>CALSBV010010705.1:349398-390912 GCA_943590825.1 Bovichtus diacanthus | reverse complement strand
TAAAACAGCCTGCTACTAAATAGCTGAAGTACCCGTTTAATAATGTGAGAGAACTTTTTGAACAAAACAACAATGTGAAATGACATCACATGCACATGTAGCAGTTTGAAGATTTAGGGCGAAAGAAGTTACACACTTTAAACTAAACCTGGATTTAGACATACAGAGTGAAATATTAAGAGAAACATGGGAAAACAAGAACCACAAACATTGATCAGTGCACTTTAAAACTTTAATATAAACCTGAAACAGCATTTGCATAGAATAGAGCTGGTGAATCTCAATGTCCAGTTATTCATTTCACTTTAAAGTTAAGAACTATAAAGGCCTTACAAAGTGACTTTAAAAAGCAGCACGCTACAAGCTTCAGTGCATGCCTGCTTAAAAACACATTATTTAATTTAAAAAGGATATCATCAATATTAGGAATAATACTGGAAACATAAGACTCCACTGTACAAAAGCAAAACTGTACTAAAACCCTTCACAGCAAATCGCTGTAACACAAATATACATTCAAGCTTCCCAACAAAGACATACGTAACAGAAACAAGCACTTTGTTCATTGTGAGACAAACACTCTTACAAGAACAATAGAATAGACAAACGAAAATAAAAAGCGAAACGTTAAGTCAGTAGCTGCAGGAGTAATCCGTCTGTGAGGCACATCTGGGCGCTGTAATTGGCGGTTGAGGCGTCTGACGTTTGGGGGTCAGATCGACAGGATCAGAGATCAGAGGTGGAGGCGCCCCTGACTGCGTCTGATATGGAGAGGAACCTGAAACAGAAGCATCCGATTATTAGACCTGCAGACATGAAGCGTGGGAGTGTGAGTAAGTGCGTCTGTGGGAAACAAACCTTGGGTGCGTCCGGACTGCCGAACGGCGAGAGTTCTAGTGAGTTCTCTTTGTCGGAGGAGTTGTTGTGGCGATGCTGGGCGAACTTTCTCTTCAGCGCTTCAGCGATGAGACCGGCCGGGTCATTAAGCAACGCTGCGCCTCCCTTACTGCGCCTCTTTCTGACGGGTGTGCCCCCCGGTGATCTACAAAGAACGGAAGGGAAACTATTTTTATTGTTGCATTGGTGAAAAACACAGAAGAAAATGAAAACGGCAAAAGAAAAATTCGGAAAAGATAACTTTTTCTGAGAGCATTCTGCAATATAAGGAAATACGCTTTCATATTTTAGGATATTAATATTGGTATAATTCTGGCACACCCATATTCAGACGACCCTAATGCTTACCGATCCACAGAACGCAATTTAACTTGATTTAAGTCCTTGAGAACATCCAGCATGGATGGCATCCCTTTAACTTCCGAGTCCTGGGGCTTGAGCTGGCCCTTGTCAAGGTCGTTCTTCCTGCGCCGGCGGATCAGCTCTAATAGAGACGAAGACTCAACGGAGGAGTCAGGGCAGGGGGGAGGCGGGGGCGGAGGCGGTGGTGGAGGAGCAGAGCAGCGAGGCGTGGAGGTCAGAGGTGGCGGAGACATCAGAGGCGAGCCCGGGGTATTCTGGGACTCAGTCAGACCTAACGAAACGTTGAAATAGCACAAAAGTTGTATTCACAAGCTCAACATGCTGAACACGTTTGCGTGTTTTTGTGAAAAACGTACCTGAGGCCGGCGCGGCGGTAACGATCATGGCTATCTGAGCTTGCAGTTTGAGCAGCTGACTCTCCAGCGCTGTGATCTTCTTCAGGGCGTCTGGATCGGTGGTCTGCCTCACAGATCTGCCTCCTCGCGGGGCTTTATTCTGGGCCGGTCCTGGGTATCTCACCACATCCCGATTTACAGTACTTCGCTTCTTCGGAGGCAAGTGGTTCCTATGGAGACCATACATCGGTTTTAATAAATAACCTTTACCCACTCAAAACAAACAAATGCAAATGTGTGTTTTCATAGCGGGAAAAGCAGTTCTCACTCTCTTCAAAGCCATTTTGGCCATTAAAAAAAAAACAAAACTGTAATTTTACCTTGTAGAAAATAAAGAGTTGCTGCTCTATTGCTGCCTCGATCGCTAATTTGTTTGTGTAATTGTGCGACTTTGGTGTTTTAATGGATAAATACCTCATACAACCACACTTTGAAAAATGTGAACTATCCCTTTAAAAAGCATTTTTTCTTTACAAAGATCAGACAGGCTGCAACAGTTTTCACTGTGTTATCAGACCAGCCAAAGTGAGTGGGTATATTTATTTACCTGGCAGCAATTATTAAGCCTGCCTACGTCACGCAAGCCTTCCTGCTTGCTTAAGAAAACTACAAACACAATATGTATCAATATACTAATTAAATACAATACACCACTGAACAGCGGCTCATGTGTGGTTCATAAGAATCTGTATTTATTGTTCTCTGCACTGGGAAACATTACCTTGCCCGTGTTTGTATTATGTCCATTTGCGTCCTTACCTGGTCTTGGCGAAGCTCTCCCCCTCATCCTCAAACACCCACAGGACGTCAGCGAACGAGGGGATGGCAGGCGTCTCCACAGTGATGTCGACATAACCGTGCGGCCTGTAGGCGAGCAGAGGGACCTAAGGACCAAACGTGGACAAGGAAGGATTACGCACTGCGACTCTGACGACATGACAAAAATAACTGAAAATGACTACGAATTTGTTGGATTACATTTGGTCAGAATGTGAGCAGAGTTCTGCAGAACAGGTTCCCCACAACTTCTTTAATCATCAATTCAAGGACTTTTCAGGCCTAATTCTGACAAATTCAAAAAGACCCAATACTGCATAGTTTGAGACACGAATCAAGGGGAACTACAACACTGGGAGGCTTTAGAGAGCAGAGCAGAGCCTATTTACTAATGTTGAAGTAAAAAAATATATCAATATATCACTTTGATTTCGATTCCTGCACTCAATATATGAATTCCAGCACTTTCAATGACCCATGTCTATGTGTGACTTGTATGGCCTTGAATCCCCCCCTCAAATTCACAAACTTTCAAGAATTTCAAGGAACCCTTCAAACAATGGCAGAAGAATGAGTGTAAGAATTGAAAAAAGAGAAACAAAGAAGGTGCATAACTGTAGAAAAGTGAGTGTCTTTGGTGTGCGTCATGTTAAAATGTTTACGAATGAACACTTTAGCTCAGTTTAGGATACAATATTGCTTCAGTTTACGAAGTACAATGTGACAAATATATCATTTAAAAAAATCAGGTCACATATTTTCTTTGTTAGCGTTGTTATAAGCAAGAGTTTACAAAAAAGCACACGGTTCCACCTGATTTGGAGATGTTGAAATTTGATAAGGTAAAGACAAATATACAATTCGTACCTGAAAGTGGACGCGTGGTGTAGGCGTCAGCGGGAGGTTGGTCCCAATCATCCGTACGATGCTGCGATACTGACCGCACAGCTGACTGTCCCACACTGGAACCAGCTACAGGAAAGACGACGCACACAGGCTCTGGTTGAAATTTGGCATCTTTACAAACTCACTCCGTTAACTTTTAGCTAGCAAAGAACTGGTGATACTTAAAACAACCAGTAAGTGCCCTGATATCCCTGGATAACATAGTAATAAGAAAAGCGTGTCTGTGCACTCACCATGTCTGGAGGCACTCCAAAGTACTCCAGGAAGACATGCAGCACATCCAGAATATCCTCGACTAAAGACATTGGAAGGGCTTTTTCATGCACCAGCTGATGACTGCAGAGCTCCTCTTTCTGCTGACTAAATTGGCAACACAGAATATATGCCACCGAGTCACATACTTGACACCTGAACAAACTGAATATATAGATGCAACACTTAGGCTGTAAAACAGAACAACTTAAAGTCAGTGCACCAATTCACAAATGCAACAAATCAAGCCAGAAATCTTAAGTGTAGTTATGGACATAAATTCTAACATGAACAAGACAATTACAAAAATCGACCTTTTGTCCTACTTCTTAAATGCAAGAAATTAAGAGCTCATATATCTCGGCAAGACTCAGAAGAAATTGCTTTTATCTTTAATAGGTTCGACTGCTGTAGTATTGCCTTTGCAGGTCTCTCTAATGGGATGAGACAGCTGCTGCTGACTCAAAGTGCTGCTTGCTTGCATCTTCGCTGAGACCAATAAAGCAGATCCCATCAGTCCAGTTCTCAGAGCTGTACTCTGGCTTCCTGTGCGTCACAGAAATGATAGAATAGCACTTTTCGATTTAACTGCATTTCTTGATTTTTCTGTTTATTCCATGTTGGTTTATTTATTTTTTTATCTCCCTTTTACTTTATTCTTTTAAAAGTTATATTGAGTGTGTATTATATTAGTACTATATGAGTGTGTTTTTTTTTTATTATTGTATTGTGTTTCCTTGTTATCTTGTCTTAATGCCATTTTATGTCTCATTTAAACACTTTGAAAATCGCCCGTTACACCACAGCCTGGCGTTTTCACACAAACTCGATGTACCATGTCAATCAGTGAGCGGCAGAGGTACTGTTAGGTGGATGTTGTTACCATCAGACAGGGCTGTTGAGTGTTAGTCGACTAAGAATTTTTAACACTCAACAGATCTCCACAAAGAGTCATGCAAAAGTACCACTTCAAAACGTGCGTACCAGAGTCGTGCTTATACATTTCTTGGAAATAAGTCATTCAAGTCTAGTTCAATCTTCACGTGGGTTTTATCCATCGCTGTTTACTGGGGAAATGTTAACCGGGGCTGTAGTCCGTGTACAAAGTTACGTTAGTTTGTTAATTGGACTAAATCCAAAGTGTCAGAAACGAGAAAACGACCCGCATATTCGTCTCATCTTCCCGGTGGCGGCGCAGCCAGGAGAGCAGCCTGAGGGGGGAGGAGAGAGGTCGGCACTCGCAGCCGCCTCCATCAGACGGAGCCCCAGTCAGCGGGCGGAGAGACTCGAGCTCAGCCAGAACAAGCCCAGCGCCAGCAGTGTTTCACCATCACCTCTAGAGGAACAAGCGGTATTACAAGACTAGATGGAGGGGAACTAGTCAGTTAGATGCACACAAGATTGCAACACAATACAAGGACTTTGACATAACATCAACACCGCTTCACATTCTGTTGATAATGTTAGTCAATTGTTTTAAAGTTTTTTTACCTTTATGTTTATCTTACACATTGGACCTTTAACTAGCCCAATAATGAACCAGATGCAAACGCAGAAACTGTGGTTTCACTTGGGCATTTTCAGAGCTGGAGGCGCTAAATTAAAAGAAAACCTATTTGCATGTCATACTTCAAACTTTAAATTGCACGAGCCTCTGGAGTGCATTACTGATGCAACTGTCAGTCACCTGGCGACATCACTAACTGATGCTCAGGGAGACGGTTGTCTCCGTCTGTACCGTTGGACGCCGACTCGGCTGTGAGATCCATGAATGTATTAGGTCGCATTGTATCAGCACAGCCGGAGGTTCAGAGTGGATTTTTTTTTAGTTTGAACCATAACAGAGTAACCTTTCTGTTTGAGAGAGGCGCAGGTATCGCGCGCAAGCACCGCAGTGTGTGTCTCTGTAAAGCTGCATGGCTCAAAAGTAAACTGCAATACCAGGAAACATGCTGGATAGGGAAATATGTGTGTACTTACCGTGGACTTTTCTTCACAAAACATGCATTAGTAGCTACATTTGTCCGACACCGTCATAATAAGCTATTATATCAAATGTAACTGCAGATAAACACTACGAACGTGCAGTTTTTTCTCCCAGCTCACGAGTCCACGTAACGAGCCTCTGAAGTCAAATAAAGCCGCAGCAGCAAGACGCCCTTTGATTGGCTGCTGATACAGAACTAGTATAAGGAGCCAATAGGAGTGGGCGACCGTGCAGCCGCACCAACGGCAGGTTGACCAATTGCGTGTCACAAATAAACCTAGCACCAAATTTGTATTTTTTGGACACGAGCTACTGCTTCTTCTGGGTAAGAAAACATCTTAAAACTTAATTTCACCACATTTATAGCACTTTCGGGACATTTATATTATTATTTGTTCGAGCAATCACATACTTTTGTGTTTAAAAGGTGCAAATAAACATTAAAAATGGGTTTTTGTTAAGTTCTCCAGCTTCACGTTTTTTCAAAAGTAGCTAGCGTTAGCTATTTAGCTAGCCACAACGTTAGCTAGCGCTGTGACTTTACGTGACAACTTAGTTTGGCGTTTATAAATTAGCTTCGTACATTGAGGGTCCTTGATTCAACACATACAATAGTGGCCGTAACTTTACCTACAGTCATCCAGTTATATATATATATATATATATATATAACTAACGTTATTGTATTTTCAGAATTAGGCTAACGTTTGTTCGACGTTCACCACAACACAGAATATGTCCACCATGGCTTTAGCACTAACCTTAAATCAGGCTAATTACACACTTAACTTTATAACCTCAGTTTCAGGTCTTGTAAAGTTAATAAAAAATGATGGATGCACTGTCGGTGGTGAGTCAGCTGCGGGACCTGGCGTCTGAACCGCACAACCGAGAGGTGATAGTCCAGGATCAGGGCTGTCTCCCCGGGCTGGTCCTCTTCCTGGACCACCAGAACGCAGAAGTGCTACTTGCAACACTTCAGGTGGGTAACAGATGCTGGACTGATCGTGGTTGTACTATCCTCCTGCTAAATACACATTAAAGGACCATACCGTGTTTTATGCATATGTTTACTACAGGTACGTTTAAACATGTTTGGTCGATGGGTGTACCTGTGTTCACAAATGCAGCGCATATTTGAATCCCCCTTCTGGCTTCCTTTTGTCCCCAGACCTTGCGCTACTTGGCTGAGTTGTCCCCCAACATCCCCACCATGAAGAATGAACTCGGTATGATGGTGAGCTTGGAGAATCTAATTGGGAGGTGAGTGGCTGCTAGTACTTAAACATTAGTAGTGAATGGAAAAGCCTAATAGTTATAACATGTAAAAGATGTTCAGTCACTCTAGATCTAGACCCAGAGATGTGGGTGTCAATTCAGAGGTCTGGAGCCAGGCTACAATAAATACAATATTTCTCCATTTAGGGATGGCCTGTCTGTTGACATCACAGCTTTAGCCCAGGAGGTGTTTGACATTCTGAGTGCACCTGCTAAACCTGTGCCACGCACACCTGAGAGGGAGAGGAGAAAGAAATCCCAGTTCTTTATCAACTCCACCCAAAAGAAGGCCAAGTCTGTCACTCTGCACATCAGTGGGCTGGACAGCACTGTGAGTAGGCTTACTGAGAGAGACACACACACACACTCAATGCATGACAGTGACAATTATTATTATTGCCTGGAACTAACAGTCTCTCTCTCTCTCTTATGAAGGACCAGCGAAGCTTGTGTGAGGAGGCTCTTCTGAAGGTCAGAGGAGTGATCAGCTTCACCTTCCAGATGGCTTCCAAGAGATGCACCGTCCGCATCCGTTCAGACCTGCCCACTGAGGTAACACACAAAGACAGACATTTAGTATCAGTGTTTGCTAAGGAAGCAACCGGCCTGTTAAAATGTTAGTTTAACCCCTCCAGTTATAGGCAACAGTTGTATTATTGCATTATCAAAGCAACTGGTATACATGTGGTGCAGGAATCTGGAGTTAGAAAACAGTACATTTGATCTCCAGCTGATGTTTCCAGTCACCTCCTTCCCTGATGTTTCTTATTTTACAGAGTCTGGCATCAGCCATTGCTGCCACTAAGGTGTTGTCAGCCCAGCAGGTGGTGAAGAATGAGGCAGGAGAAGAAGTGAGTGGTGGTCCTAGAGCAGATATTTTGTGTTGACGGCAGTATACTATTTGAGTATCCAGAGAATAAACTTAAAATTGTGAGTTTGAGTTCACATTGAATGCTTAACTTCTCTCAAATCCTTTACTTTAGGTTGTTGTCCCTCTGAACCCATCTGGAGTGGAGGTCCAGAAAAACTCTGTTCTACCAGACTACCTCCCAGAAGAAGAGGAGAGCCCACAGAGGGAGGTCGACCGAGCAATTTCTCGCACCACAGCTAAGGAAGATTCCAGTGGAAGCTGGCTCAATGCTGCCGCTGGTTTCCTCACCAAAACGTTCTACTGGTGAAACTGCCGCAGTTCGATTCTCAGAGATCCAGTGACGCAAAGTTGTGCTGAAAGACTACAACTGCTGCCTGTTACTGGAGTGGACATTATTGGATGTTAACACACCACAGGCCACCATCCTGGCTTTGTGCTGTCTGAACTTCACCAACATGCCATCTATTGTTGTGAAAAACTACAAATTATCAACATGTGCAAAAGCACTTCTGATTAAGCTCTATTCTTGTTACTTAGTTGAATGGAGGATCACACACTTGAAAAATATATTGTGTCTTTGGACTTGCATAATGCTGTTTTCTATTCAGTATTTTTCATTAAATGTAAATATTTTCTTATTTCCTTTTCTGTTAAACTGTCTCTACATATAAGAAAAAAAAATTAAAGACTTGCTACTGTTCTAGAAACATGGAAATGTGTTTTCTTTATAAATGCCGTATGTTGGTAGTTCTGGTTTATGCTAAAATAAATCTGCAAAGGTATTAGTTTGTGTGCACTGTAAATTATTTTGATAAGATTTGATCAAAAAGGACAATCATTGCAATGCCACATCAGTGAATAGGTAATCAATTTAAAAACTTTTATTTACTTGCCAAACGGTACAGCTGCAGCAGTCGTACAGCGTTCAGATCATCCCACAGCCCTCTGAAGTCAAGGGCTCAGTTTTCAAAGCCTTGTGTTCAGTCTTAGTAAAATATATCGACTTTTAAACATAATTTATAGTATATGTATGTAGAATGTCATTTACAAACTTTATTACCTTTACTTTCAAGCTAAGTCAAGTAACGATGTTGAACAGCATGCCATGTACTACTGGCGGAGACCAGCACTACATAAACAATATTTCTGAAGTTTCCTTCCATTTTTGGTGGTACTGCAAGATTTGAACAAAGAGAAAAACTAAGTGTAGAGGTTTGACAACCAAATGCTGAGAGCAGCATTACTGAAAGTTGAGTGTAAAAGATGGAAGAGAATATGACAGTGTAATGGTTGGGTTCCAGTGTTTTACTTTAATCCCCCTCTTTGTCTTTCATTAGTGAAACGCTGTATAAAAGGACCAATTGTGTTAACATTAGAGCTCTTGTATGATGACATAACATTTCATCACAAGCTTTCAAACTTAACAAATCAAGCAAAGGAAGCCACTGGAGAGTTATGGCATGTGGCCAGAGTGTCAAAGCTCACGTTGGGAATGCATATCTTCACTTCAGTGAGGAAGACAAGTCGCCTTCTCTCTACAATGCGGTAAGGCAAAGGAGCATCAATATTAGCAGCATTTCTTCTAAAAATCCATAAATCAAAAAAAGATCGAACAAATCCAATTATTTCCAAATTACCATCAACAGCATATTAGTTTAATCCATTTAATATTTGCTTGGCCAAAACAAAAAAAGTCAACCTCCAACACAAGGTGGCTAAGCTACAGTGGAGTCGTCCGACACTGGCCGGGTTAGACAGTGTGACAGGTTGCAGCACTGTGGGGTAAATGTAAAGAGTAAACAAATAAAAAAGGTAAAGGGCAGGACTTAACATCAAAGCAGAGTTTTTTTCTTCTCAATTTAAATAGAAAGACAGTATTGAAGACTAAACAAAGAATCACATTTCATCTGTACAGCAATTAAATAAAACTAAGCAAAGCAAAATAAAATCAGTTTACACCCTAATTCTCAGTTGAGAACAGTATTTTAATTATTTAACTTAAACTCCATGAAACTCCGACACCCCTGCCTCACCCCAAATAACCTCTAGTCTTAAACACTGTAGACACTTCAAAAATATATTACATTACATGACACTTTCCTGTAGTCATAATACAACTTCATGCACGGACTTCATTCCTACGTCCCATCTCTTCTGTAACGTTTCAATAGAAACGTTGACATTTGAGAATTAGGAGGTTCCGGTTTAAGAGAGCAAACGCGTTAATTAAACATTGCAATTCGGAGCGTGTTGTGCGAGTTCCAGTCATAACGCCACATTGCGGATTTTCACAATCTGATTACAGTGTGTTCTACAGCAACAACAAAAAAAAAAAAAATAAATCTCTTCAAGTATGTGAATCTCTTCACATATCTCTTCATGACTGAAGACTTTACAGCTGATCTCAGTTTACATTATTATTAGTCTCTCATTCACACACCACGAGAGTCACAAGATGGGGTTCAACCCTCCTGTGATTTCAGGACATTCCCTTCAGAATTGTTTGGGGCTGTATGCAGAACATTATGACCGAATGCGATCGTGGTCGGAGACAGAGAGACGCTCTGTTCCCCGGAGAGTTTGTTGAGGGGAAAGTAAGTTCTCTCTGGGGATGCTTTAGGGAGATCTTTGGAGACACCATCTTTGGGAAATGGCTGCGGTGCTCTTCTGTCGCGGCAGGGTTGAGAATGTAATCCCCTGGCTAGAGTCTGGCTGTGATGCTGCGAGTCCTTCCTTTGATTCGGTCCAACTACTCTGTGTTCCCGCTCTCTGGCCATCTCACTTCTCGTCTCTCTGGGTGTGGAATCATGTCGGCCTAACAGGATATCAGGCAACATCTAAAAAAAAACCAAAAAAAAAAACATGATAGACAGATTTTTTTAAATAGTCTACATCAATTCAGTTGAGGCAGACATATGTTCATTTTTAGTCACTAGTATGGGTCAAGCTTCAAAAAACATTGAATCCTACATTTCCCATAATGCAACTCAATAGCATTAGACCCTCCTTTCCTGGTAAATGCCCACGTCTTTCAAACTCCATGGCCACATGTTTTGCAACATACGTTTTCTGGTAAAAATGTGAAGTGTCAAGCTCAACACAAGATAACCCCGATGACATCACTATGACATCATCAGGGTTATTTTCACAGACTTTGGAAAGCTCCCTCCAGAGCCACAGAAAGCAATATACAACACAGGCTCAGTACTACATCAGTCATTTCCTCTAATGCTGTGTAGCAGAATCAGATCAGATTTTTTGTGTTGGATGTTCTCACCCAAAAAAACACAGTGAGCGACTTCCTCTGAAACTACACCTTGAGAATAAAAGGTGGAGAAGAAGGGGTGTAGTAGATGATGACAAATGAAAGAACCAGAGGCAAAGCAGAAATAGGACGGCTATTGACCTGGTCCCTGCTGGGCTGATATGTCCTCCATTACGCTTAGAGGCTTTAGGAGACCGTTCTCCCTGAAGGCTAAGACAGGAACTCTCTCCTCTTCCTCCTGCTGCTGCTGCTCCTCTCCCTCAGGAGGAGATAGCCTGGAATGTGAAGGCAGTACAATCACCTCTTCAAACTCCCCGTTCTCCCTGGAAAAACAGAATGGAAAGGACCAGTCAGCAATGTGACAATCGAAAGCCAAAGAAAACGTAGACGTGGTACATTATGATTGCAGTGCACAACTCTACCTCTGGTCAGGATGGCTCAGTGCTGTGGGGTTTTGTTCAGGTTGACGACCGTTGCTATTGTGTGTCGGGGACGCAGTCACTGCAGATGGACTAGGAGCGGCAGGGGTCTCTGATGACGAAAGAAAACCAACACAGCAGTCAGAAACAACTGTAGTGGATATATTTTAAAAAAGGTACAACAGCAAAGTTATGTACGACGGCGTATTAAGGCCATCATTGGTAGGGAGCCGGGGCAGTGGGGTAATATTTTTGCTTTAAAAAAAAAAAAACTTGGAATTTCCGAGATTAAAAGTGGTAAATTTAAAAAGACAAAAATAGAATAGAATTTTTTTTATTTTTATTCTCTGATATTATAAAGTCATAAAATTGTGAGAAAGAAAATCTGAGAAATTAATAAAAAAATCAAATAAAAATCGACATGGCGATAACCTTCGTCTGTCCATTGCGTTCTTGATGCACAAAAGCTATAGTCCAGCTAAAGTCTGGATGCTCATAATGATAATATGGTGATTCTGGACAAAAATCCCCCAAGTTTCTTTTCCTCGCAAATTTATGAGTCGTTTTCTCTGAATATTACCGCCCTCGCCTGGCTCCGGAATTATATATGCTGTATATATTTTTTACCTACAATGGCCATTATACACCGTTGTATGTATGGTTATAGAAAAAAGGTAAATTGAGTTACCTGCATTGTCTCCATTCCTGTTGGGAACAACTTTCTAAAGAAGGTAAAAGATAAAAAGAGAATGAACACTCAGGAACAACGTAGATTCACGGTTAGTCAGATACAACATTTATTTTAGCCTTTACCTTCTCTGATGTGTCTGAACGTCTTGTTCTCTTCATGATCTCCTCCAGACGCTGGTGGAAAAAAAAAAAACGTTTACATGAACTGCACATGACAAATGTTATGAAAAATGACACGCGTGTGTGTCAACATGAGTCACCTTTTTTCTCTCCAGGCGTTCAGCCTCCTCTTTCTGGAAGTGTTTGTCTCTCTCCTGCCTGAGTCGCTCCGCCTCCTCTCTCTGTCGAGACTCTTCCTCCTCTTTCTAACAAACACAGACACACAGAGTTTCATTTTATTGTGAGAGGGAGGGTCTGCTATGTTTAGTCTTTAGTTCACATGTACACTTTCTCTGACCTGTTTCTGGAGTCTCTCTGCCTCCTCTCTCTCTTTCTGAAGTCTCTCTTCCTCCACCACCTTTCTCTCCTCCTCCACCACCTTTCTCTCCTCCTCCTCCTTCCTTCTCATCTCCCCCGCCTGACGCTGAGCCTCCTCCTCTCTCTTGACTCGCTCCTCGGCCTTACGGCGAGTCATCTCCTCTTGCGCCAACCTGTACAGACACAGGAAGGAATCACAGTCGAGGATGCAGACACACACCTTCAGTATTATCCATCTCCTTGCACACTACTCTGCCTCTCACACACACACGTTGACCAACAGCTTACCTCCGCTGCTCCTCCTGCTGCTTGCGCTCCTCTTCCTCTCTCTCCCTCTGCTCGCGGGCCAGCCGGCGATTCTCAGCCAGGATACGACTCGCCTCCTCTGGATCTGTCGTGCCTGCTGAGGGCTTTTGGGCTGGAGGACTGCTTGCACTCTCTAGAAGGGATCATAAATTAGATTATGTCCAGTGTATCTTATAAAAAATATTAACAATCGAGGCTGCGTGATAATGTGGGTCACTGACCGCTGGCTGCTGCTGGCGTCTGCTCATTACTGCTCTTGTTCTGACCCAGCGGCTGAGGTCGAGGCTGAAGAGGACTGAGGACCTGCTCTTCTTCCTCCTCTCCTGGGCTTCTGGTGGGTTGGGGGCTCTCAGGTGTGACCCTGAAAGGACGAAGATTTCCAGGGTCCTCTGCCCCCGGAGACTTAAGCAGCTTGGGGGTCGGGGGGCGCCCTGCTGACTTTTGTGGAGGCCTGTGTGCAGGAAGTAAAGCAGCAGTTGGCTACAAAGTACAGGTTAATATAAGTGCAAATGTGATTATACTACATTACATTACAGTTCATTTAGCTGATGCGTTTGTCCAAAGCGACTTACAATAAGTGCAAACAATCATAAGGATACAACTACGAACAGCAAGAATCTTACAAGTACATTAGCTTCAAATAGGTGTAATCATACAAGTGCAGCACAATAGCTTCAAATAAGCCAAACCAATGTAAGTGCAACATAGAGACACAATAGATATAACAATTTAACCATTCGCTACAAATAAGACAATTTAAGTGCAACATACAAAGAACTATTTTTTTCCCCTTCTACTTACTAGTGTTTAACAATTTGAACGGTTTTCAGGAACATAGTTTATCAAACTTTTGCCCAAAACCTTACAAAGTTGTTCCACCGTCCCTCACCCACTCTGCTCCCAATATTCCTCCAATCTGTCACAAATCTGTGTATGTGCCTCATTTCATCAGCCATCATGGGAGTGTTCTCCTACCTGCCAGGAGAGGGCGCTGTCACTTTTCTGTTCTTCTTGCCTGGAGAAGAGGAGCGCTTGTTGGGGGGCAAAGTCAGAATGGGAGCCAATGGGAGTGACAGGTTGCTCCATGACTTCCTGACATGGTCCTTCTGCAATTGGTGCAGGAGATGAAGGGAAACAATGAGATAAAAACATTATTATTATTATTATTATTGTTCATGTAGAGCAGGAATTGTTTTCTCCAACTGAGGACCAAGGTGAGCCAGCAGCAAAAAGCTCTTCACAAAAATGTCCTTACTAACACACAAAGTAATCAGGTGGTACAGTCCGACCCAGGTTTTCCTACTGACAGCAGCAAAAGATGATCAGTAACAGGATTAGACTCAAACGGCCGTCCTTTGGCCATGCATAACCTCTGGCACCAAGCCATGACACCAACATTAACCCCGAACTGTTGCCATAATTACAGATAATCTCCCTTTTCTCACTCAGGGTTTTTTTGTGCCTCCTCTACAAGGAATTTATCTCCCAACTCGCATTAACACTCACCAACAGTACACAGTATCTAGACATTATGGCACATGTAGTAAGTAACTGGTATATCACTGGTATGCTGGATTATAAATGTGTTAGTGTAAATGTATAGTTTATGCATGTCTCCGGGTCTCTGTGTGGAATATAAAGTACAGAGGATGTCCTTTTTCTAAGACCTTAATGGTATAAGCTGTGACACAGCAACAGACAGATGGACAGTGTGTACAATAGCGTGCGTGTGTGTGTGTGTGTGTGTGTGTGTGTGTGTGTGTGTGTGTGTGTGTGTGTGTGTGTGTGTGAGAAGAGCAGGGACACACAGATACCATGATGTATTGTGTACGACTGATCTGGGACATCATCTGTATGAAAAAGATGAGTGAGAGGGAGAATAGCAAAAAGCAGTGAATCCTTAATGTGCGCGAGCATCGTGAGACACCAAAAATTAAATAGAGCTAAAATGGTCTCATTTCCTGAGTTGGTAAGTCGTTTATCGGACTTTGGTGTGTTCATGAGCTTTAAGCCGTAATGTGGAAACAACATGGACGCCACAAAGAAAGATGTGTCGCATGCTGTTGCTCAGAGCGTTCAAACAACACGTTGATATCCGTTTGTTAGTTGTTGTTCCCTCTTGAGGAGGCGTTCACAGGAATGTTCCCAGTCAGGAACATTTTTCAGATCATTACGGCAAAAATGTCCCATCTCAAAATGTGGATTTGGATTCGCTCTAAAATTAAATAGGTTCTTCCTTGGCCCTTGCTACACCCTTCCACCAAGTTTCATGAAAATCCGGCAAGAAGTTTTCCTGCAATCCTGCGGGCAGCCAAACGGACACACCGAGCTGAAAACATAACCTCCAGGGAATAGGTGAAGAAAATGCGGCACCATTGTGCACTCACAAGCTTACCGACACGGTAAATCTGTCAACATTAAAAAATATATTTACAAATACATTCACGTAGATTATGATACGAAAACTAGAATTAGAATGAGTCAGTGACCTTCGACTACCAAAATCTAATCAGTTCACCCTGGACCTTTGTGCAACATTTTAAGAAAATTCCTTCCAGGCGTTCCTGAGATATCACATTCACAAGAATGGGGCGTACAGACAGACAACCCGAGAACACAACGCCGGCATTTTTCCATCACATAAACACACAAGCACCTAGCATTTGTCACAGCTTACATTTCTGACAATATTGCAACCGCCCTATGTATTGAAAACCCATATTCTCTCGATATTTAGTCGAACACAGGTGCATATTGATGACATGACCCACCTGTGTGCTGCCGGTGGTCCTCCTGCGAGCAGTGGTGGTGGAAGACGAGATCGTCCCCCTGCTGAGGCTCCTCTCCTGGCTGCGGCAGTGGGGAAGCGGCTGGGCCTGCAGGGCTTTGAAGGACATGGAGCCCATGGGGTGGCAGGACACTGAGCGAGGACAAACAGGCATGGCTACGGTGACGTACGAGGCGGGAGTTTGGAGTGTTTAAAGGAAGGTATGGATCAGGGCAGTGTGAGGGTTTGAGGAGCGATGGTTGGATAAACAGAAGCACGGAGCCAGAGATCGTGAAGGAGAGGAAGGAATGAGAAGCGTGACAGAGGAAGTCGTAAAGAAAAGCCGTGAGTTTGGGAAGACCAGCGGAGGATTGAAAGGAAGAATATGTTTGGTGGAAACAGAGAAGAAGAGAAAGAAGCCATTAGTGCTACTGATTGGAAGGACAACTGCTAATATACCGCAACCATCACTTGGGAACTGAATGTCAAAGAACTAAATGTTATGCTTTTAAATGAAGGATTTAGTAGGGTTAGTATTTTATAAACCACAACGCAATATGGAAAATATTCCATTCTATACTATAGGAGTGGATTGGCAAACCAATCCCAACTATGAAAAGTCCCAGTGTTCTTTAAGTCAGAATCAACTACTATGGTTGCATTAGACACCACAAAGAGGAAGTGAGCATGCAGACAAATAAACAAAAACACTAGAGGTGGCCCTTTACTCAGCGTAGACAATGTTGAATATATAAGTGTGCAGAGGAGAGGAAAGCAGAAAAAGGTACATTGTGTTGTGTGAGGGTCGATGAGTGTCTTCTTGTGTACGAGTGTTAAAAGAGTGCGATTATTCAAACACACACACAATAAAAAAAACACAGCAATGCAAAACACACAAGAAACGGGCATAAATGCATAGTTTCTGGACAACAAGATATTGTAAAAATGCATTAATTTTTGGCCATTAAAACAAGTTACATGAATTAGCCTCTTATAGACTATATGGGCTCTCACGCACAGCATCTTCTTTAATATTTTATACATTTCTAATAGGCATGGGACGATTATTCCGACCAAAATAATTGCGATTCACAATGTTATCCCGAAATGATCAAAAACGCATACTTTGATAGGACACATCGGTTTTTTTGTGAACATCCTTTAGTGCAAAAAAAATTAAACAATCTTAGGCAAAGTAATCATAAAGGTCCCGTTGCGTTATTGAAGGATAAACTAAATAGCAACTTTGTGTAAGTGTGTTCTTTTTTTACAAGATAATTCCTGTATTTCTTAAACGGGTTCTATTTTTCACTTCTTTACCATGATAGCGAGAAACAGTTTTTTCAAGTCACTCGTGACAATATTCACAATTATCCCAAAATGGAAAATACACCATTATCAACTTATTGTGAGTGTTTAAAAAAAAAAAATAAAAATCTTATTCCACAATGAAATACTATATCGTCCATCTCTACTTTCACATTAATTAACATTAAGTAATATTACAGCATAGGGCTTCACAAAAAAAAAAAAATTAAAAAACACGCGCAAACTGTAAAGCAATTGTTGCAATGGTAACAACAGTGGGAGACAGGGAGTGTGTGTGTGCGTGCGTGCGTGCGTGCGTGAGAGAGCTTTGAGTGCCTGATACAGGCTGGTGTAGGAAGTTTCAGACGGTGTAATGCTTTAAGTCTGGCCAAATCTGATTAACATCCGAAACAGTTCTGGTCAAGAGGCCAAAATATAAACAGCATTAGTACTTCTGGCACTATCAGCAGTGATTCCCGGGCTTCTAATGCACTCTAAATCCTCCATTTCACATACTGCAGGCCCATAAGAGCCAGGAGGGGGTCCTTCATGTGGGATGTGTGTATTACCTGCTTGCTCTCCAGACAGACTCATGGCACTGCGGCTGCGAGCCAGGTAGGAGTGGGTCGGCTGCTGCAGGCGGTTCACCACGTTGCTCTCCCATGGCGTCAAGGGAAGACGGCGCAGGCCTGAGCACACACGTGCGACATTTGAGGTTTGATAACAACTTAAACTATTAAACCGCCCACTGATTAGCCTGAGCACGCAGTCAAAGCAGATTATAAATTATGCACAATTACTGGATTCACAGCTCATTCCTTCCCTCGCACTGCACAGCAGTGTAGGCGAGAGCTTAAGTCAAGTCGTAACAATGCACAGGCTGTTCCACCTACACCTGCATGCAGCAGTTTGTTAATTATGAAGGGAAGCAAACAGCCTGTTATGAAGTGCAAACCAAGAGCAAACACAGGAAGGAGAGCATTCAAATGAACAGTGCAGAACACAGGAAATATTGGTTCGAGGAATCTATGAATTAATCAGGCAAATAGTTCATGAAGTGCCGAAAGCTTTTATGCAAGTAAGTGAAACTATTTGGTCATGCAGTAATTGGTACCTGGGCAGGAATATTGGCATATTATTACAGAATATGTAGCTTATCAAGCAGAAGTGGATAATGCAACAAGTAATTCATCCTTATTATAAGCTGATTTGCCACTTAAAAAGAGCCAAAAAGGAGAGTTTATCAGGAAAAACATGCAGCACTGCTTGCTCTGATAATGAAGCAGAGTACAAGGTTGCAGGTTTCAGGGTGAGGGGCAAAGATACAACTGGGCTGGAAACTGTGCAAAGCAACCTAATCTACACCACTTTGTATTCAAGCAATGCAATGAGTTTATGTTACACTCGGTAAATGTGTATTGTGTGCAGTTTGTCTCGGCAGCATGAAACTTGGCACGTGATTACATTTTTATGTCCACGAATATGGGCGCGTCCGATTGTTGAAATGTGGGTGTTGATTTTTCGGCTGGTATAAAAAAACGGCGTACACATACAGGGTTCTCACAAAAACAAAAAGATTATCCTACAGAGGATTAGAGAAAGGGGTCACGCTAGAGGGAGGAGGGAAAAAAAATAAAAAAATCTTGATCCCTCTGATGAAACGCAGAGAAGTGCACATGCACATATATAGTACATGCTATTTGATGATCGTATCGTAACTATTGCAGTTATGCAAGGCTTCTAAATTCTTTACTCCGTTATCAAATAAATGTCCTCCAGGTTCAAAGCTACAATGGCACGTTTACAGATGGAAAAATGCATGTAGGAGAAGAAGGATTGTGCAGCTACACATTGCTATTGAAAAGGACTATCAACATTTTCTCAATTTAACAACTTTCTGTTTGGAATTACTCAACAGTTTCCAGCCCATGATCTTTTTTCGCTTTGCAACGGAGTGCGTGACATTTAATATGAGGGACCAAGCTTCAAAAAAAGGTTCCCAGAAAAAACACCTGAGTTTTTGTGCTGGGTGGTCTTTCCCGGGTGTAGGCGGGGTTTGGACAGAGCTTTGTTAATGACAGGGGAGGAGGCTGTTCTCATCTGTAAGCCTGTCAGCAACATATGAACATCAAAGAACACATGATTTAAAGGTTCAATTAGCACTTACAAATACATATATGTACTTAAAGAATAGTTTGACTTTCTGAGAATTACACTTTGCATTTACTTTCTGGCAAATCTGTCCGTTGAATATGAAGATACAGCCAGTGGCGTGTTAGCTTAGCCTAGCATAAAGAGTAAAAAAAATAAATAAAATAAAAGTACGAAACCGCTAGCCTGGCTCTGTCCAAAACGGTAACAAAATAAACCTACCAGCACCTCTGAAACATACCGATTACGACATATCTTGTTCGTTAATCTTGTGTAAACTACGACCAGTAGTGGTTTTATGGAGGTTATGTGTCACTGTTGCTTGGCTGTACGCAGTGACTTCCTGGAGTCTCCGCTGCCTGGCAACCTCATGATAAGACTCTCAGAGAAGCACAACTTGTCATTGATACACTTTTTGTACGGATTAAACGAAGAAGATATAACTCGTTATTTAGTAATCTTTAGAGGCTGCCTTTGTTATGCTCAGAGCCAGTCTCGCCGTTTCCCTCTCGTTATGTCAAGCTAAGCTAAGCTGTCTGTAGCTTCATATTAACCGTACAGATATGAGAGTATAGAGAGTGGAGCCGATCTTTTCATCTTCGGAAAGAAATTGAATGTACAGTATGTATTTCCCAAAATGTTAAACTATTGTTTTAATATACAATTCTGTTTTCAGTGTCAACATACCCCCAAATCTCATTTAGTAAAGAAAAGAAACAAAAATGAGTGTTTAGACGATCACAAGAGTCACAACAATCACAAATGACAAAAGATACAGCCAAAGGCAGTGGAAACTGTAATGAATAATATTGGCGTTTGTGTGTCCAAGTTCATTTTCATTACCTCGGTCTGGTGAGTGTAGGAGTGTGGCAGAGGAATAGGAGAAGCGCTTGGTAATAACAGGATCTGTGTGTTTGGATAAATTCATTGTGGACACTGACCGCCTGTCAGCATCTAGAAACAAAGAAAAACACGAGAAAAGCAAATTAATGATACGTTGAAGAGGTGGACTTAAAGACAGAGAACGGGGAGCAAAGAGAGAGCAGGAGTCAGCAATCTCCCTTTGAAGGGCTATTCTAGTCTATTCTGGATAAGTTCATTTATAAAAAAAAAAAAAAAAAAAAAAAAAAAAAAAACTACCAACATGTTGCTAAAGGGGAAAAAAAATATTAGAAAATGAATTAGTGCTAAATGGGTCTTTTTTAATCTAAAAATGGAGCTAAAATGGTTTGAATGAATGATCCTGTGTTTTGGGATTGCTACGTGCAGATAAAAACAACAAACACTAATCATGCCACTCACTTTGGCCTACATGTACACTAATGCCAGTGCTATAACGGTGCTGTACAGTTACAGTGCTAGAGCCAGCGGTCTAACACTGGCCGGCTAACTGACACACTGCTTTAATATTCACATTGGGAGGTCACTCCGTATCTGCGGTAGAGACTGAAAGCACTCTGCATGTGCTCCAGTCCAGCAAGGTCGAGTGGATAGAGGAAAGCCGACTCGACAAAACCTGGACCAGGAGGGGAAAGGACAATGGCAGAGAAACAAAGAGCGGAGAGAGGAGATCGAGGGAGATCCGAGAGGGAGGGTAAGAGAGAGAGAGAGAGAGAGAGAGAGAGAAAGTTAGCCAGAGAGAGAGATTGAGAATAAGGGGAAAAGAGAGAGAGCGAGAGAGAGAGAGGGAGGGGCAGAGCAGGGTGTGAGTCAGCAGTAACAACAGAGGGCAGGGGATCTGCAAAGATCAAACATGAACATGGCAGAACAATACTGACACGCAGAGGCAGGCAGACATATTTACACAAGACACACTGTCGGACATCAGGGAGATGAGATTTCAAAAATAATTCCATAAACGTGAAAGAACGGATACTTTCACGGTGTGAGTTTCTGCAGGTGCTGTGTGTGGGTGTGTGATGTGTAAAAGTACCGGCTGTCGCGCTGGGAGTGTTTGTGTGCAGCGGCCCTCCCCAAGACCACCGGTTGGGCTTCTGTCTGGTTCTCTGGCTCCTCTCTAACGTGCGACGCATCACCGCCTCATGACGAGTCTGCAGTCGCGACAACAACAATACATAATCAGCATTTAACAAAAAAAAAATAAATACTGCTGCAAGATAAGAGAAAGGTTTTGCTCTGAATGGACACTTGCGGTGCGTTATGTGTGGTCTACAGCCATGAAGTGTGTTGTGTGCACACCAGTTGTACAAGTACCTGGCAGATAAAATATAAAGTGGTTATGCAACAGGCTCAAAATGAAAGCAAAACCACTCTCAAACTTGTCCTGAGAATTTGCGGTTCTCATGAAGTGACGACATTTCCTAGGCTGTCCATTCGAAGATTAACTTCGTAAAATATTCCCAGAATGAAGGTAAAAACCAGTCTGGTGGGGCGTCTGCATTCCCTGCTATTCTGCTCTGTATCTCTACTGTCACTATTAAATAAAATTATAAAAACAAAATGCAAATTATAAATATATATTGCAAACTTAATTTCCAAATGTACGAATGTTGAGCTACATGTGTAAAAGCTAGACTATTTTTAAAAGATTCAATGTTTGAGTTGCCTGTATTTGATAGCAGACAGTGGAGACAGGTACAGAATGTGATAACGCTGTATATTGGTAGACTACAGGGACTTAATCTTTTCTTTTTTTTTTTATAATGTTGTTGCAAAGTCATCAGTATGTGCTGATTCAGAATCATATTGTGGATCTGTTGACTCAGTGTCCCAGAGTTCATTAAATCAATAACCTAATTAGAGCCTGAACTCACCATCAAGTGATTTACTAACCACTGAACAGAGAAACTGCAACTCCTTTAATACGTCATTACACAGATTTTGATGGCTCCAATAATCCTCAGACTAAACAAAATTCCCCTAAAAAATGTATCTTTATCCAGGAGATTTTTTTTTCTCCATTTGTACCTTGGTGGTAAATTCTAAGCAGCAGCGAGAGAGTTCTGTACGTTTTGGGGCCCGTTTGCTTCACTGACAGACGGCCTCAGTTTATCAAATTCAGCCATAGTGGTTTCTACACGCTCTTCTCACCTCATCCACAACTTCTATTTGGATTTTATAGCATCAATAACTTCCGAAATCAAAACTTAAACATTCCCGTCAGAAATCTATGGGTGACATTGCAACGTACTACGTTCATGTTCCTCTACAGTCTATGTATGATACAGTGTGGGAGTAAGAATGGAAATGAATTAGGGTAAGATGATAGGAGTTTGCAGTAAAGTTCAAACTCACTAAAGAGGGGAGGACATGGAGCGTGTAAATGTTTCACTAAAAACTGATTTATTAGCCTGTTCATGAGTATTATGTTGGAAGACCTTTTCTTCGTCCAGTTTCTGCCGTCGTTTCTCCTCCACGGCAGCCCGTCTCTTGTCCTCCTTTATCCTCTGCTCCTCCAGCCTTCTCTTCCTCTCCTCCAACTGCTTCTCATAGTGCTGCCTGGCTCGCTCCTCGCGTGCCTGCCACTGGGCCTCCTTGACAGCTGAGGCATGGTGCGCACAGACACACAGTTAATATACTTTCATGCACATGCATTAGTGTGGTTCACAAATGTATTTTTAATAAATAAAACATGTGTACAAACACACATGCACACAGGCTTATAGCAGCAGTGTGATGGGTCAGCTGTAGATCATGTGACTTGGCTTTAAACACAAAGCAAATCCCTCTGCCCCTCAGCTGGGGCCAGAGGCAAGGCCGCTGTACAAAACTATGAACACGCACGCACGCACGCACGCACGCACGCACCTCTCTAAACCCTGTCCCATGGCCTGACCCATTATGTAACATTAGTGCCATGGCAACGGGGGGTGCCTGGCTTCAGCCTAGACTTTATGTAACGACCAGAGAAAACGGGCACTTCACCACAGCTACCAACCAAGTTCAGTCGTGATATGTTGCGGGAAAGACAAAAAAAGGAGGGAGGGATGCATTTAAAGCCTCCTGCACACTAATGCACAGTCTACACACACACAACACAACACAACACAACACAACACAACACAACACAACACAACCACACACACACACACACACACACACACACACACACACACACACACACAGTTAAAGAATACACACCATTCTGTTTCTCACGCTCCCCTCGGCGCTCACGGGCTAATCTCTGTCTCTCGTCAATCTTATTGAAGAGCAGCGAGTCTGCAACACAAACAAGTGTTAAACAGCACAGTCAACTACTGTACTAGTAGAGACACCAATCACGTATTATTTCTCATTATAAGTGTTTTAAAATGACTTGTTTCCCCAAATGCCAGTGTGACGTACCTGTTTTGGTGGCAGCATTGTTACTGGGGCTGTTGCTGGTGGTGGTGCGATTCAGGGTGGGGGTTGGTGTCGGGGTCAAGGTGGGACTGTTGGTTTGCCCGGAGCCCGAGGAGCTGGGACGGGTGGCTGAAGACGCTCTGCCATCCTCCGATTTATACTGGGAGTAAGACGCTGGAAAGAAAGAGAAAACGGAGTCAGAACGGTTTCAAAAATGTCACGAAAAATAGACACCAAGCGACGAAACAAGAGACAGAAAGGGACCAAGAGAGGTAGAAAAATGTAATTGTACTTTATTCAGGTTTTAATGACATCTGATGCAATTAAATCTACATACATCCACAGCTGCAATAAAAGTTTAACAACCAAGTAACACTTATCAATTCAGCTGCATCTCCATAGTATCCATTCTCCACGAGGAAAATCAAGGATAGTGTACTGCAGTGTGTCCATAACAGAGTCAGTCAGTCTTGAACGCTTCATAAATCCACTTCCAGTGATAAAGCGGCTGACGGGCTACAGTTTCCGCACCTTGTAATTATACACCCACAACAAGTGTAGCCAGCCTCTTTACCAACAGTGACACAAAGTAAATCAATACAATAAAACTACACCGTGAAAGTCAACAGTGTACGGAAGTCAAGTTTGTTACAACATGATAAGGCTACCACAATATATTAAATAGTCATTACCTGTAGTAAATGTTAATGAGTCATTTCTAATAAGAAGATAATATTTAAAATACTATTCACCTCTGCTTACCCAGATACATGTATCTCCTTCTTGCTAACAGCTGATTGCTGTATGTATAAAATTCTATTTATTTAAAGAATACAGAGGTTGACCATTTCCATGGCATCGACGTTCTTTTAACATGAACACACATAAAATAAGGAGGTTATGATATTTGTTGTTGTGACTTGTGAGCGTTAGATGTAACCCAGGCTAATGGGTTATTTGGGTGTGATCAGACACATACTGTAAGTGATGTAAGGTTCAAACATAGAATAGCTGTGTGTGTGTGTGTGTGTGTGTGTGTGTGTGTGTGTGTGTGTGTGTGTGTGTGTGTGTGTGTGTGTGTGTGTGATGCATGTATGAAAACAAGCAACAGTGAGGAAAAACAGTAATGCTCTATCTTTTTCTATTTTTACAGTAGGGCATCTGCTGTGTAGCCTGATAGGAAACAAAATGGGTTAAAACAATATATACTGTGCTCCCTGTGTTCTCAAATGTCCCCTGTGTGTTGCGGTCTTTCCTCTCAGCTCAGAGCTAGGCTATCGATTCATGGTGCCATCAGGCTGAGGATGACTCGGCACTTTTAGGTCAGCCTCCAGAACACAGACACAGAGCTTAATATTGGGCATCAGGCACAAATGGATGAGCCTGTTCCAAATGTTCCAAAATGACAACATGCACACGCCTGTGGGATAAAAGCTGGCTTAATTAGTCAAGGATCATAAAGACCAACAGTATTGGGGTGGCAACTGATTAAATGAAAGAATTGCGTACTGTGTATGCAGTGGTACCGTTATTGAAACAAATAATTGTTCCAACACCTCCTTTGTATGTAAGTGTGGTGGAGAGTGAGAGTCAAGTCTCCATAGAGACCGATCTGTCCCAGAAAGTTGGAGACCAAATTAAATCAGTGGCCCTGTCCCAAACCAACCTTCAAGCTCCAACAAGGGGACTGTACCTGAAAATAACACAAGCAACACACACCATCTCTCATATCCCTCTCTTACTCTTCTCTACATGGTTTCTTTATCGCCTCACTTCAGTGACATGTTAGCTCAGTGGGGTAATTAATGATGCCGGTGGAGGAAAGGAACAAAGTACAACTTTCATATCCCCTGCTACAAGTGAACGCCTTGATGAACAAGCTCAGGTGCACTTTGCATTTAAATGTGGATGTAATGTAAATGTAACAAATTAAACTTCATCTGAACCCTCTTCTTTTCTTTTTTTTTGCATAGTTCAATGCCACTGATGTATGATCAGACTAGTCTGTGTCATATTTATTCTATCAAGATAATAAAAAGGACTGAGGACCACTGCACTGAGCCACATGCGTTAAACTAGCCATTAAAATTGGAAAAAGAAAAAAAAGTATTTAGGAACAGATAAAGGCCTTGAATGGACCAAACATTTGTGTTCCTCCAGAAAAAAAAAAAAAACACAAAAAAAAACAGTACGTTTCCCAAAAACACAGGATACACTTACTAACTTTTTCCTGGATTTCAAATGCTTGCATGTTCTCCATCCCAATGGATGGAGTTTGCACATTTATGGTGGTAATGTGAGAAACATTTTTTGAGTTTACTGGAAATTTGCACCTCTGCACCCAACAAAAAAGGCAAAAAAACAAGCAACTCAAAGCACAATGATTTACACTTATTTCTACACTGTATGATTTGTGATGTGGCATGTTGCAGATTTTGTTATAAATCTAAACTGCCAATGCTGTCTCCACCCTAACTCATTGACATATTTTGTGGTAATTCACAAAAGGACATGCTGGACAAAGACGTGAGGTCATAGCTGCAGAGGTATTGCATTTCACAGTGTATGGGACATCCACAGAGGTGTGTACACAAGTATTAACAGGTGCACCCTGCCTCTGGTGCACAAGCATTAAAACTTGGTTTTTAGAAAAGGCTATTGTTGTTAGGACAGCAAAGGCTGGGCCAGGTTACAATAATATATAGTCAATGTATTCCTCCTTTCCCTGAAGTCATTTTCCTCAAGCAAAAGATTAACTCATTCAGAGTGAAGTATAATGTGCTCGGCCAAATACTACACTGGGAATTGTGAATGGCTTTTAGGCAGCCACCCTAAGCAACCTTCAACCAAGAGGTCATATGACAATCATTTTTGCATCAAAAAGACACTCATAAAATAAGGAGCTCTATTCATCTGTGGAAGTTAGCTTCTAGTGACTGATTAAGTGGACCTTCTGACAAGCCGAGTGGGACACGACGCAATAAGCCAGTGGTGACAGGCTAAGGGCAGAACCACTCTCCTCAATTAGACCGCTTGAACTGGAGCACTTCACTGAAAAGAGCTGGGAACCACACAAATAAGAAACAATTCCTTTTTTTTTTTTTTTTTTTGTGTGTGGCACAGAAACACAAAGACAGAAGAGAACAAAAGGGACTGAGACAAATAGAGACGGACCGATTTACAACGAAGGATAATTAGAATTCATAACATATAAACACCATTATTGGAACAGTAACATGCATCTAGCATATCAGGATTGATCAATATAATCTCACTCACAGAAACTGGGAAGTAAATTATTCTTGTGGGATCTCTACAGTAGGAAGGAGTAACATGAGAACAACTGTTGTCTATTATTGTCAATCAGCTTTGATCTACCTCTAAATCAGTTAGTATTTCTATCTTTTACATATTATTCATCTCCCCTTAATATCATTATTTATAAAAATTCTACCTATTACTATAATTATTATTTTGTCAGTTTTTTTTCTGCTTTCTGCCTCAGTTAAAAAAAAAAAACTGCTTTGGGATTAAAGACAAACGCTAAGGCATGTTCTTTGTTTTGTTTTATTTCCACTGTATAAAAAACGTGTTTGTATGTTAAACAAAGTATATGTATGGACAAAATGATACGATAAATAACAAGTGTGTGTATTACAACATATGGAAGAGCAGTAGGTGAGCAAGACGCACAGCAAGAAAAACAGCTACATGTCCTAACCTCTTATTAAAGTATTTGCAAATATGACACACACTATGTTCTGTGATCAAGCAGTTAATGGATGTCGAATGATGCCATGTCGGAGGTGTGTGTGTGTGTGCATGTGTGTGTGTTCCTGAGATATCGCGTTCATGAGAATGGGACGGAATGACAACCCGAAAACATGATAAAATAAAATCCCAGAGTGTGTGCAGCAAACTTAAAATTCAGTTGTTGCCTCAAACTAAAAGTCAACATCCAAATTCTAATTTCATTCTGACATCTCATTTATAACCCTACAGCCAGTCCAGCTTTGCTCTACACATACTGTACCGAGTTAGCCTGAACTAAACAAGGCCTGATGCAGCAGCAGTCTCACTTTGACTGAACTTTAAAAATAAAAAAATAAAAAAATAAAGTGTCTTGTAATGTGGCTTTGCATAGCTCAGTCTCCCAGACACAGCCTACCAAATTAACAGAAAGCCACAAACTGGGGTCATCCTGTACATAACAGGTCAGCTGAGGGCAAAGAGCATCCTGTGGCTTGGAGTTACAGATGGATTTGTGTGCAGATCAGGGCAGCATAGGGTTTTAGTTCAGGTATGACCTAACCCATAGAGTCAGTGACTTAAATAAATAAAGCCTTATAAAGCGAGAGACTGGAAAAAAGTATACAGAGATGAATGCAGTGTGCAACTCCACACTTGACTAATCACTAACCCAACTGAATTTTTCTACGTCATCTTTTAATTAAATCTACCTTCACATCCTGTCCTACATCATATCTTTTGCACAGGCAAAATGGCGTATCTATGACCTAAACCAAGCGCTGCATTTTCCTTCGATTTCTGTACTGTGCAAAGTGTGTCAAACTGAACTTTCAGTTTATTGTCTCCCAATACAGCATCACAGTCAATGTTTTAACAGTATAATGTGTTGGACTCGTTTCTGGTGCCGTCGTGTCCTCCTGCTGCATCTTACAGCCTCGTCCATCTGTTGTTGAGGTCATTAAACAAACAAACCTTAAATGGCAGAAAGTATATTTGCTTGTGTGCAGCAGAACACTCCAAAGACCAGTTTTATTTGGAGCATAGTGTATCTCCCAGTAAACCTACAAAGACCTTGACCACCTTTAGCTTCTTCCATGCGTTATCAAACAGAAGGCTTCACAAAACACAAGGTGCAACAATATTGAGGTACTGCAAATTATTCTTACGAGGGGAAATAAAATCAGACAAACTCTCCAGCCCTGTATGTTTTTAATATTTTAGCTTCATTTCAACACACTGCATTTTAAAAAGGAACAATAGCTTTAATAGAGTTAATCAGTGTGGGACTCGGACCCCTCCTGATGCTCAACGACCGTTTTAAATATATATCATTTTCATATGTAATTTTCATTTCAAATCCAATGTGCTGCATTACAGAGCCAAAAAGAAACTGTCCTGTTACCGACAGACTGCACTGTACTTGTATTCCTTCCTACGGGTTCAAACTGTGCCGATTTATCAATGAAGTATGCAGTAGTCCTGGGATCAAATCTCAAGTCTTTACCTGGCGTTTGGTGCATGATTCCAGGGGTGTCAATGCCAGGACGGGACATGTTGAGCCCCTTGCTAGCGTCCCACTCCGACTAGTCAGATCGGAGGGGCAAAATCAACGTTCCTACTTCCTGCAAACATCCTACATAGCGGAAGATAAGCTCAGATCCAAAGTCCATGGTGCAACGAGGGGGACGAAAGCAAAAGCGAAAAGAAACTTCAAAGAAGCTTCAAAAACCAACCGCCCAAAACTCAACTTTTTCTTTTTTAGAGTAAAGGGGAAAACAAGACGGGGAAAAAAAAAAAAAAAAAAAAAAAAAGAGAGGGGTCAGCTTCGGTTGTTGTCAATGTTGTTGAAAGCCGACTGACTGTGAGACATGTTGTGGCGACTCTCCAACCCCCATCCTTTTGTCCATGTGCATGTGTGTTTATGTGTGTGTGTGTAAAAGAGACAGAGAGTGAGACATAGGGAGAATGTGACTGTTTAATCTGCCCCTCCCTCCCCTAGTGCTGGAGTGCGTGTGTGTGTGTGTGTGTGTGTGTGTGTGTGTGCAGACTCTCCCCACCCCCAATCTATCTGCAGTCAGATTAAATGGTCAGAGTTAGCGATTAATACTGTGCTGTCCGGGCAGTGTGTAGCAGGCGAGCATGCGGTGTGGCTCCTGCCTCCCCTACAGCCTGAGAGGATTAGCCCACTGCTAATGCTAAGCTAAACGCTAAGCTCCAGTCAACAGAGGGGCAAAAGGGGTTGAGGACAGGCAGTTAGGCCTGGATAACAGCTGCCTTCAGAGGAGGGTGCTACTGCATTCGTTTCCCATAGCAGGTACATTATTATTATTATTATTTGTTTGCATCCAAATAGATTCGAGATGACATATTCCCAGAATAAGGATCACTTAAAAGCCCCGCTGCATGATCCCATCGCAATATGGTCTCTAGTTTTAAAATAAAAGATAAGTGTCGAACAACTACCTGGTAGTTTGAGATCATGCTCACTGCAAGAGCTCAATCACCCCCCCCCCTCTCTCGATCTGTTCTCCTCTATTATTTACGGGTTAAGTGAGCTGTACATGCTTGCCCCATGACGAAACTGCAAAACCCTTAGTATGAGAATCATGTTTTACACTAAAAAGGAAATGCAAATTTAGAAATACAACCAACTTTTTGTGTTGTCTTGTTCTTTTTACAGCATATAGCTCTTGCAGACTACTCCTTTACAGGGAGTCATGTTTGTTCAGAGTTGGGGAAGACTGTATGACTGAAGTTAAGTGAACAAGGAGAAAATCATAAACACTTCATATTTAAGTCACATTAATATTTGATCACCTTCCTGTCTCTCCGTCAAAGAACAACAAATCCTCCCTCAGTTCTCCTTTCATTTTTTAAAAAGAAAGGTGTAATGGATGAATGGACACAAAATACATGTAAAATGGTTGTAAACTTAACAGAACGTTGCAGCATAATAGTGCCACTGCAAACCTCTCCCAGCACCACAGAGTTAACATTACAGGATGTTTTGTTTTCATGCTGCAAATTCAGAAGGACTCAATTTACTGTCTACATGTATATCCTTGTTATTTGACCCACATTTGCCCAAACCATAAACCTGACTTTCAGATTCAGTGTTAATACTACAATACCCATAAACACTGCCCATAGCCTTTTCCACCCTACTTCACTATTAATACTTCAGACCTTAATCCCTCAGACAGAAACAGGTTACTGAAACCAACTGTCCCTGGGAATAAGACACAACAGTCAACATTGATTAAAAAGGTATGAAGTGAATGAATGAATAAATGAATAAAGGAAAAAAATAAACATAGCAAATGTTTTGCCTTCAGATTTTGTGAAGCTCTGGAATAAAGCCCAAAGCAGGAAGAGATGATCAGTAAACAAGTTTGCACATTTATACCTGCTGTGACTGCAGACACATACTGCCCTGTTGACCGACCGCTCTGCTTACTGATGCATTATTATAACCACATACACGTGTGAAGTGGACTGGACCTTCACTCTCATCTGCTGCCCTTGTGTTGACCCAATCTTGCCTTGTCAGCTGGTTTCCACGCGCACACACTTTCTCAGACTTGTCAGCCACCTGTTTCCAGATGGCTGAGCTTAAGGGTTAAGAGGACATTTTCTCTGTAAGAGCAAACACCACACGCACCTACTATCCAAGCACTTGGCACATTCATCATTAAAAAGGTCCTACTAACAAATACACGCATTAATCTACTCCCTAGACTCTCGAGAGACTAGTCCACATCTCTCTGTCCCAGATATAAAAGCTCTCACACACATACAATTTAATTGCTTAAATGAAGCTCAAATAGCACAACGTACCAGAGCATGCACATTCATTGTGCTCTCGACTTAACACCTGTCAGTTTCCCTCCATACCTCTTTTCTTCCTCTTGCAAGCATCTCTCCGCCTCTGTCCTTCTTCCTCCTCAGTGATGGTGAAGAGTGCCGGGATGGCTGAGCGGCTGCCTCCCTTACTCAGCTTCCACTTGCCCCGCGAGCACCCACCTCCACCTTGTTCTCGTCCTTTACTCTGTGGCATCGCCTGCCCTGTTGCTAACCCTCGAGCCCCTGGCTAACTCACCCAGCCCCTGCCCATCCCACCCTGCAGTGGTGGGTGGGGGGTGGGGGGCAGGTAAGTGGTGGATGCCAGAGGATGGTGGGGGACGGGGTCACCCCTAAAGCCTTCTTCTCAGTGAAGACGTAGATAGCTACGAGGCAATGCTAACAGCTACTTCCTCTGGCTGCACATTGCTGCTCTGTGTCTCTGAGACAGCAGAAAGAAGAGGGAGAGGAGACAGAAGGAGGAGGTTGCAACAGAAAAAGCAGGAGGGATGGAAGAAATTAAAAATGGAGGTGTGGTAGAAGGTGGTAAAAGGAGAGTTAAAGAAGAGTTAAGAATAAGGTACAGAGAGGGATGATGAGGGAGAGCGTGAAAGAAAGACAGAGAAAGAGAGGTGCCACTGTACCATGCATTTACTGCCGAAGACGGCAGTGCCAGGCAGAGGGACAGAGTGAAAGAGAGTGCGACAGAGTCTGAGGATGAGCTCTCGTAGTCTGGCTTAGAAAAGAAGATTTAATCCAAAAAACTGGCCCGGTCGGAAACTGGAAAGATTGCACTTCTCTTGACTCCCTCACTCCTCAAGAGACGCTGCTGTCACTAATGTTACTGCAGCCCCACTTGTCCTTCCTTGCCTCTCTTTTGCTGGGCCTTTTCTGTAAACTTGTCAGAAGAATCACATCACACAAGCACTGGCTGTACAGTACACAAACACACACACTGGCCCACAGATACACGGGTAACAGAGGGCAGCAGGGCCGTTCAAATATTCAGTGCAAATCCAACAGAGGAAGGTGAGCCGGTACCGGTAAAGGGTTTCCCTGACAACCGCAGCAACAGGACCAATGATGCAGTGGCAGAGTGGAAGCGAGAGAGCAGAGGACAGGCGCCCTTTAATGTAATATATACACACACACACACACACACACACACGCACAAACACAAACACACACATACATACAAACAACTAGGGATGCACGTCTATGCACACGCCAAAGCAAATAATGCAGTGTTGGAGCTGCCTCTGTGGAAGGGGTGTGTTCATAGAGCACATGGTATATGTCCCGCCCCATTCTCCACTTAAAGAGCCATCAGCTATTTGACATATCAGAGTTGTACAGCAAATATCCATATCCTGCTGGCTCTTTACAGGAACAGAAGGACACAGAAGTAACAGTATGCAGATCAATAGTTACATCTGAGCAGTATTACCGGATACCAAGTTGTGCTTCACCTTCATTTTATTCACTGACACTGCACATACGCTGGATATGAAAGGGTGAGGATTAAAAGATGGTAAAGACAGAAGATGGGCTCAGTATTTGAACCTGTCAGAGGCACACAGTATGGTAGGTGCCATGTAAGGGAGGGAGAAATAAATGGGGCAATAAAGTTATTGCAGGCCATATTATTGGAGGCCGGTCCAAGAACAGTGCAAACATCAGCCTGAACAACCATCATGGTGGCATGTGCTTAGCTCACAACGACTAAAGTAAATACGGAGATTAAACAACCAGCATGACAGCTTGAAATCGCTCTCCAAGATGCTGTGGCTCAAAACAGCAAGGCAACAAAATGATTAAAGACACAAAGACAAAGCCATTACAGATGCACTTCCTCTTGTAGTAGGTGGCCCTAAACTAAAGTAAATAGCTTAGCATTATGTCTGTACCGAATAGTTGGAAGCTTTATTCATTACGTTGACATTTAAATTCTAAATCAAGATTTGAATGCTTTTTTTCCCCCTTTTTGTTTTTTGCACGTGTATTAATTCTGTTTAAACCCAATGTTTCTACACACTTGCAGATAAAGATAGGGCTACCCTAATTTTATTAGTATTATACTATTTGTCAAATTTAATTCCAGTGGTGGCTGTGTGGGATTGTTTCAGACTTGTGTGATCCAAACATTTCCAATTACTATAGATGTATTGAAAAAACATAGCTGTAATAATTTCCATAATTCACATGTTTTATCCAACCAAATATTCTGCTTCAATCCATATTTGTTGACGTTTAGTCTTTTCAAAAGCAACATTTTCACTGTGGTCATAAAAGCGGTTTGCTTTCCCGCACACAAAGGTAGGCACACACCGACAAGGAATATTCATTAAAGAAGGTTGAATCAATTAAAAAATGTTTAGAGTGATGTCATAAAATATGATGACAGACATTTGAGGCTACGTTTAAATAACTTAATAGAAGCTTTGGATGTAAAAATAAAAATTCGGTACAGCCTTCCCTAATAGACAATTTCAGCACACAAAGAAAAACGCATCCAATTCACAATTCTCTCAAATACCTATCATATAAAAAGGCATTCAGGACAAGACTTGCTGCCTCATCTCCTTAGGGAGCACATGCTGTACAAACACACATTCATGAAAGAGCAACATGATCTTTGTCCCTGCAGGATAGAGTAATGCTGTAATCCTACCCTCAGACTTAAACCGGAGAGGTCAGGCTATACACCCTTCTCACACCTATTGAATGCGTGTACACAGACGAGGAAATAGATTAAATATTTTGCGGTTACACATTCAGCAAAGCAAGTATACAGTATAAGCCATTTCCAAAGATCAAAGTAAAAGGTATGATTGTCTTTCATGTGAATGCACATAGGCTGTGAATTTTCTCTAAATACAAGTATAGTAATTCAATTTATTTATTTATTTAATGAAATGCTGGACTTTCCTTGTTGCTCAGAACACAACATGATTTGTCAGCAAAAACATTAATGGAAAGCTTTTGTCACTTCTGCATATTTTTTGGATATTTAGAAGTGCTTATCACTTTGTCGTATAGCAAGTTAAAGCTAAAGGTTCATTCTTATCTGTGTTTACTATGCTGGGGCCCTCAGTGACAAGAGGTTTGACACAGTATAAAATAGAACAAACAACAATAGCTGCATTACAAATAGGGCTAATTAATGTTTATAACACCTCTGCATTACTGGTGTTCACAGAGATGCCTCCACACAAGAACATCCTAAAACTCACATGATGTGGACAAGATGACCAAACAGAGGGGACAGACGTCTATTTTGCAAACAAGGGCCATTTAATGAAATTGAGATCAATAAAAAAAGGAAAAGATCCTGCTTGAAGGGATATATTTAGAGGTAAACTGCAACACATTCCCACCAGGTAACATGATGACCAAGCTCTGAGATGTCTCACAGCAGCAGCCAGTAAAAACTCCATGTCAGCTGATAGAGAAACAGATATTAAAACTGGGTTTGCCACCAAGTGAAAGAAGATGCACAAAGCATTTTTGTGCAGGCATATTATGGGGCAACTATTGGATGGCACAGATTAGAAAATGGAAAATTTGATAATACCGTAGGACGGTGATCACAACATTAGGGCCAGTTTCACTGTTGTAGTCAAAGGTGCGGTTCATCTCACAGCCGCATGGGAATATAAAATAAATAATGCATACGGAAGAGAGTTGTTTATGAATATTAAGACAGCAGCAGTATTGGAGAGCTTGAAAGCACTCGGTTATAGAAAATGGATGCAGAGAGTTTACAGCAGGGTCATATTAGACCACCATAAGCAGGCATTCATGGGGAAACTGAAAGATGATGATAAAAGTGGAGGAAGGAAAGAGGAGAAAAAATAGTGACTAAAAGGGAACAAAGCTGCTATTATGATATTAACACTTTGAGTCTTATATTCGATAGAAATGATCTGTTGTTGGGCTCACCTGGTGAGCCTTCTCGCAGTAGCCCGGGGCTTGAAACCCTTTGGTCCCTCCCTCTCCTAAGTTTAAACTATACTTCGTATATTTTAAACGTATACGATACGTATTCGTATCATTTAACAAGGCACAAAAAAATATCTTTAAAAAAATTTAATGAAATAGAAATTGTCCGTCGTTAAAAGCTGAAAGTTTCTTGATAGTTTGATAGAACACTGCTTAAACACTTTGAAGCTAACATGGTGAGCTGCCCTTTAATCCTATTATTTGGACTAATCACTTTTTTCATTAAAGCTCTTTGTAGCGTTCAGTTACAGTTCAAAGCGGCATGTTTCTGGGGCAGCAGAGCACGTCGCTGTGGATCTAGTTCATATATACATTTCAAAAAACTTAAATTTATGAATCCCAAAATCAGTGATGTCACAGCAGGTAGTTTGCTGGTACAGCTAATGAAAAAAACCTGTTTTTTGAGGTGTGGCCAGAGGTGATATACAAATATACTTGTAAATATACTGTACAGAAATGTGTTGCCCTTTATGCTTCAATAGGCCTATTGAATTAGCCTACAATAAGTGGATTATCCACAATATTCTTCTTTATTTGATTTTGGCGACATCACTGGCAATAAGTGGGCATTGTTTTGGTGCTTTGACCTGAACGGCAAATTATTAGATTTTATTTTTTAATTAATTTTATTAATTATTATTATTTTATTTTATTTTTATTTTTTATTTATTTTTTATTTTTATTTTTTTTAAAATAACATTTATTTTGCTTTGTAAAGACACATTGAGATTCAATTTACATACCGCAGGACAAAACAGAACAGTAGCTATATATAAAAATAATAATAATTAAATAAAATAAAAAACGTAGGCTTATTTTGGTGCAGTGGTCATTGTCAGTCCTTACATATAGTACATGACGACACCATAAATGTTACAGTTTGGCTCACAGGGGTTTGGTTAACTTGTTTTTTGTTTTAGGAAAAAAAAGTTAGGGAGGTATTAACAAGCAAGGCCAAACTGTGACAGAAAAAAAAATTAATGTTTAACAAAACCTTTAAAACCGGAAAACAAAAGTTGTAGCCTGAAGACACAAAGACAAACATCTGCTCCTTTCCATTAATTCACCTGTCACGTCAACAGAGGGGACATTTCGACAAGTAGACAAAATGTCAGCAACAGGTGTCTGTCTGCTCGGGAGCAGCTCAATATGTCTTCCAACAACGACAACAAAAGGCCAAAAACTACCAACATTTGTGTAGTTTAGAGAACATGTCGCGTTTAATAAACGTTAAGCAACCGGTTGGGTGAGTCGGTGTGATAGTTAATCCCACTCCCGTGACCGACCGGTCCGAGTGCTTCAGTCTCCACAATCCAGCGTTCAAAACACCGACAAAACCAACCGAAGCCCCTCGGCTGAGCGGCACTTTACACTTTAAACAACTGCTCGTCCTGCTCAAAGTTCATTAAAGTAAACTTTTCTGTCTGTCGGAACTCACCTTGGGACTCGGGAGGAGATGCGTCGCTGCCATCCTGGTCCGCCATTTCTCCTGACGTCAGCTGAGAGGGATCAGCGGCAGGAACCCGAGGGACCTGCTGACAGGCCGGGCACCCTCCCACGGACAGGTGGGGGACGACACGGGCTAATGAGGCCTAATCTATAAGGTAAAATAAACTCAGGGGAGAGTAAACTTTTAACACACCATTAGTCTCAATCATTCACACATGTGTTTCATTCCTTATAAACCACTATGTCCGTCTGTGCATCTTTTGTATTCTTGCCTGGCTCGCAAAAAAAATAAATTGGGTTAATCTGTGTGTCAATAATGATATTTGTACTGCTTTAATAAAGCTGCTTGATAAACTTGAGATGGGGCAAGGTGTAGAAGTGAAACTACATAGTCTTAGGTCTGTCTCGAGTAATATGCTGACATCTACTGGCAGTGTGGGTATATCAGTAAGTCATATCAATGTTGACTTTTGACCTATAGTTTGGTGTCTGTGCAAGTTCAGTCAAACTGTCGGTCATACTTAGTCAGCTTTGTGACATTAATACATTTTTTGTATATTTATTTATTTCAAACATACGACACAAACATAGCAACCACACAAAGCACAGTCAAGTAGAATATTAAGAATATCATAAGGACAATTCATCAGAATTAAACAAAAAAATCCATTCATTATGGTTTTACACAACTTCTAACACATTGGACAGAAAAAGGTGTTTAAGAAAGGCCATCTAGGGCCTTTACAATCAGGAATTAAGTGTTGCCTGCTAATCCTAAAAACTATTTTAGCCTTTTAACATATGACATTTAAAAAAGATAAAAAGTGAAAATAATTATATTTTTAGCTTAAATGTTTTTATGGCTACAAATGACATCTTAAAAGAGAAAAATAACACATGAGACCACATTTTGAGACTGTAATAGCTGGTGTTCACTAGGATAAAAATGGCTTTTAATGTAACCCACACAGTAACACTTCATACTATTTAAGCAGTCGACCCCATTCTCCTCCTTCTTCTTACATCATATAGCAAAGAAAATGAACATTTTGCAGCTTTATTTTTTGACTCCTAACACATAGTGCACTCAGTGTCAAAACAGGTACTAGGGCTTAAAAGGCAACTATCTCAAGATTGCGTGTACACAGGTGTTTTGAATAACTGTGGCTAATTAGACCTCAAGTCAGGTTGAGGCACATGTGTCACTAATTACATGAACGATGGCTCTGTTCTATTCAAGTGTCCCAGTGAGCCATGACGGTGAGACCCTGAAGCTGACGCAGCTACATGGAATTCAGCCTATTTAACTATTTTATTTACACCTGTGCCTTTCCTACTGTGACCCATCAAAGCGTCTTCCATGAAAAAGGCCTATAACGGTGTAAATGGTCCTGTCCCACTAGGTGCACCAAAGCGAACGTGAGCGAGGGAGCTGTCAATCAAACACAATCTAATCAGGCAACATAAGTGGAAGCACCTGTGTGGCCTGACTACGGCAGTAGACAGGATGTTACAGCTTTATCCTGACAAATATGATTATACAAAGTTGTAGCTGTCAGGTGAAAGTCACGTTTCTCCCAGAAAAACAGCCTGTGTTTTTAACTTGTAAGCATTTTTCTGATGAAGTATTATTTGGCTTAACAAGTAGGATTTTTTTTTTTTTTCAATCCAAAAATGAACAAAAATTCCAAATCACCAAATTTGGAGATGCATGGTTTTCACTGGATAGCGATCGTAGAAGAATTTTCTTGTAATAGCCTTAGGTTTTGACCTGGCAAACCAGTTCATGTGTTACTATTTTCCCACATGACCAACAGAGGGAGCCCTCTTCTTACATTAATGCTTGACTCATCAAAACTACACTCTATCCCTTTTATAGGGATTCAATACCTTTCTCATTAGGTTTCATTGATACATCACTAGGATGTTTAAATCATGAGATTAAGCTAATTGCAGAGCTATTAAAACATAATGAAGTATTGTTTAATGCCCAGAATATTTATGTAGCTTTGATTTATCCACAATGTCACATTACCACACATTTATCAATTCACCCAAAAAAATCTGGTGTCAATAAAAAACACGGTGCATAGAAATATAAACGGCTGTTTCACCTCAGAGTTACCCTTTAATAAACATTTCAATTAGACAAAATGAGACGCGAGACAAAAATAAACCAGACCCCTGTCATTTCAGCTAACCCAGAGATATTTGAGCAAGGATTTGCAGTTCCTGGCTGGATGTATGCTAATCTCCGCTCATATCGCTACTATTTGCCAGACTCTGCAGGCTTACCCCCCTCTGGACCCCCAGTAAAATGGCTACGGATTGGTGCACTGAAAACTGAAACCATGGCAACCAGCTGTTTGCCAATTCCTCGGATGGAGGAGGTGGAGGGAGGAGAGATTGGCCCGGAAGGTAAAATACTCGCAGACTCACACACTGACAGACAGACAAACAAACAAGTCTGGGCATCTCTGGTGCCTGACAGGGTCAGAGATGGACAGAATGGAAAAATGCTGATTGCAAACAGGGGACTTTACTCATTCAGCTCTCTTGTAGTCACATTTAACCCAAGCCCCTTATTTCCCTACTTATTTTTCAGACAAAAGCCCTCTAGACAAAGCTACCCTCTGCTTCTCGTCTTTAGTGATTAGTGTCTGTTTTTCCGTTTTTGTTTGTATGTTTCAGAAGCCGAGGTTAGTCATGGGTTACAGGGTTCAGTCAGTAGGTGGTGGTTAAGCCTGGAGTGACGTTCAGGGTCCCATGTGCACGATGAAAGCCCCCCCAATCTGTCTGTAATTGGTTCCCACAGGACAGGGATCTTGAGATTCACCCTACACAGAAATCAATCCACACAAGGAAAATAATATACACACTGAGTCTCCGCATGTCATAGTATTTACTTGCTAAACTGAAGTTAGGGAAGACAGAAATCATTTGTGTGTTTGCTTGACCTAAATGTGTAAAAGATTTGAAGCTAATGGATGTTTCCACTTTGGGATGCTGATCCTCTGGTTGATTAATGCTCACGGCTCTTCTTATAAGGGTGGCAGTGCTGCTGCTGAGGAATAAGCAGTTTGAGGAACTGATTGGTTTTGAGCACACGCGGCCTCTTTGCTCCTTGCTGATTTATTTGGCTTAATTTGGCTGCCTATGTGGTTGTGTGTGCGCTTGCACAGGACCCACAGCACGGGTCGACGGACATCAGAGTGGAGATCAGATAAATTCCTGGATTAAGCAGGCTGATTTAACAAGCAGGATCAACAATCCAGGGACAAACTACATCTTTTTATATCCAGCGGGATGTGGCATTAAAGTCCTTTTTAAAGCACTTTCTATACAGCATTAAATATCTATGGCTAAATAAGCAAAAGTTAAAGTTTGGGGAAAATGTGTTTAACATTCAAAAACTCAAGACATTCTGCTTCATAAGAATGGTTTAGTTGTGATTTGATCAGATTTGATTGACAGTTTTTGACAATACGAGCATCAAATTTTGAATTAAAACATTTCTGAATCCTGATTGGTGTGTCACATTACACAGTTTTCAACCGAGCCCACTTCAAACCAGTGAAATGAGCACAGACAAAAACACAGACATCCCTAACAATAATAATAATAATAATAATAACCAAAGTTGTTCTAGCTTTGGCAGATGTATTCATGTTGGACCATATTGCTCATAGTAAGAAGCTAAATAAGAAAATGTGTTTTTTAGGGCTTTAAAAGTAGCTGCTTTAAATTAGAGGAGAATATGGGAAATAACCTAAATCAATATTGTTTTTACCACCATTAGAAACTCTAAAGGAAACACGTTTTGTAAAATTGAGGATGCAACATCACATTGAGCGTCATGTAAAATCAAGCTTTCCTATTTGTATGTAAAACAGTCCTAGGTCATTAAATCATCATGTACCTGTCATTGCAATATTTCCGACCGTTGAAGGCAGCATAGCAGCTAATTATGTGGTGCAGAACAAGTGTAGACAATCTAAGAGATAATGAGGTAAACATTGCATTGGCTGCAAAATTTTAAAATTAAAAACCAGCTTGCAGAGACATGCCGCCGTGTTGACGATCGTAGCACATCGCCACCTACAAAACACTCATCTCATCAACAGAAAAAACAAATAAACAGATGTCGCTGTAGCGGCGATATCACTTTAGTAACAGATATTCACAGCTACGGTGCAAATTTTCACGACTACCACAATCTTTTTCTTGTATATGGTGCCTCAGTTTTTGCAGATGTTCTCATGATGATGAAATCACACGTACTCTGGCAATTGATAATTAAGCACATTGCTATGCATTGTATTGCAATCTACTAACCCACGCACTTCATTAGGGCTGCTGACAAAAAGCAAAAAAAGCTGATGGTACAAAAGCTGAGGATTAACGATAAATAGTTATTGCCGTGATTGCACCACACAGTACTTTTTCACTCTTGCCGTATCACTTTTCCTTTAGGCTTGACTCCACCTGCCTCTTCGTCTCTGTCGCATAGTCTGCCTCTGTCGCCCTGTCTCTTTATCCTCGTTTTACCTTTCGAGCACCAGACAGACAGGACCATCTCTCCATAGCAACACATAATTTGTGTCATTGCTTTGATAGGTGAGACCAGTTTCTGTTCATTTTCCTGATCACATTTATAAAACAAAGGAAACCAGCAAATCAGAGGGTTGGTGCTCCTCTATCTTGCCCAGGAATACCATCTGTGGCTTCCTATTGGTCATTTTCTTAAACAACATATAGGTCAGTTTTTTTAATTTTTTTTATCTTGTGATTAAATATTTCTTTATGCATGGATCAAATAAGACCATGAAGTGCACTGAGCAAGCAGTCTGTGTTGGTTTGATGGCATAATAGCCTCATTAATTATCTCTGTCTCTACATAATTTACTAGAAACAGATGGCATAATGGAGAATGATCTGAACTCACCCCCTGCAGATAGACAGATCCTCCACCAGGACTCCCCCCCATGTTGTCTATGTTTGCCCTGCCTTGAGCGCACACACACACACACACACACACACACACACACACACACACACACAC
>CALSBV010010705.1:313790-325068 GCA_943590825.1 Bovichtus diacanthus | reverse complement strand
AGACACACATCCATAAAAGCCCATAGACACAAACACACACCCACACAAGGCCAGAGGGGCAGAGCGCTGTCTGCCGGCAGTGTCCGTGCTCGTACACATGAATAAGCTTCATTGAGTGGGGCTCTATTGACGCAGAGCCATGGAAAAGTAGGGCATTACAGAGTCCCTCTCCCCTCATCCTGCAGCATGCACCCCAACAACACACATGAAACTGCACAGTCAGATTTGCTCCTCTGTCAATCTCTGTCGCTCCGTTATTCTCTCACACACACAAACCAAGTAAAGCCTTTTTCTCAACAACCTCCATCGATCGTGTTGAGGTGCTCTCAGACGGACATTACCGCGCTGACACATTGTCTTTTAATCACCTCGACTAGACTCGGCATTAATCCGCACTCCAATGAAATCTAGTCCAGTCTTTTTACTTTGGGCTACTAAATGAGTGAGTGGGCTAGTGTTTTTTTTTTTGTTTTTTCCCTAGACATTGTGAAGAAGGTAGGAAAGGATAAAGGATGAAGAATAAAAATGACCAGGTTGTTGTCAACACATCCTTCAAATGACGAGCAATAAAAACATTAAAGGATTTTTCTTTCTCTTTTTATCTTCAAGGTAAAATCAAGATTAGAGCTGGAACAATTGGTTTTAAAATTAATTTTAAACAATGACACCAAACATTCTTCCAGCTTCTCAAATGTGAGGCTTTGCTGCTTTTATTTCTCTTATGTGGTAATAAACCAAATATCTTTGAATTTTGACTTTTGGTTGAACAATATGGGCAATTTAATGACATTCCCTTGGGGTCTAGGAGATTTATATAGTTATGTTTCACTTTTTTCTTACATTTTTTAGACCAAACTTAATGAATAAATGATAAGTGAATGCTGAAAATAATCAACCCTAATCAAGATAAAGATTTATTCACCGTTCTTTTACATCAATGATAAATAGTAGCAACAATCCCATTTATTTGTGCAAAAGTGCTGATTATCACTCTAAATTATCATTTGTGGACCAAAACATAACCAGTGAGAGTTACTCACTGTAAAGGAGTTGGAGGGAAAAAACACTGCAGCACCTTTTTTGTGGTATAATGTAATTGTGAGCAAATGCTTTGTCAGACAACATCAGAGCAGAAAATGAAAAAGAGAAAAAAACGATGCTGCAGGGCTCCACTGTATTAGATGCTGTACTGGGAGCATGAGGGTCCTCGGCTTTTCTCTCTCTCCTTCTCTCTAAGTCACCCCTCCTCTCTGTTCTCCCCTCTTTCTCCTCTCTGTCCTTTGAACAGCCAAATGAACAGAAGCAACGTTTCCCCGAAGAGCAGAGGGGATCCATCTCTGACAGAACTCACCTTCTGTTATCCCATGGCACAGAGAGGAGAGAGACCGAGGCTCAAGGCAAATGTAAGCCGAAGGCGGAAAAAAATATTTTAATGAAAGATAATAAGCTACAGAAAGAGGAAAAACTACCATTGTGAAAAAATGGGTAATGTCTTAAGTAAATGTCTTGTTTGTTTCAAGGGTGAAAGAAATAGTTTGACATTTTGGGAAATGCGCTTATTAGCTTTCTTGCAGAGGTTTTGATGAGATTGATACCACTCTCATGTCTGTAGGCTGAAATATGAAGCTACATCTAGGAGAGTGCTAGCTTAGCTTAGCATAACGACTGTTAACAGGGGGAAACAACTAGCCTGGCTCAGCACTTTAGTCTTTGTATGAGTTAAACAAACAAGATAAACTGTTTTAATTAGTGAGCTTAGAAGATCTTGTGGGCAGATTGTGTTACCTTTGGACAGAGACAGGCTAGCTGTTGCCAGGCTTATGCTAAGCTAAGCTAACAGCTGCTAGCTTTAGCTCCATATTCAGCGCACAGATATGAGTGGTATCAATCTTCTCATCTAAGTTTTATCAAGAAATAAGCGTATTTCTCAAAATGTCAAACTATTCTTTTTATTTGAAGATGATTTCTGTTTAGGGAATAGGATTTTAAGTTACTTGTTAGCTTATGGTGATGCCTTTTTTTTATACTTGATGTTTTTGTGTGATAATACTTTTCTTGTCTTGGGTTTTTCAACCTATGATATGAGATGCATTTTGTACAGGTTTAATTGGTAATGTAGATTCTTACCTACCAGTTATCTAAACTAAAATCCAATTTCATTCGAGTGAACCCTTTCTGCACTCTATTACCTTCAGCATCAGCCCCCACACACATACACACAAACACACTCTGTGATGCACTGTAGTATCAGGTTTTCTTATGAAACTGATACAGAGGCTGACCTTTAAGCGTCGCCAAATCAGCAGTGTATCCCTCTCTATCGCACAATCGCACGCACACAGTCAACACAACAAATACACACTGTCCATCTTAGGTCTGAACATGGAGGTGTGAACAGGCATGAAGGGAGTGGGACTTCCTGTTTACGGTCACGTGACCAAACATCATCTGCAAAGCAGTCCACCTGCTCAAACACTGCCGTCATGTTTCTATTCATGGGCGAACAGATGAAAGTAAGCCTCAACAATGCACCACGGTGACGACATGTCAAAGTAATGATGTACTGGTTTCATTACCTTCTCTCCTCTGAAATGATGCCAGCCTTCATGTCTTTCTACCACCAGTCAACACTGCGCTTATTGCAGCAGCCAGCATCATATCAGACTGAGAGCCGGGGGATTATCATGCGATATTATCCCATTTACTGTGTGAAAGACATAATATGAGGAGGTGTCATGCTGCTGGGAATATCTACTGTAATCTAGATTGAAGACAGGGAAACAGGGATGTCTGCAGACAAGAGAATGGAGTCGTTTTCAACAGTAACAATCGTGACATAAAGCATTGATTTCCATACAGAAGTCACAACAGGGACTAAAACTACTGATTTGCTGTAGTGTTTTTGACTATATTGACTATTTGCATTAAACAAATCACAGGCTAGCATCCATTGGAAGAGAGAGGCAAATGTTGCACGGCCGAGGTATGACTCTAAAATGCGCGCTGGGCCGGTGCACTCAATCACCCCTCATCCAAACATCAAATAGATCAGTCGATCCACGATGGGAGAAGCATCATAGGACTTGTAGATCAAGCGCACCTGCTGACGGCAGACTGACACCCAGCCAAGAGCTCATCCGGCTTTGAAATTGTAAACCAGTACACACTCAAACGGGCTATGCAGCGCTTTTCAACTTAAGTGAAACAGCAGGACTGTAAAGAAAGGAGGAAGCTTGCAAACAAGTTGACAGCCGTAAAAACGGCAGCTTAGGGTTATGGATGGCTCCAAAAAGATTATATTTCGGTGATGTTTATGTAGATGGGAGCAGTTTGGCGCTGCGGGACATCGTGAGTTCGTTGCACACATGCAGCCAGTCGTATGTGCCTTGAGTATGGCGAGAAAAATATTTGCATTGCGATGCTCTGTCAGTAGACACAACGACCGAGACAGACAATAACCATTCCATGTTGACATTCAGTGTCCGGCTGGGATTTGTGCAGGTGTTCCTCTTCTGCACATGCACATGCACACACAATGCAATCAATCTTGGTAATAGTCAGAGCATGTCGCATAAATGAATAACCACACACACACACACGCGCGCACGCGCACACACACACAGCTCCTTGTTTAAATAAAACACATCGTCCCCACAGTGTAGTCTGACAGGTCCTATGTGCAGGCACGTGTGCATGCACGCTCACGCTGCCTGTTTCATCTCTGATTGGCTGCGTCTGAGGTGACAGACAGTATGCCTGCGGTGTGTGTGTGCAGACCCTCTGTTGCGAGGAAGGGGGTCAGAGCCAGAGGAGGTGATTGGCTGGTGAGGAGAGTCACAGCATCAGCACATCCTTAACCCACTGCCCTTCTTTCCCTCTCCTCCAGTCAGTACCCTTCCCCCCACATCAACTTGGCTCTGGCAGCATACTGTAGGGCACACACATATGCACTTACACGTCACCTATAGAATATCTCTCTTTCTGCACCCCCATCTCTCTCTCTCTCTGTCTCTCTCTCTCTCTCTCTCTCTCATTTAAATGTTAAAGAATGCGACTTGTAAACGCAGAATAATGGGGCTGTCAATATCGTCTGGCGACACATCATCCCTCGACAGGCAAAGAGGGTATAAAAAGGTCATAAATGTGACTCAGAAACGACTAAGGAATTCATTCCAACACATAGAGCATCGCTTCAGGGGGAACTGAAACACTTTCATGGCCTCTTAGCATGCTCTCGAGGACGACCAGATTTACAAATGAATGCAAGCGACGGGGAATAAAACGATTGCAGAATGCGGTTACTCAACATACAACTACGATACACACAATCCCAAAAGACCGAGGTGCATGCTGCGTAAAAGGCGCAACCGTGCGGTTTCTCTCTCACTCCCCTCCTCATTCTCGATTTAGTTAAACCAGCATCCCTCTCTCTCTCTCTCTCCCTCAACGACAGAGAGGATAAGAGACGAGACAATGCATTGTGTCAAAGTCGGAGTGTAAGGAGCGACATTATCACACCAGACAGCTTTTGTGTCGCTCAGACGCCCCTTGCTATTCTCTCCTCAGCCATAATAAGGCAGCAGGTATCAGTGTGGAGGACAAAGAGACGCCAATAAACCCAAAGACCCAAACTGTTAAATGGGGGGGGTTAGGGTTCGCTTTAAATATGGGTGCAATTTTTTTTGACGCCGACAGACAATCGGAGCATCGGAGATCACACATGCGATGAGCTGCAGTTCTAGCGGATGCAGATAATGTAGCTAAAGGCATACAGTAAGTGTAAACTGGGTCAAACACAAATTATTTATATTAAGTCTTAATTTGATATAAGGGTGGGTTCAAGCCATAACACTGCCACATCGTTAAAGTCTGTATCCAGGGCCATTTTTTTACCTCCCTGTCTGTCATTCTGTCCACTTGTCTCCCTAAAAAATGTCAATATGGTTTTAAAGGTGTCGGTGACAAGTGCACGCGCGCGCTAAACCGTATGTGATTTGGGGATGTATTGTCCACTCACCTCACAGTCATACAACTCGCTGAGCTGCTCGATGATCCACTCCTCCAGGACGAGTCTTTTCCGCAGCTCTTTCCTGTCGTACTTGACCGTCACTTTGCCCTGTTTCTTCTGGACCGGGTCGTCCCCGGTGATGGGGCCGGAGCCCACGCAGCCAACTCCGGGCGCACCTTGGAAGAAGACGCGGCTGCCGGCGGTGGGCAGCGGGGCGCTGGTCTCGGTGCTGGCGGCCGACATTGCGGGATGTTAGTGCTTAGTATTTAAGGAAATGTTGCGAATAAGTAGGGGACTGCCGTGCCGAGGGAGACTGCGAGCTGCACAGCAGACAGGAGAATGGAGAGGAGCTTTTAAACAGCTGCTATTTAAAGCGCAGCGCCGGAGACAGCCGAGGAGGCGGAGCGAACACTGCAAGAAATGAGCATCCGAGGATCCGAGATCTATGTTTCCATAAAAATGTTTTAAAAAAAACCTTCCTATATGGAGTGGCGTGTAAATTACGGGTTTCCAACTCAACAACATGTTTCATATGTGGACTTTCAGGTAATAATTGTAAAAACATGGCAGGACATGACCGCTATTGCTAAAATAGTGTTTGTGGGATTTGGGGGAAGTAGCAATGATTTGACACTTGAAATGACGCTATGAGATGTCAATAGCAGGTTCTAACGCGTGTTTTAGAAAATAAAAAGATATTTAAAGAGTGATATGTGATAAAGATTTTTTTGGGTATTTTTTGCAGCGAGCGAGCCAAATTCTCCTCCATGGTGCTCGTCTGTGCACCAGCGCGCACTGAAGAGGGAGCACATGCTGGAAAGCATCAGCAGAGGGTCTTTCCCAATTCTAGCCAAGTTCTTCTGCCACCTTGTTTTATCATTCACTTGTCGAACTACATGCATTGAGTATGTATGTGTGTATGTGATTCTCATGTGTGTAGAAAGGCTGAGATGTAGGCTATACCTGATGCTGGATCACCTGCATGTGTTCAAATGAGATCATTCTGAACCCAGAGAGTTCAGCCTGGCATGTGGAGAGATTTATGCGCCACCTGTTGGTCACTGGGAGGATTTTGTTTTTGTTTTTTTACCACATAAATAATGTGTAAAGATCAACAGCATAAGCTTGATCATATGGATACAGTATTTACATATCGAACAAATGCTGGTTATTTCACTGCACATAATGCAAAATATGCTGTGCAATAAATCTGGTATTTGATCAGATCACATTTTTCCGTATGTGATGTAAAATAATTCAAGTTTGAATTCCAGTTATGGACACTTGGTCCTAATGTATATGTCACTCCAGTCAGAAGCAGACTTTAGGATCAAGTGATGTTTGTTCAACTAAAATAAATAACAATAAATAAATAATAAAATATAAAAAAATCAATGCACATTTCTGCTCTGCCAATTGGAGTTCCATTTTCATAACATAGCATATGGAGAAAGCTACAAATGAAATAGTCCAATTGTTGGAAAAATCAAAGGAAGTACAGTAAACTGTACATTGTGTTAATGAATGAACTGAATGTGAACTTTAGACTTAATGTAACAACTCATTTGGTAGAATGTTAACTTTATAGCACATGTAAGTCTTTTTTTTTTTTTTAAACGGACTTAGAACTCTTATATGTTGATAATGGTCTGATTTCTTGATTCAAAGGAGCAGGAGCCAGTCACAGTGGGACAGAGCTGCAAGCTGAGAGAGCCATTTCTCACAAAGATAGCTCTGACTCAGCATTTAGACCTACCCCAGATAAGAGTAGCAGTGTTTCATAACTTGAGGCCTGCACTCGGCTGAGTACTCGTATCCTCTTCTCTCCCCTCCAGGAGTCATGGCTCTGCTGTCCGTGCTCACGCCTGTCCTGGCGGTGGTCCTGTGCCTGGTGATAGGCTTCATGCTGGTGAGGTCACGGGAGACGGCGACCACCTCAGCCACCCAGGGAAAAACTGAAGGGACACCAAAAGCGGACTTTAGACCCTGGGTGGACCAGGACCTACAGGACGACACAGAAATCCCAGCAAAGGAGGACGGTAAGAGCTGAACACAAACTTGTTTTCCCCCTACTTACTCTTGTTTCACAGGCAGATCGAAACAAATTATATGTAGCCTAGACCTAGACATATCAACACAAGACAAACAGATTTGGAACAATATAAAAACATTTTTTAAAAAAACTTTACCAACAAGTAAATGTGTGTTGTTTTGGACATATTCATTCACAGTTGGGTTTATCAGAATCAGTAAACCTTTATTCGTCCCACAGCGGGGAAATTTACAGCGCTACAACAGCAAAGGGACAGGGCAGATAAAAGGGCAATATAAAATAAGTACAACTTAGAATTAAGTACAAATGGTTAAGTAAAAATATAAGTACAAAAAAAACAACATCCGTGGTAAGTAGGTGGCAGGTTAACATAATACAGTAAGTGAACATGTGAGAGTAATACTCTAGCAGCCAGTAGTAACAATAATGAAAGAGATATATTGCACATACGTATTGCACGTGATTGTATTGCACAGTAACAGATAGTAACAAATAGTAACGGGGTGTATTGCACATGAGCGGAGGAACAGTGGTGTTACAGCCACATTGAGTGTGGTGGTCTACCAGGGGCTGTGGAGATTGTACAGTCTGACTGCTGCAGGAAGGAAGGACCTGCGGTATCTCTCCGTGTGACACCGCGGGTGAAGCAGCCTGTCACTGATGGAGCTGTCCAGTGCGGATAAAGTGTCCTGGAGGGGGTGGGACATGTTGTCCAACAGGGATGACAGCTTGGCCATCATTCTCCTGTCTCCCACCACCTCCACAGTGTCCAGAGGGCTCCCCAGGACAGAGCTGGGCTTCTTTACCAGTCTGTTAAGTCTCTTCCTGTCAGCAGCAGAGATGCCGCTGCCCCAGCAGACCACTCCATAAAAGATGGCTGAAGCCACCACAGAGTCAAAAAAGGTCCTCAGGAGTGCCTCCTGCACTCCAAACGACCTCAGTCTCCTCAGCAGATAGAATCGGCTCTGGCCTTTCTTGTACAGAGCCGTTGAATACTCTGACCAGTCCAGTTTATTGTTCAGGTGAACACCCTGATACTTGTAAGATTTTACAATCTCAATGTCCGTTCCCTGGATGTTCACTGGTGAGTGACTTGTCACTGGACTTCTGAAGTCCACCACCAGCTCCTTGGTCTTCCCTGAGTTGAGCTGGAGGTGGTTCTTCTGGCAACAGAGAGCAACATCCTGAGTAAGTTCCCTGTACTCCTTGTCGTCCCCATCAGAGATGAGGCCAACAATAGCAGAGTCGTCGGAGAACTTCTGCAGGTGACATTTTGCCGTAATGTGGGTGAAGTCTGCAGTGTAGAGGGTAAAGAGAAACGACGCCAGAACCGTTCCCTGGGGGGCCCCCGTGCTGCTGACAATTATGTCTGACACACTCCTGGGTCCTCACATACTGTGGACGATTGGTGAGGTAGTCCAGGATCCAGGTGGTAAGGTGGTGGTCCACCCCTGAGTGCTGCAGCTTGTCTCCCAGAAGCAGGGGCTGGATGGTGTTGAAGGCACTGGAGAAATCAAATAACTCGTATCCTGGTGATACAGACAGTGGGGGTTGCAGCAGGGGGGTTGCAATCAAATATAGTAAATGGTTGCAACATTAAAGTGATGTTTCCACAATAATTTGATGCCTATACTTTTACTGAAGTACAATTTTGAATGCTGAATTTGTACTTGTAACACTACAGTGGGGTATTGCTACTTTTATTGAGATAAGAGATCTGAGTACTACTTCCACCACTTGATATAGTCATAATTCTGCCTTTTGATAAGACTATACCAAATAAAGATGAAACCACAAGTTGGGAACTGTCCCTGGGCCTAGAACCTGCAGGGGCCAATTATTGTATAGTATTCATTTGCAGCAAAATCTATTATGTTAGTGAACATTATTATTACATGATGTATATTTCTAAATATCTTTGTGATTAACCAATTTATCATATCTGGTGCAGTAGGCAAAATATAATGAAGCTGACCCTTGTAGTCTGCCATGTATTTGATGTTTACTTTAAGGTAACAGTACACTTAAACAATGTACACAATGTACATGCGTCCGAGCAGATTAACTCAACACTGGCTACAACAGGCAGAAATGTGCTTGGGAAACCAAGGAATTTTTCAAATAAGTTGATTTATGGGGAGAATTGACTGTTGTATGTGCAAGGTTCCAGTCTTTTACAAATCATCACTACATTATGTGTGTGTTAACATAATAATTCAGTTTAAAACTAAGATGACTTTGTTTTGTTATTAGACTTTAACGAACAATCCAAGACTTCTGATTTTGCAAATGCCCTTTTAAACACCTAACAATTGAGAATGTTCATATCCGAAGCTGCTCACTGGTCCTGCTTTTTGTCCGTCATCCTTTTAGAGGATGGGGATTGGGCAGAAAGCAACGAGGAGGAAGCCCTTCTACAGGTGCCCTACTCACCACCACGCTACCCCGAGGAGACGATGCTGCAGAGATCCAAGGATTTGTACACTCTGATGAACCAGCGGAGGTCAGTCCGATTCATCAGCTCAGATCCGGTCCCACGAGAAGTCATCGATAATGTCATCCGCACTGCCGGCAAGTGCCAATATAAAGAGGACAAATGCACCACTTTTGATCTGCTATAAACCAAAATAGTAAAATAAATGCTCTAGAGTTAGATGCACATATGTAATGTTTTGGAATTGTAATTATTTTCTGTCTACTCGCACCTCCGCCTCCCCTTCCTCTGGACAGGTACGGCCCCTAGTGGAGCTCACACAGAGCCCTGGACCTTTGTCGTGGTTTCAGACCCGGAGACGAAGCACCAGATCAGACATATAGTGGAAGAAGAGGAGGAAGTCAACTATCGTCAGAGGATGGGGGACAAATGGGTCAATGATTTGGCCAAATTAAGGTGAGCACTCACACTTACTCCACCCTCACACGTTTATGTTAATACATTTGTACTTGAGCAAGTAACTGCAGTGACGCCATTCAATCAACCCCTTCTCTTAAATGTTAGCCTGACAGACACAATGATTATCAGTCATCATGGCCCGATGTAAAGTCTAACGTCATTTTTCTAATTTCAAACACGTGTTCCCGTTTTCTCACAACTCCCTTCCTCATGAAGGACAAATTGGATTAAGGAGTACTTGGATGTTGCTCCATATCTAGTCCTCGTCTTCAAACAGACCTATGGGATTCTACCAAATGGCAAAAAAAGGACACACTACTACAATGAAATCAGTGTCTCCATATCCTCTGGAATCCTGTTGGCTGCGTTACAGGTAAAGAATAACACCACCCTTTGAAATATAGATCAGTCAATCCCTGTTTTCCTGGCCAAAATTTGGCATTTAAAAAAGGGTATGTAAGACAGAGTTAAGAGCATATAGAACTACTGTATATGGATCTTCTTAAAATTGCATGGAATTCAGGATAAATTACTAATGTACATGTCTGTTAAAGCGGCTGAATGTCTGCTCTTTCTGTCCATTTCATAATCAGAACGTGGGCCTCGTCACCGTCACATCGACGCCTCTGAACTGCGGCCCCCAGCTCAGGCTTCTCCTCAAACGGCCAGCCAATGAGAAACTGTTGATGTTACTTCCTGTAGGCTATCCTGCGTCTGACGCCACAGTGCCTGACTTGAAACGCAAGCCTCTGGATGATATTATGGTGCACATATAACAGAATAATTCTGCAGAGAAATTCTTTTTTTCTTCATCATCTTCTTTGCCCGCAGCTGAAAAGTCAACAAAATATATCCCTTATATAATTAGAAATGTTTTAAATGTTCTTGGAGTCTAAAGCTAAAGCTATTGTTTAACATTAAACCTATGTATAGAAGAAACAGAGAGCAAATGGCCATTGCAACCATGTTCATGTGTGTAATTCGTCAGATACACAACCAAAAATGGACTTAAATCTCCTCAGACTTCAAAATAAACCCCTGATTGACAAGCATAGTTTATTAAGCCATAGTTTTATTTTGAAGGCTAAATAGCACTACTGTTTGATGCTGCTATGTCCATTGGACAGTTAAGGAATGGGGAATTAAACAGCCAATCCCTTTGAGTTCCTCCATGTATAACTACCTATTCGGTGCAAACAATAAACATTTAACAAAGGTAATTCTTTCTTTTTTTAAACAAATAAAAAACAAATTTAGAGTCCATTTTTAATCACTTTCACACACCATTATGGCTTACATAAACAGATGTATAAACCTTGTACAT
>CALSBV010010705.1:268826-287704 GCA_943590825.1 Bovichtus diacanthus | reverse complement strand
GTGTGAGACGGTGTTTAGACTGTTTGTTTATATGTGTGTAGGTGTGCAGTTTAGTGAGGCATTAGCATAATTCACTTCATCGCAGTTTCCCCTCTGCATAAGTGAAAACAGAAACAAATCTCCATCCCCTGAAGCTGGTGATTAAGTTATGCTAATCATTGCTGATCATTGCTGCATTTCTGTGGCCATAACAGTGGGCGCCTACAGCTTCCTCTCACATTCAGCCTCCAAAAAGGAGACAATATCCCTTAGTCAGAAAATGACATTGGGGCGTAGTGGTTCACCGATCTCTTAATTGCTTAATTAGCCGTAAACAAATGAGGCTGCGGTCCCAAATGTATTGTGTTAGGGTTCAGTGGGGCAAATCTTTCCCCTCGCCTGCAAAAGAAATGGTGTTACTGCCTCATATTGTTAGCCAGTTAATGGGCTTCCCCTCCTCCCTCATATCCAATTCTTTTTTAAGTAAAAGATGATTATCTGTTCTCTCTCAGTCTGTGTCTGTCTGTAATGTGATGCGCTGTAATGGGACAGGACTGATTGAGGAGGGACATCAGGATTAATCTCACTGTGTAATTACTTTTATGATTTATGGGTCCTTTCACATGCACACACACACACGGGCCCCCTATCATCCTGGTCAGTGTGCGCCAGAACTCAGTACAGTATTGTTCTGACCTTGTTGTTTATTTCCCCCTTTTTTTTATTATCACGTATCGGCTTCAAGTAATGAAATACTGCAATTTGTCTGGCCTGTCACATTCGGTGGTAAAACAGCTTGTGAGCCGCCTCCTGACAAATCTCTTTACACGCCGGCAGCGGCTCTGCGTGCGAGCGAGGGCACGCTGGCGTTTGATCCTCCCTGTGAAAGGTTAACCTGGTTTTGATTGAGCGTTAAAACCCACCAGTGCGGCTTCTTTGACCGCGAACGGGAATCGGCATAGCAACCTGAGCGTAACTAATCGATACGTGGTGGCGAAGAGTTGTACTCTACACGTGTACACTTTAAGAGCAAATAAGTCGTCTGGAGCCGGCTTTTTTCTTTCAGTGCCAGCACCTCAGCGAGTAAAACCTGCTCAACCTTGCCTTTGGCTGGTCTTTTTTTCTTTCCACGTGTACATTCTTTATTATAGATAAAAACAAATGCAGCATACATAACACAAAGGCAGGCGAAGTCTATAAATAAAAGGAAGGCTGTGAGCTTTGACAGAAATATGATTTTTTTTTTCATCCCAAACAAAAGCAGCAGAGTAATCCTGAAGGGCTTCTGCTAGAGCCTTTTGATGTTTACAGAGAAATTGATCTCTTCACCTGAAAGCCAGACTGTGTAAGAAAAGTTCAAGCATTTCAGAGTGATTAAACGATTTGACATATTGGGGATTTTGGTTACATTTCTGGACATGCTTCCTGTGCAGACATTTGAATTTCTTCAGAAATGATTTGAGGACAGATTACAGTTTGTAACCCGAACGCTTGTAGCACAAAACACTGCACAGCGTGAATCCCTTGTCACCCGCTCTGAGCTTTTTTGGAAGGCAGAAAAGAAAAACCCTGCGCTGCGGCATCTGTAATTACATTACAGTCACACACACACACACACACACACACACACACACACACACACAGACATCGTTTTGAGCTCAGCACGTCTGCCGGCTGCCTCGGGATGTTAGAGGCGTGTTGCTATGGCGACTGAAGGGGGACACAGAGGAAAGGGGGTTAGGGTAGAAGGGAAGGGGAGGAGGGGGTTGTTTCGGAGGAAGGTGGTTGGAGATTGAGGAAGAGAGAGAGAGCTAGAGAGCGAGCGAGGGAGAGAGTTGCCGGCGTCTTGACAGTGTGTAGCAGCAGAGAACAGTCGAGGCAGGCTGTCCGAGATCCATCAGGGGGATTATTCAGAAACCTGCTGCTGGAGCGAAGCATCACACAGACGGCAATTACCAGACGGCTGTGTGCATGGTAGGCAATGCTCACGATGATCGTTTTGTGCTCATTTTAAAGATTTCTTCTGTGTGATTTGGTCTGACGGGCATCATGCACATTCAGTCCCTTTTTTATTTCCTTATTTTGCAATGACAAATATACTTTGTCAACACAAGAAGATGATTTTGCAGAGAGACAGTTGCCGGTCTCTCTGCACCGAAATCTATTCAGTTCTGTATAATATTATTGAGCTATCAGAAATAAAAGAATAACGGCTAATTGGTAGAACACCAGCCTCTGCAAAGAGCGCAGTCTGCACAGAGAGACTTAGCTTCACATTCACACTTCACAAAGGCCATTTCAGGTTAGCCATTGTGTTGCATGAATGGAATGATGGAGAGAGGGACGTATTGGGAAAGTCATTGCCATGTGGATGAATGGTACCAGGGCAAACACTTGAAACCACTGCTATGTGTGTCTGTGTGAGTGTGTGTGTGTGTGTGTGTGTGTGTGTGTGTGTGTGTGTGCACTTGATTGATTGTTTGATCATGTGGGTGTTGTGGGTGTATGTGCTTTGCTTTCACTTCCTCTGTGTGTCTCTGTGTGTGTGTGTGTGTGTGTGTGTGTGTGTGTGTGTGTGTGTGTGGCTTTGTCTCTCTGTGCAGTAATGATATTTATTGCAATCTTCAGTTAGAGAGGGGGAGGGGTGTGATGGAGTACAAAGCTTTATGTGGCTTTGTTTTTCTACTATTTCCTATAGTTTCTGTGTGTGTGTGTGTGTCTCTCTCTCTCTCTCTCTCTCTCTCTCTCTCTCTCTCTCTCTCTCTCTACCTCTCTCTCTACCTCTCTACCTCTCTCTCTACCTCTCTCTGTGTGTGTGTGTTAGAAGGGGGTAGTCTCACATGTACTTCAAAGTTTCCGCTCCAGTTTGGAGCTGAGGCAGTGGTGCGTGCAGTTTAAAGCTGCCACTTCCTGTTACCTTGAAATTGCATTTAACAATCTCTCTGTCTCTCTCAGGTCTGATGAGTACCTTGTCTGCCGGCTCAGAGATGCAGACTCCCGCTCTCGGCCCCCAGTTTATAGCGGGGCCCCAGGGTAAGGTACCTGGCAGGAAGAGAGGACGGCCTCCTATCCGTAAACTTGAGTTCCAGAGTCACTACGTTGAGCCTCTATCGCCTCTCAAAGTCCCGAAGAAGAGGGGCAGGAAACCCGGTTTTAAGGTCAGTCAGTCATTATTGTATTTACTTCAGTACCATATGTTAACACTTCCCTATTAAGTTTTCTTGTAAACAAATGTCATGTTCACACTCAGATTTCTTGTGTTTCCTTGTGGGAGAACAAATGTGTTGAAAACATTTTCTTCCTCGTCTTTGTTTTTGCCATTTTGCTTTTATTGATATAGACAGGACATATGGGGAGGGGGAGGGTAAGACATGCAACACAGGTCCTAAGCAGAAATTGAAAAGGGATGTTGGGATGCGTCTTAACCAACAGGCCACTGTACGTGCCAGTATTATATTGATCATTATATTATATATTGATATTATTATAATTATTTGAATTGGTACTGGTATTGTAAACATCATTATAATGATAATGCCATTGCTATTAGTATTGGCATGGTGCTGATATGTCCCCTGACTTTTCATCTAGTGCCACAAATGGGTCAAAATGTACACCCTGCTCACACTTAAAGGATTACTTCGCCGATTTTCAACCAGCTTTGCATCGTTTTCAATGTGGGTGGCACGTGCCAAATGAAAAGTGGCAAGGTAATCCTTTAAGTGGATGAATATTTCTAAAATGAATGACCAAATTCTCATTAGCCCCAGCCTTGTTAGCTCCCAAAGGGCACTGCGGCGCCACCCATTGGCCAAACTTGAAAGAATTTCTATTGATCCAACATTTGTGTTGTTCTGTGTGTAATGAGTTTGAAATATAGAAAACTCATTGATTTGTGTGCGTATATGTGTGTGTGCCTGTGTATGTGTGTAGCTGAAGCCCAGGATGGTGATGTCCCCACTAGCTAACTCTCCTCCCAGCAGCACACCAGAACCTGAGATGGGCTCCATCCCACAGGATGCTGCTATCGTGCCGCACTCTGCCACACCACAGGTCCTAACAGGTAACACACATCTTAACCTTTTTATACGTTTCCATCCAGTTCCAGGCTAATATATGATAGCCATTCAGCATGAGGGAAGGGGTCCTGATATTGTTTTACAATCACAGCTTGACTTGGTGGTGTGACTTTTTGGTATGAAATGTGCCCTCCCTTTGTATTTTTGTATCCTATCTTTTTCATCCATCTGCCTCCCTGCTCTGTGACTTAAATTCAGTACTAAAACACACACTTGTCAGCGGTGGTGTCTTTCTTCTTTGTTCTCTGAAACACACAGATGACTTGTTCTCTGTGTAGAGATATGCTTTTAGATGTAAAACATTACACTCGTGTGCATGTTAAATCAAAAGCAGCACAAGTGTCTATGGGTTTACTGTGCATGTTTTCACACTTTAAAATGAGAAATACATGCCTTAAAACATCGTCTAGCTTTCCTTTCCTGCTTAGGCTCTGTAGGAATTTTTAATTCTTTCACAAAGGGAAATACATTTTACCTAGCCATCCTTTCTCTCTCGCTTTCATTTTTTCTCTCTCCTTTTTTCCCTCTTGGTCTGTCCTGTTCTGAATAAGCAAATATTTAAAGACTGCCTTTAGTGTATTTGAGGTGGGAATGGGAATCTCATGTGTCAAGGACCAGCGGTTTGCCCTTTGTTCTTGCAAATCGTGAAAAGTGTTTGATGTCAGACTGTAGACATGCAGAAGCAAAGTGCACGCACACGGACACAGACACACACACACACACACACACTCCCTGTGGTGCCAACCAAACAGATATGTAAATAATTTCTCTGGTGAAATGGAGAAGCAATTTAAAAATAGTTCCTGTATTATAGGGCTATTTCTTGGGAATACCGTCTAAGCAGTTTACAATCCCTTTCAAATACTGATCATTTTGTCATGGCATCTTTCTTTTTTTTTTCATTTATTTAAAAAAACATATTGTTTTATCATCTTTTATAATATTTACATGGTTATTTAAGGATATTTGAAATATTAGGTTGTAAAGATATAGGAAAACTGATTTAAAAGAATGGAGATTGTTTTGATATTTAAAAATGTTGAATAAAACATCTCAAGCACTAAAATATTAAGCTTGCACTAGGGTATGAGGTCGTTGTTCATCAGTGTGTGTGTGTGTGTGTGTGAATAAATAAGCCTCCAACCTGACTTGCGCAGATCTTATCACATAATTGATTTTTTATAATACAATAAAATACATTTGACCTTTGTGTGAGCACAAACTAGACGCAATTCAGAAACTTCTCAGCGGAGTATTTCCATCTTATAAATCTGTCATAGGGAGAATCCATAACAGCCCAGACCTGGCATAACCAGCAGGCATCTACATTATTGACAAGCTGGAAAATGGTTGGCTCAAAAGGAAGCACATTCACAGGAATTACTGACGACCTTTTCAGCCGTTTAACATATGTACAGTTACAGCCTGAAGGGGCTTTAACACAGCTTACCCGTTTATTCTTTTAACTCCAGATTTAGAGGACATGAAAAACAAACCGCTGTTTAATCTAGCACATACGTCTGCGTATGTTATATTGGCCTGAAAGCAAAGTAAAATCCTTGAAATTGATATATTTCACAATAAAAATGTATCCTTGCTGGCAGAGCGACGTTGCCTTACTAAAAAGACTACATTTCCCAGATGGGCTTGGCTTTAATGATTCCACTTCCTGTCGTTCCTCTTCCAGCAGAGACATCGATGCCTGATGACTTTTTATGTGACCCACCAGTGGACTCCAAGCGCTACGCTGTAGATCCCAGCAACTCTGCCTTCAATGTCATGACATCACAGTACCCACCAAAGCGCTCCTATGGTTACCGGGGCAGCAGCTGCTCGACCCCAATGGGCTTGTGCAGGCAAGCATCGAGCCCAGGAAGCTTCCAGGAAGTAAACAGGAATGGTGAGACTGTGTTTTGCATTTTGCTCATGTTTTGCTTTTGTTTACGTCTCTTAAACGGCAAAACCGCTTTGTACCAAGGATGTTAAAGGTCCTGTCCGCCTGCACAGGTGTTTGACTTAATTGCGTGATTAGACCTTCTGTTATTACAGGTGAGGTGTGTGATGAATGTGCTTGATTGGCATCTCTCTCTCTGCTCTAGTCGCACCTGTTAAGGAGGGATAACTTACACCTCCATCGTAGCCTCGCCCTGCTTACTTAACACCTGTGTGGGTGTGCAGAGCCTTTAATCTGGGAACGCCCGGAAACGTCTTCATTGACCATGAACAAAATGACTTTTTAAAGTCTTTGCACAATTAATGTTGGAACATTAACCTAGAATACTGGCATATCACGAATAACAATCCACATTTTGGTGACATGCCATAGGACGTTTTCTATGTCATACTATACTGTGGTATTGTTTATGAAATACTGTATCATGAAATATTTTATGGCGCACAATACTTTGACAACTGTATGACATTTTTTGTGGCTTTCTATACTATTTTTTTTTTTTTTTTTTATGACATACTTTACTATGACATTTTTTATTACTTTTCTTGCCATATATTTTTTTATTATAATACATATTATATATTATATAATATTATGTTATATGACATTTTTCTGACTTTTTTTAAGACATTTTCTTATTTTCTGATGACATATTATATAATGACATTTTTATGACATTTTTCATGACATACTATATACATACTAAATACTATGATATTTTTAAAGAATGTATTATGATATACTATGCAAGTTTGATGACCCTTTTATGACATACTATTCTATGATCTTTTTTACGACTTTTTTTAAGATAGTATACTATGATATTTTTTAAGATTTTATTATGATATACTATACTATGATTTTTTTTTAATGACAAATTATATAATTACATTTTTCATGTCATACTATTCTATGCCTTTTGTATGACATACTATACTATGATATTTTTAAAGAATTTATTATCATATACTATACTATGACGATACTATTTTTAAAGAATTTATGATGACATGGTATACTATGAAAGTTTTAATTACTTTATTATTTTTCATGACATACTATACATTTTTTGACTTTTTATGGCTATGATATTTTCTTTTGACATATTATATTATATAATGACATTTTTGTGACATAATTAACAATTCTACTTTTTAGACTTTATTCTTTGTACAAATCAAATAAGTCAAATACAACTCTTTAATGAGTTTAAGAGATTTTTGACATTCATCTAACTCTCAGCAAGAAAGTGAACGATTACGTTCCAAATATCAGAGTTTTGTTTCTTAGTTTCTTTCTTCATTGGATCCCTATTATGTTGCGCATTTGAGCATCATTCCTCCATCTGCTCCCTGTGCTACCTAGCTTACAGTCCAGACTCTGGAGAGTGCAAGCGTCCTGCTGGTAAGGACCCGTCCGGCTGGGGTGTAGAGGAGGTCGTTTGGTTCATCAAAGATGCCGACCCCCAAGCCCTGGGACCCCACGCCGACGCATTCAGGAAGCATGTGAGTCCAGACTAAATGTATTGGCTGTTCTTCTCATAGCTACGAACTCTGAAACACTTTTCACTTTTTTCAGGAGATAGACGGAGACGCTCTGCTCTTGCTGAGAAGCGAGATGATGATGAAGTATCTGGGACTGAAGCTGGGACCTGCGCTCAAACTCTGCTACCACATCGACAGGCTCAAACAGAATCGGTTGTGATTTGCTGCAGAGGAGCCAAACCCCTCAACACCTTTCACTAAAACTGTATCGCTGCTGATTCTCTTAAACGTTATCAGCCATCAGCAATACATCATTAACTCCTTTGGATCCTTTTTTTATACACGTGACTTTACATATTAAGACTATTTGCAGCAATTTTTTTTATTTTCATCATTGTTTATCAAGTATATGAATGGATTGTAAATAGCTCAGCTCCACGAAGATGGCAGCTACTGTATATTGAACATTAACTTGTCCGCTCCTCAGTCTATATCTGACTGTCAATATCATGAATTTGTGCAGATCTTAATCATGGACGCGACACCTCTGAAGAACTACAAAGACAGGAAGCTTAACAAACTTGTATGGTGCTTTACCTCGATATATTTAAACTTAAAGAAGTCTTCGGGTTAAGGCACAATGCTGCTACAGTTTTAAAATAATAGTTTTGTTAGTTAGTTTTGTTGTAAACTGATGATAATGTTGACACAGGTACCACTTCTAGACACAAACTGTACCCAATTTGTCCAACTCTTCAGCAAGTATTGCAATCTTTTGAACTTTTTTGAAATACTAAAAAGTTATGTATCTCACACTCAAGAAAACTGAGACAAAGGGTAACATGAAAATGTTTACCACAAACCACAGTGAAGGAATAAGGCGTCGCACCAATCAGAGGTGTGTGTATAAGATGTTGCGCTCGACGTGACAGGAAGGAAAGTAGACACTGGGGTTATTCACCATGTTCTCATGAATTGTACATCATGTCACACTCAAGTGCTGTGAGAGAAAGCAACTTGTAGCAAACTCAAACAGTACAACTTGGTGCTCACTTAAACCGTTGCTGCCACTACAACTACCACATCACTTAACAATATAATCACTCTTTCATTACTATCTCTGTGTGACTTCCTGATAATGTAGTGTTAAGATTCTTCTCATGCAATACCTCTTCAGTCATTTTCAATATAAATGTCTCTGAGTCATGTTTTGTTCTGTCAAATATTAAAGCAGTATTTGATCTCCAAAGGTATAAAGTGACAAACTATTAAGTAAAATATCTTGAGCATTAATATTAACATTTTTGTCAGCCACCAAACACAGCTTTGTCGTATCAAATTGTACAAACGACAACTAGTATACACAGTAATGATCAGTCACATGCTGTATATGACAACCTTGTACAACTTGTGGTTAAACACAATGCTTTTTAAAAAAAAATTACTGTACAGTACTTATTACTCATTCAACTCTTGTGTTCTATGTGTTTTGCTTTACATTTGTTACAGTCAGTGTGGCACACAACATGTGTCAGTAAATATAATTATGTATTTCATGACTGTCTTGAGCCTGAGGGAGCTATGGGCTGCATTACACGTTCACTTTTCATTTTCCAATTTACCTTTTCCACTCAGATAACTTGATTTCAGTGGATTTGCATTAAATGAGGTAATTGTGTTGCACACAGGCTGTTTACCCAAATTAGAAATTTCCAAATATTTTCAACACATATTTATCACACCTGTGACCCATATTGAATCAATTTGACTCCCTAATTTTTCTTTTTAATATGATGTTTTTTAATGCATACTTTTTCCAGATAAAATAAACTTTCTTGTTCAATGAAGTCTGACTTACTATTATTATTATTGTTGCTTTTATTATTAGTAGTAGTAGCAGTGTACGTTTTTTTATGTAGTCAACGTTTAAATAAATAAATACATTTGATTTATTTGTACACTGGAAAGGAAGCAACTCGAGAAGGCTTCCGGACCTTTATTTTGAAGAGCGCGAGACGTCACCGTAGTCTCGCGTGACTAGAAGCGATTCACTTCCTGTACGAGAGCGCCGATGATTTTCATGCGCCTTACACAAATGTGTGCATCTGTCAGCCAGAGGTGAACATGGCTGAAGTCTCGGAAAGGACACTACAAGTGGCCGTCGTCGTCTCCTTCGCTGCCGGCGTTGTGGCGGGGTGGCAGGCCAACAGGATGCGGAGAAGGTTTCTGGACTGGAGGAAGAAGCGGCTGCAAGACAAACTGTCCGAAACTCAGAAGAAACTGGATTTGGCTTGAATGGTAAAGTGGAATAAGTCTTGCTACATTAGGTGAAAGTGAAACTTAAGCCTGTGACTAGTTACTTGACTTATCCACCTCTATATTGTCCAGAGAAGAGTCACCTGACTGTATATTTCTACCCAGCTTCTTCCCCGCGTATGGAGGCCCACTTTATTGCCTTATCTGTATCACTATGTCCATCGTGAGCAGTGTCTAATCATTGCATTCTTCTTTATTTGCCAGGTTTGGGCTGTTCTTCATGAAAGCTGGTCTTCTCTGTGAAGCTGCTGGATCCTGGATGTGCTCCATGTCTGTCACTGTGGAGAAGAGACCTCCAGCTGACCTGTTGACTGCACAGCCAATGTTTTCCTACCGCACTGTTTTAAGACTGGACTTGATGTAGACTACAGTCTATCTATGGCAATGCAATCATTACCTACACACAGCAGCTTCTCTTCGGCCCTAAGACACTAACGTGGGAGAAGTCGGGGATCTGGCTTCAGTGGTTTTCTGCTCCAGCATGTCTCATATCTGGTCAAATAAATTATTGTGTTTTTCATGTTTCTCTCGCTATGCTGTTTTGGGTCATTTTGTTTTGTTTTGTTTTGTTAGCTTGATATGAACTTCACAGGAGCATTAGATTAGTAAAACGTTTAATACATATATACACACAAATACATCCACAAAGATACATAGACAAAAATCCAGATGTCTATGGAGATATTAAGTGTGAGAACAATGTTGGTTCATGATTTAATGCCTCTATTAATAATTCAGTTGGTAAATAGTTCCATAGTTTTGTTCTTTTAACAGATTGTCCAAATGAGGTTTAGCGTAATGCAATGTGACAGTTACCATTTATTGAGTCCTGACTCTACTGGTATACTGTCGTCTTGTAACAAATTCATTCAGCAGGGAAGGAGCATTTACAAACAAGCTTAAAGTTGGATTAGTTTATAAAGCTTTCAAAGCTGAACATAATTGTATGTTTGAAGATGTGACAATAGTGCCACGTCATTGGTATTTTATCCATATTTCTTATTTTTTGGTTATAATTATAATTTGGAAAGCTGGTCTACATAGAGGTTACAGTTTTCACGGTTATTCATTCTTAATTGCTTTTATCACTGTTGCATTTTCCTCAAACATACTGCCACATCATCATCATTGATACACATTTGAGGTGAGTGGAAGTGAAATGGCCAAAATGTTTTATATTGTATGTAATCATGTAAAAAAGAAAATCAAGTCCAGAACTTTTAAGGGAGGCAGTTCAAATACCAAAATATCTTGACAATTAGCCTCAAACAGGCCGTGCATTGCTGCTCTATCACCATTAGTGTGTGTTTGTGTCAAATTTGAGGCACACCCAGTGTGTGCAATGCAATTCAATTTTGGTATTAATATTAAAAGCTTGATTTGATAACGGCAGACTTAAGATTTGCTCTGAGTTGTGGCGCCATCTGCTGGACGAACGTGAGAATCACAGTTTAGATGTGTAGACGCAAAGTTAGTGCTGTGTGATTACACAAACGGGGTTTATGTTTGTGATAAAACATCCACATTATTACCTGTCATACCTGTAAAGTAAGACCACACTATATTTCTAAATAAAAACATCCCTGTAGCCATGATCCACCATCAAAATAAATATATATTTTCACAAAATAATCTCAACTCGAGATCCACTTTTCAGCTTTTATTTGCCATGTTTTTTTTGTTTTTTTTATAAATTTTCAACTTCATCCAACTCCATCTGCTGATGAATTGCTGTGGATCATTATTTTTTCAAACTATCGTTTCCAATATCAAGGATGAGTCGCGCTCAATGGCAGACGTTTAGTTTGAACCAACTCCATGCTTTAGTTATAAGGTTATGCATACATATACCGTAGATGTTTTTTTTTTTTCATTTTCATTTTAATGCCTGGAACTTTACATGTACACAGCTCGTCTATGGGTGGTGCTAGTGCACTTTAATACTTTATGCACACAAGTGTTTGCCTACAGCACTCTGGTCACTGGCTGTGAAATTAGATCTTGTGAGCAGATCTCTCTTTTTCATCATCAGCAGTCTAGAAGGCCGATTAACACCTCTCAACGTTCTTCTGACAAGACCTTAAGAAGTCCCTTTTCCTGTAGTACTCCGTCATCGGCTTGATGAGAAAGAAGGTGGAGAGGGTACTTGGGAGGGATCATGTGAAGTTGACGGACAAATCCAAAAAGATATTTACTGACCCTCATGTCTCGCCCAGGAATATAGAATTGCCATGTCTCCATAAACTTGTGATGTGCAAAACAGCCATATGCTGTTGTATCTGTCAGCGCTCAAAAACTGCAAAAACTCTATTTCTTTAAGAGTCGATTCATTACTTTATATGATAGAGGGGTTACATTAACAGGAAGAAAAACTAATGATAACTTTTAATGGTGGCCTTTAATTGCTTGTGCATTGAACTGAAATCTAATTTCAAATCACTTTCAACTAGTTTTCATATTTTATTAAGTTAATAGGAAGACATTAACGAAATCTGTCATTAAAAAACTCTTGCAGGACTGCTTATGTATTGCGCACATACCGATGCAAATCTGATATCAAACACTTTCTGTGTAACCTCCATTTTTGGGCATTTTCATAAATATAGAAGAACTTATTCTCACATAAGTATAAGAGGCTTTGGACGCCTATCAAAAGTTACAGTCATACTATACAGGCCATGTATGTATAAGAGAGCTAATCAGAAATATGTTACTTTAGAACAAACAATACATATAACATATACAGTATATAAATAGATCAAATATTCACCTGATTAAAGACACATTTTGTAATCACGTAATGAAGGGATTATAGTTACAAACCAAGGTTCTCAGGCATCTTTCAGTTTCATTGACTTTCTATTTAAATTCACCAGAACATCATAGCTTAGTTTGTAAGCAGACAAAAAAATAGATGATTTAGCGGGAATTAAAAAAGTGTGGTAGACAGTGTTGATAAATGGAGGGGAAAATGAGTGTCATGGGAGGAGAAGTGTGTAGCTGTTTGTGTTTTGGATGGTATTCTAAAGGGGGCGTTATTGTCCCTCAATGTCTGATGCTGTGGCTAAATTGTGATGAATAGCTTGCTGGAGTGTGGTGTGTGTGTGTTTGCTTGCAAATGAGTAGACGCCGACTGTCTATTCCCTGGTGCAAATAGCTGAGAAGTATTTTCAAAGAAGACTAGAGCGATGGCGACTAGAGGAGATAATGTGCAAGAAAGGAAGATAAACAGAGTGAAAAAGAGTTCACATTGACTTCTATGATTGATCCAATTTTCGTAATTGCCACGTAGACCTCAAAGCCTATGTCCTTCGCCTATATCGAGTGTGCTCACCGAGTGTCATGTTTAATAAGCTTTCTGATTGACTTTCTGGTTGTGTGATTGTGCCCTCTGGCTATAGTGTGTCTGGAAAACAGGGGAAAAGTAGATGAAGCGAGAAAAGAAAAGAGAACAGAAGAGAGAAGAAGACTTAGCTTTATACATTGCTGCAGCAAGGGCGAGCAGAGAAATACTCTGCATGCTACAAGTTACAAGACTAGGAGTCTGCAGCCATGCTAGCGGCTCCGCGAGGAGTGCAATGAGCTAATTGCTAACCTCAGCGTGCTAACACCCATAATGACACACACACACACACACACGCACACAAACAACAGCTGATGGAAAGCCAACGTTATTATACATCTTCCTCAGGGGAACATGAATGTCTGTGGTAAATTTCATTGCCAAGCCATCCAATAGTTGTTGTGACACCTCTCTCAAAACCAAAATGTCAACCTCAAGATGGCGCTGGAAGAAAAAGTCAGCGGATGGTGCCAGGGACTAAAGTCATTAGGATACGTCCTCTTAGGAACACGAGTGTCTGTACACAATTTCACTGCAACCCATCCTATAGTTGTCTGAGTTAAAGTCTGGACAGACTATTGCCATCTATAAAGCCATACCACAAGCATGGCTACATGTAAAACCACAGGGGACTTTTTCATGCAAACAACATAAGTAATATTAATAAGACCTCATGTGTATAGCATAAAGAAATAGCAGCAAATAGGCCTTTTTCACAGCTGGATTTTTTTGACTTGAAAAAGCACAGGTGTCACTACTAACGTTAATCACGGACCCTGACACCAAAGCATCTAAATTGAATTCAGCCCGATTTTCTCATTTACATGTGTGCCTTCTCTACTGTGACATTTCAAATTATCCACCGTGCACAATACTTCAAACAAACATTCATGTAAAGAGAGGCTCTCTACCCCGGCTCAATATACAGTGTGTTCTGTTTGAAATATTTGACATTTTGATATTCAGTCAATACAAACCTACACAGGAAATAGTTGTGTGCATCTATGTGTAATGGGGCAGAATAACATACCCTTTTCTAATGCTTTTCATACTCACACAAATATAAATATTGTATGAGTACACACAGACATGGACACACGCACACACCTGAGCTTACAGGCTTTACCGAGCGTCGATCCAATACACCTTACACACCAGTGAGTGTTTACATATTTATGGATGACCAGGACCATGTCTCAGATAAGTACTGAAACTGTGGATCGGGGTAACATGCTGCAAAGATTTCCATTTAAATGGTGATGTGATTATGTCTCGCTTTATTTGATCGAGGCTTATTTTGTCACATCTTTTCCAAAAGGCTTTTTTTATGTAAGAGGGAAGAGCAGCAACACCTCCATCCTGTTTGACAGTATAGAGACATTACAGTATGCAGATATTTCATCAACACATCAGTCTTACAATCCCCGAAAGAAATGTTCCAGCCATACTAGCTAATGAATCCCTAATTTAATTATTTAAAGCAGAGCGGGTTGTAGTTAACTTTCTAATAAGGCATTCTTTATTGTGGCTTTATAAGCTGTAACTAATGTATTTTTTAATGGGTGATAAATGATTTAGTAATGCATTACATTAAACTCATTTGCCAGACGTTTTTGTCGAAAGAGACTTACATTTTCCCCACATATATACTGTACATCAGGAATTTAAGCGTTAAAGAACACTTTGACATGCTTAATAGATCAGGAATATAATGCTTTGTAGATCAATAATAAGTAATTAACAAGAACATTTGGGTTATGAAATCCAATTTACAGTATGTACATATATTCTCCTCGAGCATAGCACTCGTTCGGTCTTTTTAACTTCTGGCAACCCAAGTTTGTTCTTAATTGTAGTTTATTCATAAAACATCAATAAATGTCAAATTAACTATTAATAAGGGAATTAATTACACCTTATTAGATTTTGGTACTTCTTTCTCTTGAAACTTTAAAAGTGCTCTGACAGAAAGGAAAGCAAATGTTTGCCTTGTTTTGTTTACACAAATTTGACAGTTGTTTGTGTTTATTCACCCCGTACGGAGCTTATGAAGCAGATTCATAAAACCCAGGTTTACGTGTGATTAACTTTGTATGCATTTCTTGGCGCCTTTAAAATTGGTCTGTCTGAACACAAATGAATTTAATGATTATTCTGACCCACTGGGGGCAGCGTAACAAGCAGTAAACACAGAATATTATCATATTATAAAGTTCATACATTCAGCACAGACATTTAACAGACATGGAGAAACATTAGCATTTATTTGGAGTTGCATTTGTGGACACCTGATGAATGTCAACGGTCCAATATTCACTGTCCGTTTAGCTCTGTTTGGGTCACTCCTGAGGGAAACACCCGTCCGTTTAACAAACCACTATGTTCACCAGCTAGTTGCTAACGTTGTGTCTCTGCTATTTGGTGACGGGGAGATTGCATACCGTGGGTCTATCAGAGCTTTTTAACTGAAAACAGCTGACTGCTGCTGCTGCAATCAAAGCTAATGATTGACGCAGAGAAGAGGAGAACTGCATAGTTGGGAGGTAATCCTTTCGGGGGTTACTAGTGACACCTTTCTCATCACATGTAGTCATTACAAGACCCGATGTTCGCCTAAAAAAGATCGATTTGTGTAGCTTTAAGAGACGTGTTTATGCAGCACTTCAATTACTCTGATCAATACATTGCTTGGTTCAGCTGGTTTCCCCTCCTACAAGGTGATTCACACCAAACTTACTTTGTTGAAATAAGCAAGTTCTTTTGCTTTCCTGTCAACCTGCTGTTTCGAGTGTGTTCAGCGGTGTAATGAGTAGAGTGTGGCGTTGGTAGCACTGCAGGGTTAGAGCTTTATTTCCCACTGGGAACTAAATGGATGCACTCAAGACGCTCTGGATAAAAGCACCAAATGAATGACAGATGTGGCATTAAGCTATATACAGCATTGGTACAGCATGTCCGATCCGCTCGCCTCCTCTCATCTCTCCGTTTTTAGTTCTGAGTACACTTGAACAATGTGGACGAACTCAAGGGAGTGTTTGTTGTTTACGCTCTTCAGTTATGGGGTAGAAACACTCTCAGAGCCAGATGCTTTTACTGTTCTTTAAAGACTTTAAAGCAGAACCACCATCATCACCTCTAAATGTATCATACTGTTCTTCAACCAAACCAAGGTTATAGAAAGTTTTTCTTTACTCTGCATTTCCCACAAAATGTGTTGTGTCCTTGAAAGTTGATTAAAAATGGACTCTTTAGTCCATAGATATTACTGTCTCCATTATGGCCCAATGTCATCAACTGTCTTCGACTTTTACAAAGCTCAGCTGAATTTCAACACGGGCCCAATCATTCTTTAACATCTAATAGCTTTGAGCAATCCTATATTTCACTCTGAGCACAAACATTTTCATCTACGAAAGCCATTAAGAACTGCATTCCTAAATGCAGACTGTGGAAAGCAGACTTGATGTTAGGCGTTTAAAAAAAATCGATGAATTCTTGAGAAAGATTAAAGATCCAGTTGAAGTTCACCTCATAAGAGTCATGTAAATATAATTTATTATTATTATAATTTTTTTTTTTTTTTAGGTCTATAGCCAAACTGGTGGCTATAAAAAATGTAACAATGTAATGTAAAATGTAACATTTGGTCTGAGGGTGGTGCCAGAAAATAGTTACGACCCATATCCGACAGTGAGCTGGCAGTTAGTGAACAGTACAAAAAATAAACACCTCGGATTTAAAAAAAAAAAAAAAAAAAGGGATAAAAGTTTCATCTACCTCAATTAATGAATGATTTACGGCACCGACCAGCGAGTGATCTAAATCAAACACGAGTTATCAACAGGTGCATGCTGCATCTGGCTAACATGCTAAAATGCTCATGGTGGATCCTCCAGGTGACTTCTGCGTTCATTGAGCAACCTCTACCTCCAGTAAGTGAGGACCTTCTGCTGCAAAGCCTCAATTCAGCTGGGATACACAAACTGAAAACTCCAGATGAGAACGTCAACAACCACTATCGTCTGTGCTCTATGCGGCGTGTAAAACAGTGCAGCTGTCTGTTGCTTTAATATGCATGATCGTGGGCTGTAGCTGCTGTGGAGTTTATATTGTTTATACGTGTCCGTGTCGTCTGCTGTGGTGATGTTCTGTTCTGCTGTCGATTCTATGCGTCAGGCCATTTAATTCCTGTAGCTTAATAACGCTTGTTGGACGTTTTATTGTCAGAGTTTTGTATCTTTTTCTGGTTGATTCTTGTGAGGCTACACCTCAGGAAGGTGGCTGTATATTTATATTTGATGACCAGTTGTGTGTACAGGCTGCAAAGTGCCATCTTTAGTGTTACAAACCTTGTAGGCGTCTAGGACTAAGTGAAGCAATATACTCTGATTTAGTCAGGCAAACACTTGCAATGTATTGTTTATCATACCTATGACAATATAAATGACAGAATTACAAGCGTCCTGTTAAATAAAAAGGGTACAAAAGCAACGGAAAAGGAGTCGAGTGAGGTGAGGGACAAAGGGCAGGGATGCTGGTGGCGCTAAATGAAACAAGCAAAACGCTTCTTAACCCACCATTTTCCCATTAACTCACTACAGCCGACAACGGCTGAAAGAAATGAAATAAAAGCCTTTCTGGCTGCACTTATCTTACCTGTCAAAATTAAAAACACACTTAAGCAACCACCCGTGATATCAGACAGGCTTGTGATTGGTGGCCGACACCGAAGGCGAGGAGAGGGAGAAGGACCGGCCGGAGACGGGGAAGATGGGGCGCAAACATCGGGAAAACCAACAATCTTTTACACAAGTACTTTTACTGTTAATTGAGTACAATTACTGTAAAGTAACAGTACTTTTACTCGAGTACAATATTCAAGTACTCTTTCCATCCTTGCCCATTTCTACATACATCACCGAGGCAAGGTGACGGATTATTATTATTATATTATTATTATTATCATATTTAGGGAATAGAGTCTGTAAAATAATGACAGTCCTTTTTGTAACTATACATGCAAATCTGATATGAGGACATGCTGACAATTACAGTGACTGTCTTATCTGAGCACAGCTGGCCAGAGACAATCTGTGAGAGTGTCCGTCTTTGGTTAGATTTAAGTGAATGTAGTGGAAATGAAAATCCATTACATGTAAAGTATTAAGCATTCATTGTATGTCACACATTTTCTGCACATTTGGCAATTACTCCTTTTTTGAGAACGTTGCATTTTACACCATCATTCCTGTAGGGATAACTAAATGAACCTGTTAATGTGATAAAGTGTGCATGTATGTGCCAACGCTCGTGTCAGTGTGTTTACCTTCTTAAACATGCCACACACTCACAACGAGGGCAATATGCGCACACTAAGTCAGATGCTGGTGGAAACTGCTTATTCCGGCTGATGGAGTGTATAATTCCAACATTGGAATAATAATGATGGCATTGTAATTCAGATGGATGGAGTAGAAATTAGATTCTGGGGCTTTTTGCATATTGTCATTATTGAGTTCTGCACCATTCTCTTCGTGAAAGCGAAATGAATTGAGAGATGGGATTAGTTTACATGTCTAACTTACTGAAGCGACCCACAAGTCTCACCTTGCAGCAATTTGTGAGCCTGAAGTGAATCCAAAGTGCATCTTAATTAGGTCCCAAAATAAAACTGTAACACACACACACACACACACACACACACACACACACACACACACACA
>CALSBV010010705.1:227259-268816 GCA_943590825.1 Bovichtus diacanthus | reverse complement strand
ACACACACACACACACACACACACACACACACACACACACACACACAAATTAATTTCTATACAAACGCACGGACACACACTGCCACCCTGTTGGTATGAAAGTAAATGGCTGCAATCACATTAAACATCCCGGCAATTACAGTGAGAACAAACAGCATTTCTATGCCGCATTTCTCATAATGCCACTTCACGGAGTGCCCTAATTGTGCTCTGTTTGCTGCAGAGAATAATCTATGTCACTCTCGCTTTGCTTCACACAGGCCCCAAACAGCTAATCAAAGAGCCACATTTCCCTTTCTCTCCTGCACTCAGAACTGTCAAGTGTCTTTGGATGAATGCTGAGCATCATAGTGTCATCTAAGGCCTCATAAGAGAAGAAAAAGAAGATGTTCCTGCTTCTCTTTTACTCTCCTTTCACTCGAGGCTGTGGGACGGCCTGTGGAGAAATAGAATTTCCCACCGTGGATCAATGAAGTATTCTGTTGTTATTATAATTACCGAAGGGACTCTAATGCCTTTTATATTTTGTTTGTGGAAGAGCGAAGGAGCCCGAGAAGAAAATGTTCCTGTCAATATGTGATCTCAGCCTTACAGGGACAGAATGGCTTCTCGTGAGTTAAGTATTTATTAACCATGACACCATTCGTAAGCCACATATAACATCGAGAGCTCTGGGCTGCATATCACCACAGCCTGAAACTTTTCAACCTCAAGACTTGTCATTTTTATAAATTAATAATCGTATGTCCTCTCGGGATGGAAGACAATCGTCTATGCTTGAGATTAAATTCTCCAATGAACATAAAAGATCAATGTAGTTTGAGCCATTAGTATATGTGACTAGGAACTATCATTCAGCTGGTAAGTGTTGCTGCACAGAGGGGCAAACAGGTTTTGACATGTATGTACATGTCTGTCTAAAAGACCCTAAACTTAACTAAGTGATTTTGTAAACCGAAACCATGATTTTTTCCTAGCCTTCATTTGTGTCCCTAAATTTAAACTTCCTTTACAAAATGGTTAGCGCTGGCAGATCAGAAAATGGTCACGTACACTATTTTTGTAATGGTAATACTGTGCAACGTTTTTTGTAATGTGATTGATCGGAGAGCAAGACTGGTTTTGTTCCTGAAAAGGCGCCGTTTTTATACAAAAGGTAATATTGGGCATTGACAAATATTATAGGCTAAAAGCATGAATAAAACATGGCTCAGTAACTGAGGGTTGTGGAAGTAAAGCCTGTGAGGTTCAATGCTAGAATTATGATGGATTTCTATTGGAGGAATATCTTTGGTGATGATTTTTTATAATTATTTTATAGTATCAATTTGCATAGTACTTTTCTGAGTAATTAATGATACCAGATGAGCTGGATATTAATGCCAATTAGGAGACACCCAACCAATTGCACTTCCTTATCAGCCTGTACAGTTGTGACCGTGCATGCTCAACGTTTCACTGCTTAATCTCTGTTAACAGAAGATGTAATCCCACTTCCAACTCGACCATCACGATGTCGATGCGACACACTTTCAATCGTTTACCATGGTGAGATGCACTATGTGACCTACTGTTAATGTCCCCTTTACAGGCCTGAGTGCAACACATTGTGTGATCTGACACTGATCGTTGTACCCAATAATTGAATTGCAGTGTTAACTATTGTATCGTGGAATGGCCATCACCAGTTACGGCCCAAACAAATACATGTCTCCCATGTTCGTTCACCTCGGTCCGCCTCCCACATAGCAAATGTTGTGATGAGATGTTTTGTGTTCTGGTCTTTTCATTGTACACCTTTGGGATTGCTGTCTTTGAGAAAAAAGAAAGCCTAGCATGTCAGTGTTGCCAATGCTTATGAAACCTCCATGCTGCCTTTTTATAAAGTCTGTTTGATCACACTGCCATTTTTTATAATCCGTTACATGCCGTTAGTCACCGTACTTAAGGTACATTATAAAATAAATGTCCATGTATATAAAAGCACTTCTCTCTGCTCCTTTAATTTTAGTTCATATATTTACCCTGCAGATCCCTTTGTGTTGTTGTCTTGTTGCCTGTTTAGTTGGGATGGGGGTGCATATAGAAGGGGGAAATAGAATTAGCCTCTGGGTAAATAAGTAAATTTTGGCATTCAGCTCCCTCTGTTTCTTGCTTTCCGTTCCACCACAGGACTGACAGTTTAATCATTTCTTCATCTAATGATTTAATCAACCTTTAAAAAAGGTATTTTTCCTGCTGAAACCACTTCACTTGGCGAGCCTGCTGATGGTCCTAAACGTAATACAAAATAAAAGGCTCTGAGACCTGCTTAACAGGGAATTAGGCAAAAATGACTTTGAGGAAGGTTACATCTGAGTGAAAGATGAATAATGCCATCCTAATGAAATCCTAACAAAACTATGTTGTGTCCCTCGTGTGGTTACCCGGCCCAGCGTTCAGGCATTGACAGGGTCTTCTTTAATTCACGCAATTTGTAAAGTTAAAACAATTTGAACTTGAACCTTGAGGGCAACCCATTTTGGAAAGATAAAAGGTTGATTATAATCAGCACCCGCACATTTATCCTCAAATTTGACAGAGTTGCAGTTTAATCAAATGTGTAATCACACTCAGACATTACCGTGTTTGCCAGGGGGATGATACACTTTGCACCCACATTGGCCTTTGTGAGAGATGCACAACGCACAACTCTTAATGGTGTTTTGCAAAAAAGTCTGATTGTTGCCATCACAGCTCTGCTGCTGGATGCGGGACACTGAAGCCGTAAGTTGACAATGCTTTCCTGCAGTGGCGAAAAAAAGCAATGCTGAAACCCATCAACTGTGGCCAGCCTTATTTCCCTCTTTCATCTTCTGTCCTTTTACTCTACCTTTGATCTTACATGTCTGACTTCTCGATCGTGCTCTGCTGCAGCACTTACAGCTTAAACAAAAAAAAAAAAGAATTGTTTTAGCTTTTAGTAACATGAGTACTGTAGTGTGCACATCTGGAGAACATCTGAGGCCGCTTGTTATTTGGATTGCATTAGCTTCCTGACGTTGCAGCTTTGATATGGCACAGCGTTGCTTCGGCACAGCATTGCTTCAGTGAATGGCACGTCCGCCTGCTACACCTCGTGAAAGTCTGCAAGCCTCCGCCCTTCATGTACCAACAATACAAGTGTCTTCCTGGAAAATCAACTAAGACAGATGATCCGCCAGAACTCGTGCAAACATTGTCTCTCACGAAAACTCCCTTAAGTTAATGCTGTATCGCCGTGTTTAGTACAGCAGGCTATTCCAGTTTGTCCGGACTTTCGTAAGAGAGTAGAAGGGTGTAGACACGCTTATCAATACTGTCACTTGAGCAACAGACATTTTGTTTGTCTCCTCACTCAAGCAGCTTAAAGGTGTTAGTGTGAGATAAGCACAGCTGGGGTTTCTTTCTTCAGGGAATATCGCATCATGTCTCTTCATGTTAAGCACATCAGTAATCTGTTGCCGTTCTCTCTCAGTCACCATTATCTAAATTAATTTGGTGGTACTATATTTTATATGAAATTAGGAACTGATATCACTTTCATTATATTGCATAGCAGCATAGGCCCATTAGATTCTGATATGCGTTTCATAATTTATAGGCCCCTGGATAATACACACAAAGACTCTCAAAATTGTACCGTTTGTGTGCATCTGTGTGCATTTCTTTTCGGTTAACTTTATGTTTTTAGTATCTGAGGAAAGGGAAAGGCTCTAGGGATTAATAGAAAGTGTTATTCTCTGAAGAAGGAACATTATGACCATAGAGGTTAAGACTGGTAAAGAATCTCAATTTCCAAAAAGGCTCCCATTTAAATACATACTTGAAACAACTCAAATATCAAACCATATTTCCATGATTGAAATCGGTTTTAATGTCCTTAATTTTGGTAAGTGTGCTATAACTTTAATTGCACAAATTTGAGAGCCTTTAATTCACACACTCCTGATCCCCATCATACATTTCCATGTTCATATAACATCGTCATGCGGATGAATTTATGTGATACAATCAATATGAAAGCCAGTTGACTGATTTTTGAGGCTTAAAGGCCATAAAAGTTTAATTGAAACTCGCCCGAGTGAAATTCTTAGCCACAGCAACATTTCTGTCATGACAGCTTTGAAAACATCTTAGATGCGAGTCAAGCCATTATTATACTTGGACACATAAAAAGTGAATGGTGCATTAGAGTTTCTGTTTTAAAACCAGAGAAGAGATCATATTGGATTAAAGTAAAAGTTTCTTGTGGAGATTTAGATGAGAAAATAGATCGCTCTCTCTGTTGTCTGCGCTCTAATTATGAAGCTACAGCCTGAAGACGGTTAGCTTAGTTTAGCATAAAGGTAAAAAAAAAAGGAAAAAAAAAAGAGCCTACCAGCATCTCTAAAACTCACTAATGGACTGTTGTACTCAACCTCCGGGGCTGAGCAGTAAAGCCTAAACCAAAAGGTCACTGCCAAGATGGCGACGGCCAGAGCCACCGACTGTGAGCTGCACAGCGGCTCTTAAGAAGCCTTTGGGTGACGTCACGGAGAATACCTTGATATTTTATACAGTCTATGGTTGTACTGTATCTTCTTTCTTAATAAAACTAAAAGTACAAGGTTTATGTGCTGAGCTAACTACCCCAGGCATTAGTCAAACAAGATAACGTGAGCAGGCTGACACATTGTTATGAAATATAAAAAACTGTACAACTGAACAAAATGAACACATCTACTGATTTCTAGACTAGACAGGAGTATATTTTTATTAAACAAATGATTATTATATTAAATCTCCATCTTAGTTTGCGCAGTTTACCAATAAATGTTTTGCATGGAACTATTTGTGCACAGCGTGTTCCATGGCGGACACGAGCAGAGCTGCACGTTGTCAGTCAAGGCAGCTGTTAAGCCAGAATCAATGCAGAGTCGCTGTTGGAGGGTTTTATAACCCACTTCCACTCCCCGCTAATTGGTTTGGAATGACACTTAATATGGTGGACCGTCCGCGCAAACGCACAAACGTAGTAGAAGTGGGTAGAGAGAGGGTGTAGGGACCAGATTGGAATTGAGCCTCTCTCTCTCTCTCTCTCTCTGCGTCTCTCTCTCTCTCTCTCTTCGTCCTGTCTGTCTGTCTCTCTGTGTCTCTCTCTGCGTCTCTCTGTCTCTCTCTCACTGTCTCTCGCTCTCTGTCTGTCTCTCTCTCTCTCTCCTTGCCTCAGTGCCTCTTGACAATTGTGCTACTATAATACGTGAAGTTGGCGGGTCGGGCTCGGGTGTTTGATTAATGCATATTTTTGCAGGTCAGGAGCTATGGGTGCGGGTATTAAAACATCGTGACCCTAGAACCCTGATCACTATTTCATCATGTGCTTACGGACATGAGTGGTGTCGACCTACGCACCACCTAACTCGTTCACTTATTGTTCATTTATTTTCTATGAACAAGGATTTGTTCATTTCTACTTAGCTCTCATTTTCTCAGCTGTTTCTCAGCTTATCAATTTGCATGATTGTGGTATTTGCAACTTAATCCATTGAATCCATAATTGGCTTGTTTTTGTCTTTCTTTGAGTTGTTTGTTTATATTGAGTTAAGCTCTGTCTATACCTTCAGTGAATAAGGCCTATTCATTCAGTCATATTGTGGATATCACATACACAGAGAGATGCTGTGCGAGCACAACGACTACCAGTTCCCACCGGGATTTCACTGTGTGGAATTATGCATGGAAATTACATGGCTCAGTATGTCCTTTATAGTATAGATTTATATTAGCTGTCACATTCATCATGTTTGCTCTGTCACATCCGACACACATGTTAATTTCCCCTACATATTTATTTGTATTGAGAGTCATTGCAGCATGCGTTGGGCGAAGTCTGGGAAACTAGTCCATCACAAGAGAAATGTTGGGTTCAATGTGAGCCACCTCATTTATTTCAATGAGACCACGGCATTGGAAGAGAGGAAGTACCTACGCAGAGGGCTCCTGCAAAGAAATACAGGGATAAATGCCAACAAAAGAATATTCTATTGGATAAAAATATGTTGTGAATTTTGGATATGATTAAATCTATTTCACTTTTCTTTTTTTTTTATAAATGCTGACTTTACAACGATGTGGAGTTATTGGAAATGTTTGGATCACACGAGTCGGAAACAATCACTGGAGTCTAATTCTCCAGATAGTATAATACTAGTTGTATTAGTATAGCCTTATCTATACCTGCAACTGTGCAGAAATACCGGGTTTTTAATAAAAAAAATGTTGATTTAGAATTCAAATGTGAACATTATGAATGAAGCTGTCCGGTCCTAATGGCAGCGCTCTATTGCCCACCTCACGGTGAGAAAGCAGATGAGTATGTTCCCCTTAAAACAATGTGTAACAATCACAGGGAACCTTTGTCAAAATCTAACTGTAAGATTTTTATCATTTTAGTTTATATTGTGTTCTCTTCCCAAATGGAGTTGTGTTTAATCAAATTACCACAAAGTGACAGACACACAGAAACCAGTTGGGTTTTTCCAGCACAGGAGTTGTGGGCGTATAACGAAGCTGCCATGTGTAGTCCGCTGAGTGCATTTGATGGAAACTTGGAGAGACAGGATACATACACAATCCACAGAGAGTAGTGGAGGTCAATACAGCACATTTTCTTGCCCCAGGGCCCCCCTAACAGGTTTATCTGGCCTTGCCACTTACTTATATGATCAACACTGACAAGCAACAAACACACTGGCGCACATTCATATGTTTTGGCCGTTTGAACTCCTGTGCGATGAGGATGAATCAAACTGATGCAGTTCATCAGTATGCAGAGAACAATACTCATCTCTTTTTGTTTTTGTCCCTCTGCTTCGACCTGATTAGCCTTTAACAGTTCCAGTCTTTTCTGCAGTTGCAGATGGACAAATTATGTAAATCTATTGTCAAAGAAGTTTGTATTAAACAACAAAATGGTTCATTTCAAATGCTTTTCATTCCCCTGGCCCATCATCGTTGCAGACAGTTCCAAACAATAGTTTTACTGTTTGGCTATTTAAAGTCTTTTGTTCCTAAAATATCCAATATTTCAATAGGCTCTTTTTAACTTTCCACAAACAATCTGTACTGATGAGGCAGAACAAAATATTCACCAACACACAGCTGACTATTCTTCTCCCTGGAGGTGGGGGGTGCCGCCTGCAACATCAAGCACCGGAGCAGCACCCAAAAAACGACAGACAAAAGCGAAAATGAAGAATGCATCGCAGAAATGGAGGTCTAATTTTCTCCCAGTATGCACTTTGTTTGCCTAATTAATTTGCCTTGGTTCAGGCACTTTGCCCAAATGCAGTTAGATAGACAGGGGGAGAGAGAGGGAGAGAGAGAGACTCCTGTTTTTGAATATTCACGCTCGTGTGTGACTGTGTTTGGCGACTCCACTGGGTTTTTCTTTCTGGTCCAATAATTCACTGACAATAAAATACATGGATTCATTGATAAATAATGTTGCAGACTTGGGTCCAGGCTTTAATTCGTTTTATTCAGTGAGTGCTCCTGATGGATTTATGCCGTTTGATTCTTTGTCAGAACGTGCCGATTGTTTCCCGTTTGATTGAAACAGGTTCAGGATCAGATTTCTTTTGAAAGAAAATTACTTTAACAAAAGCCCATGCCAAACTAAATGTAACCAAATTAGACCAAAAACAAATGTAAACAGCATTGTAATTGCTTTTCCCAAAGGACACAGTATGATTCACTTTATAACTTTAATTTAATTAGGCAATGAAATGAGTAATTCTTTTTCAAAGTTGTTTAGCATTTTTTAACATCATTAATTGTGGCCTATTTGGATATGAATGGGTGCTGAATACTAAGCGGACTCAAATTACAAACCACCAATATGTGTGTTTTTCCCACAGTATAGGTCTAGGAAGTCTGTTCCTTTTGTGTGATATGTACCAACTTTTGAGGTTTTCAGTCTTTCAGTTATTTTTAGTGATAAAAGTTTCTGTACTCTCAGATACAGGATCAGCAGATGGTAGCTTTGTGCGAAGCTATACTTGTGTAGAATAACACATTACATTTATAATGAAATTATTATCAAATATATGGGTAATTAGTTTACTCATATAAATATATCAGAAACTAAGTAGCAGAAAGTGAGACTCGCATATACATCGCATATGCACAAAACGCATTCCAATAACGAAGCCACCAAATCTAGTTGGTAGAAACCTGCAGACAGAGCATCTCCAGCCGTTCATGAGACAGGGACTGGAGTGTATTTGTTTCCAGTACCTGAATAAATAATTTAACAGCAGTCCTCACCGATACGAGCAGAATCCCAAGTCCACGCTGGGAGTTGTCAGTACAATCAAGCTGAGTGAATGAAGCCTGCTTATGAACAGAACAGAAAATCCTCTCGATCAATACTCTTACAAACAGAATTGCCATCAACCGAGAAGTAACCAGGAAGTAACGTTTTTTTTGCCAGATTAGGATGTGTGCAGGCAGAGAGTGCGGCGCCAGAGCTGACACCAAACATCTGATTGTTAATGAGCCACTAATGTGACACACCTGTGCAGGAGGGGAAGACAGCGGCGGCGTCTCGCGAAACAAACACCGTGAAACATGTTTATCTTGTAATATTGGGGGGAAAAAAATAGCGTCATCTATTTTACACTATGCTGATATGTATTTGTTTTAATGGGACTTACAAAAGCTTGCTCGGATTCTAAACGTCCATTTCGCAACATGATTGTGACATTTGTGAGGCTCCTAATTGGCCGCCGTCAGATGCCAGACGATTATTAGTTTAAATTACAGAGTTTATTTGAAGCCGTTTTCCCATATGCACCAGTGTATTCACGTATCATCTACGGGAAGCGTTGCGTTTTATTGCCTACTTCTATAGGCCTCCTTCACAGGCTTGTCATAGAAGGAAAAGCACAGGTGTTACTAATGAAATTAACAAGGGCTCTGTTCTATTCAAGTGTCCCAGTGAGTCATGGCAGAGCGACAGCGAGACGGTGTGCGCGAGTCACCAGGACCTTGAAACGGAAGCAGCTCATTGTGTTTTAACCGTATTTAATTTCATTGTTTACACCCATGCTTTTCCTACTGTGACATGTCAAAATGTTTGCTTTTGGAATATCTTAGCTAATAGCTGAATGTACCAATACAGACCTGGTAGACCAGGGTAAAAAAAAAAAAAAAAAAAAAAAAAAAAAACACAAGCGGTGAAAAGAAATCAGCCTAAACTTTCTTTGAACACACTAACAAGTAATAGTTTTACAACTGTTTGCGGTATCAAACAGTAGATTTTATTAATGGACTAAAACATCAAAACCACTGGTTTGTAGCTTTAACAACACCTTGTGCTTAATCCTATTTATCCACCTCTCCTCTCTTTGCTTTCTTCTCTCCCTCCTGCCTCCTTCCCAGTGAATTGCGCCGGCTATTGATTCTCCCGCAGGGGATGATTAGCCCTAACCTGTGTCAGAGTGCCGAGTCAGGGCAATGATAATGCCTTCACTCAATGCACAATAACAACTCAGGTGCCCCAGGAGCAAGTGCTAGCTGCTCGGTGCGTGCTAGCATGCTAATTTGCAGAGACTTGTGATAAATGCATGCTGTCAATCCCGCTGAACAAAGTCAGCCTCTTAGCGTTGCAGCAGCAAGGCCCATCCGATAAGCCACATCAAACAAATGGGTGGGAGTGGGAACCCAGCTGTGCACGATGCAACACAAACATCACATTACTACTTTCACAATCCTTAACAGCCAGTGCACAACCAACATACCTCTGACACCTCATTAGTCTTCATGTACCCCCATGAGAGTCCTGCACAGGCCTGAAATTTCAGCCCTAGGCCAGCCTCCCCCGATCCGAGTGAAACCAAGCTCTGCTGAACCTGAACCAAAAGCCCAAAGCCAATGTTTTATAGTCAAAATACCCTCACTTCCTCTTGCCTTCCCTCCCTCTGACCTTCTTACTCACGCACACACGTCGCACACAAAAGCTGAGAGGTTGACTCGTCACAATCTAAAGATGCATTCAGTGCAACAATGCAATAAAGACACCGTCTTCTCCGCTGCTGTGTCGGCCTATCCATCATGATGAAGAGGCTAGTCAAACTGTAAATATAAAGACATGAACAGTCATACGGTCATGTAGCTCTCACCAAGCATTCCTTAGCTAGCCATCGCACATACACAGGCAAAATGTTTGAGCCTCTCTGCATTGATAAAGCACACCCTTAAACAATAACAACGCTGAGCAACAGAACGAGCGCCTCATCAATCATAACTGACTGACCACTTTGCCTTGATGTGAAAGGAGCATTGTGACAAAAGGCCAGTTGACAAAATGTTCGCCAAATCTTAACCACTCATAAATCCAGAATAAAACCTGACGTGTGGGCAATGATCCAACACTCAGTCAATGTGTCAAGAGAGGGGAGTAAAAGGCTTCTGCTACATGTGGACAAGTCAGGACAACTTTATCAGAAAAGTCATCAATGTATTATTTAAAGATTTCTGCTGCCACCTCAATACAACGGGAACTTAATGGAATATATGTATAATATAATTTAGTCTGTAGTTTTTCCTTAATCCCGCCGACAAGCAAACAAAACGAAGCGGAAACCTATCCTCCGTGGACGAGGTAATGACCATCAAACACACAGCGGATTGTTTTTTTTTTTTTTTTGGAGACGGTCGCACTGAGGTTTACAGTCTCCTTTTACAACCTTATTTCATTCAATACATCCCACTCAAACATTTTATATAGTGTACGTATATATAATAAAAATATATACACATTTATATTTGAATTGAACACTCGATATGCAGAAAGACCCGGAGGCAAACCCTCAGTTCCGGTTTAGTTGCTTCGGCCGAGTGATCCTCACAGTTCTTCTGCTGCTGCCTCACTCATATGGAACAGTCTCCTTGACTACCTATGAGTCAATGGGTGACAAATCAGAGGGAAACAAATGAATACATGAATGCAGATCATTACCTGAGGGCCTGAGGGGTCGCTGACGGGTTTGATGAGGATGAAAAAAATGATTTGAATAACAGGGTCTGGTCTGTGCAGTTAGAGATCACCTCTGGGAGACTTTGGACTGAAGTGTTACACGGCGCTCTTAAACACCATCATCAGAAGAATCTTTCAGAAGAACGCCAGACATAGAGAATATAACCTTACCCAGACGATTTATGTTGGTAATTTCCTTTTATACCCCTTTTTTATCAAAATTATTCAAATGAATCTCAGCCATTGAGGTGATCACTGCAAGCCCCCAGCAAAACACAGGGTTTCCTTATTTATAGAATTTGGACATAATGTCGTACATGCAGTGCATTGAAGTTGCGGTGTAATGGGCAAACGCAGGGTGTGGGTTTCTACACAAAGACTTACAGTACAAAGAGGATCTGTTGGCAGCGCTGGCCCTCGGAAAAGAGGGAGGGAAGCTTTTTGAGAGGAATTTGTGATCCTCTTGCTCTTACAAATCAACAAAAATACCCACGCAAACACACACATGTATGAAGGGGCTTTATTCGCTCGAGCTGAACGCTGCGCGTGCACACACGGATGTTGACTCACAGGCAAAAACACACCTAGTTACCCAACCCACATAAACTAATGTATAGAGCGTTCACACACACACACACACACACGCACACAGACACAGTAATGTAACTGCACACAATCAGTGATCTTCTCTTGGAATACATCTGAAATGAGACAAAGAGGAAGAGGGGGTGGAGGAGGGGAATAAAAGCAGATTTACAAGGCCTGTTCCAGCACCAGTCAGCATCTTCATTCTCCAGCCTCAGTGATGCTCTACAGCAGTGACACATACACACCCTCTGTCACACACACGTACACACTTTGTTTCTTTACATCTGGAAAAAAGACATCAATCTGTAGTCTTGGCTCCTGTTGGAAAGAGACTTTTCCCAGCCTCTCGCAGCGAGGACATGGGGACATGTTCACAGAGGAGAATGGTGCGGAGAAATCCTACCCAGTGATTTCAAAGCCTTTTTTTCTCTCCCAAATGATTAGTCATTATTCAAATGTGCGAGCCGAGGGTGAATACACAATGTGGGCACAGATTGGTGGGAACATCTCCCGCAACAATTGCATCTCCGCTGATCCCTGACAAACTAGTTTGTCGATTGTAGCTCCATGTTGACCTTTAACACTCCACTCGCAGCAGAAAACAACAAAACATTTATTTTTAATTCACTGCATTGCAGATCGTCCCCGAGCTGCAACAAACAGAACTTCTCTAACACGTTTCATTAATTCAGAGTGACATGAGGAGCTAGGCATTTTTCACTACAGACAAAGTCAAATGCTGCTCGCTCATTTATGCTCACTTACAGATACAAAAACGTATAAATAAAAATTGCTTTTATTCACCCCCCCTCCCCCCATGTCTGAGGCCAGAGTGTGTGCTTCTGTCTGATCTTTGCTGCTCTCACAGATACAAGGATCAGATTTTTGGAGATTTGTTTGTCTGAGCTTCACTTCAGTTTCCAGTGTTGGGATTACCAGTCCCTTTTCAAATGAAAGATTGAATTACTTTCTTTGAAATGAGTTTGCATGGAACTTTCTTAAAAGGTTCAAGGCATGTTGCAGGAGCCATTCATGAATAAATCATCAATTTTTATAGTAGTCTCGCTGTTATGCAATATTTATGTACAGTAGCATAGTCTCGGTGTCAAAATAAAAGTCCTTTGGACAAATCTAATGTGTGTTTTTAAACTACAAAATATAAAAGAGAAGTTATAGAAGAATAGAAGATATTTGCTAAGGGAATGGTCAACACAAAAGACAATTTAAAGACAAAGTTGACCTTATATCATGCAGGTTAAACTAGTGCTATGCTGAATAACAATGTTTTTTATGTGGTCTGTCAGGTTGTATCTACAGTGAGCGCGCCTCAAGAGAAAAGAAACAATTACTTCCCTGACAGCGTGTATGTATGTGACGGCGTAGATCTTGCAAGATACTGTAATGCTTGTTAGAAGACACAATTCTTAAGTGTAATCCAAGTGGGTGGGCAATGGTAGCTTCACTTAGTTTTTGAGCTCAATTTAACCAGCATCTCATGGAGATTTAATCTTGTTATGGCGGCTGAGGCTGGCTGTCAAGAATTATTCTTAGATATGATAATTACTGCAGGCTCAAACTGAAAGTTTATATGAAAAGGAAAACAAAAGAAAAAGATTGAAATCCTCTTGAGAGATGGTCCAAGCTCAGGAGATTGCTCACGGGGTTCCATCAGGAGGAAAAAAAAGATGTTAGAAAGAAAGAAAAGGCATTGTACGCTGCTTGCAAGGAAACATCTCAATATCTAGTGGAGTCTAAGAAATCATGTCTTCTAATGGCTCTGGGAGGCTGTACATGCCGATGTCTAGCAGGTAGAGTGTTTACCATCCTAAGGCGCCAGTAAACTTAACCAGAAGTGCTTGTTGAATGATTGAATAACTAAAAAAAAAAAAACCTTCCCTCAAGACTTTTTAACATTGGAATTAGAAGGAATTTGTCTCACAATTTCTGTAACTTGCCAAAAACCAACAATCTGTAATTCACACCAGCTTCATGCAGTGATGTGTGCTGTGGTGAGAGAGCCAGCAGGGTTCAAACTTCTCTCTGAAATTACTTTTACGCAAGTATTTCTGTCACTTTTCGCCTGTACACCCAAGAACAACCCAATGAATGCCTTCCAGGAGAAACTGCACCAGTATCCCCGTCTTTAAACCATTGTCATGACTCAGACGACCCATTATACGAAAAGGCCTATAACCTTGCCCATATTTTAGCGCGTTTGAATGCTAACATTGGCAAATAAGCGTACAGGTGAGTTTTTTGGTCATAAACAGTATTAGACAAATTAAAACCGATCGACATTTCCGATAGATCCACCACTCTAAGCATGATAAAAGACAAAGACAAACGAAATACCTTTTTGGAAGTATTGCTTTACCTTGCATCACTTTCATCATACTGACTGCTAATTGTAGATAAGATCCCCTTGGCATACAGTATTCAAATAGATGACCACTCTCTGTATTTTGGCTGCAAAGTACTTGGAATTGAAACTCTGCCAAGTTCCCCATTATTTAGTCCAGAGTATTATTTAGTCCAGAGTATTATTTAGTCCAGAGTAAATATAGCTCAGATCCTCTCCCACTGCCTCTCCATCTCTGGCTCTCTCAGTGTCTCTTCTCCCCTCTCTCCAACTGATTTGCCCTGTAGTTGTTGGAGGCCTGCGTGAGTGAATAGACCCTCGCCTCGTCAATAAAGCAATCATTAGAGGCAGATTGAGTTTGTGCTCGTGTACTGACAGTGCATTGGATGGGGTGAATGGAGGAGGAGGAGAAGAGCGAGGGAGAGAGGGACGCTGATGGTGAGATTCGATATTTTGATGCGTGTCGGCTGAATCTGTCTCAGCCAATTTATATGATGGGAAACACTCATATTGTTTTTTGTTTTTTTTAAGTCCCACATAGAAGCTGACGCATCTCATTTTAAAGCATGCACATGCTCAAATATGCACGGATGTGTACATTACTTTTCCCATCTGCCTGGTTCCTTCTTTTACACGAAACACAAATGCGTTTCCAGTAGCCTGTTATGATCAAAACAAAGCAGGGCCAGAAAATGAACAAACATGTTTCCCTCTCCGTCAGTAGCATCTTCCACCCTGTCCATCTTTCTTTCTGTCTCTGCCTGAGCTGCGAGTCCCCGGGGCAAGACTTGGTCAGTGCTCAGCAGTGATTTCGCTGTGTTTGAAATGCAATCAGTCCCAATTCTCTGTGCTCTCTCTACAGCCCTCTAACAGAGAGCCTGCATCACCCCGTCCACTAAAGCCCATAGTTAAAGGACAGCCGAGCAGACAGAGACAGAAAAATTGGGAGAGTCAAGGGAGGTTTGGCAAGGTTAGTCAACAAGCGTGTTTGTATCGGTGCCGTGTTGCTGCTTCTACCTACAGGACCATTATGCTTGTAACAAATGTGTAGGAATAAACAACATATTGCCTAAGTGAAGGATTCCTCACCTGCAGACTGTGAGTTACTTGCTACCCTGTCCAGCAACAGTCATGGTGTGTGAATATGGAACTTAAATGCTAATTGCAGTGTAAAGTTGTTCCGTTGCTCTCCGTCCTCTATAGTTACTAATATATTACAAAATAGGGTTGCATCTAAGGTTTTTTAGAAATACTGGGGTCATCGGTTGAAATATTCCCCAACCGAGCCGTTCCAATTTATTTCCAATTCACTTTTCAATTATTGATATTGATTATGCTTTCTGTTCAGTTTGTTTGTCTGGCCTTATTTTTCATGAAACTTGGTGGGCCAATAAAGAACCCATAATACTTTGGAGCGGGGCAGAATACACACATTATTTTTCACCTATGGAAAGGGCCTTTGGCAAAGGTCTACACTCTCCCAGTGCCCTTTATGTATTTATTGCTTTTTTTATCAGTCCAAAACGAGTCAAATTCAAACATGTTATTGTGGAAAATGCTGAAATTGGCATATAACGTATGCGTTTTTGTACAAACAACTCCCCCCCTGGTTGCTAAAACCCCGACATTCCCAGACATTCCCATACATGACCTGACCACGACACATCCTCAGTGTCCTCAATCGTAGCTTCTCTACGCGCTGCTACCACCACTCCTACTGAAACACTAATACCAACGCACTTTAATTGAATCTGTATAGAATGTAATCATTAATCATACGGCTTGGCCTGATAAATCAATAACGGAGAGAGTGGTAACACAGAACTGCATGTGGGGGATAATTATCTGTGGGTTTATCACTATGAGTGACACCTTTCCTGTTATTTGATTTGTTGTTAATATAAAAAAAATATTGATTACAGCAGCTTAAAATCTCCTCGAAGGCTTTGGGGGATAAAAAAGTTTAATCATGCAGTGCAGTAAAACAAATCCCATTCTAAATCAACCAGCATGCATGCGTGGTTTCTCGTGGTAACGGGAAAAAAAAAAATGTTCGACACTGTTGAAACGCATGTAGCTGTTGTTCTGCTGGCTGTATAAACACTGATGGTCCGAGTAGGTCACGTAGAACATCTGACTGATTCATCAGATTGGGTGAACCCGCCTTAAGAGGAAAGTTGTAATAGTTGCAATGTATTATTCATGGACATACATCATAAAAAGTTGCTCTGGGAAATGTTTTAAACAGAGGATAGCTGTATTTCTTACAAATGATCTTCTCTTTTATTGTGCATTTGCCATGTTAAATCACAAGAAATGAATGCTTATAACTGTGACTGGTAAATCCTGGTTGACTTTTATTATGTCCCTGAGGTAGACCTCCTGTATCATCCTTAGGCCTCCTTTTCTGCTTCTTTAATGCCAAGAAAAGCATATTATAAAGTGTAAAAAAAAACTTAAAAAAAAAAAAAAAAAAACATAAGTGTGTATCTGCCACTATGATGCAACATAGCAAGTCTCAGTCAATGATATGTATCCAATATCAGTGTTTGGCCATTTCCCCCCATCGACTCTTTTTCATGTTCCATTTAACGTGAATCCAATTTTCCCACTTGTGAGACAGTACGGCTATCTCGTGTACATGAGTAATGTGTTCCCTCAAAACTAAGTAATATATGTCTTTGAGGATGTAATGGGCTTCAGGGAGAACACGTCCCGCACACAACAGTGACCCTCAGAGGAGACATACGTTTGACATGTTCCTTCATTCCCTTGATGATTCGTGCTACCCGTTCTGCAGTGTGAGCAGGGGAACGCACATCTGTTCGTTTTGGAAGTCGCGCTACTGGCCTATGGGCATGCTGCTTTATCTCTTATCGTTGTGATTGCAGGGGACTCTGAGACGCACAAACACATTTATTCGTCATGGATGATGCCGTTTCGGAATGGGAACGACGTACAGAGCGCAAAGGGGATGAAGGAGAGCAAGAGGAAGACGAGCAGGATGAATTTCATACCTGCATTATCTTTCTTTTCTCATTTTTACATTGTTATATTTCTTTCATGTCAAAAGCATCAACAATCCCTGCCGCCATAATGCGTAGCAGCTACACAGAACCCAATTCGGATTGATGTACAAACCCAAGCAATATGGTTATGGTGGAAGACATCAGGCTATGTTGATACAGATCTACAAGACCATGTGGCGAGCAGCGCCATCCACTTACCACCTAATCTGAAAATGCTGGCTGCAAGTGTGCATTTGTCAACGGTTTTATCAAGTAGGCACATTCCCTCGCCAATATTTCATTGAGATATGACCATGACACCAACAGCAGGCGCAGTTAATACATTGTGGCACCTCAGAACACCCACCCTCCTTTTTCAGTAATCAAATATACTGCCCTACACTTTGACTTAAAGCTTGTTCACACAAAACTCAATCATTTCTAAAGTCACTAGCGGTCTCGACAACAGGCTAATTGGATGGCTGACCCTGCTGATTGAAAAAAGCTCACTCAGCACTATATAAACCAAATTCTATCAGCAAGTACAAAGCTTAACTCAGAGCTGTCAGCTGTCAGTAATTCAAAGATGGGTGATGAATTAAAAGAAAAGAAAAATGGTATGGTGTTAACCAAGTTTCTTAACATAAGCGATAAGCGAACCATAGTTTTGTCATAAACACAATCTTTCCCAAACCTCAATGATACCATACTGCCATTCACGGACATTATAGAAAGCCAGTCTTGGTGTTGGCATTGGACATTAAACAACGTTTTCGTTGAACATAATCCAGGTTTTCGCAGAGTTGTTCAATATTGGCTTTCTTTTCCGGTGATAGTTTTCCATCCACACTACTGCTGACAATTAAAGGGCAATTTCAGTGATTTAGAAGTGCACCTACATAAAGTTGGCAGACTTACAACTGAAAGACGAAAAAAAGATTTGGCAAAATTAAAGCAGCAGAAGCCAAGATATCCTGACTTTTAAGGCCTTTACACACCGGGTGTTTTAGTGGAATAGTCTTGATGCGAATATTTAGCATTTTCGTTTATTCGCCACGATGTGCTAAGGACTTTAGCCACAATTATAGGACTCTAAACTTTCCAAACACTGGATCTTACGTTTTTCAAAATGCAACTCATTAGTGCCTTTTGTTAGACCCTCCCCGCCTAGTAAATGCTTGAATCTTTTAAACCCCCAGAGCCACAGAACACATTATAAAACAGTTTTTAACGGGCTGAATAATACGCTCTGTGATTAGTCAACTGAATTTGATGTTTAAAACCGAGTGCTTCTCTATGTAGTGGTAAAAGGACACCACACAGCAATCAAGTAACCATTTAATAATAGCAAAAATCTCCCGCATATATGAATACAAAACATCCATTCATCAACATGCAAAAAAAAAAAAACAATACATCTGCAAACATCCCCTACTTTATCTATGTACCTCACATTCGTACCTGTACACAAAGAAACCAAGTCTCCATTGCTCCAGTCACTTTTTCCTCCGATATCTCATTAGCTCCCATCACTGCTTTATCTGCTAGTGTAGATGACTTTGCAACAATCCAATCTCACCACACAACACTGAAGCTTACAGACCCTGCTGCTCCAGTTTTACTGCAGATTCAGTATTGCTAAGAATTTCCTTTTATATAGCTTGTCTACTGTGTCCTTTCATGGTACTGTGAGCTTCAGAAAATATACAGTCTGCTGCACCTCTGACCATATCAAAAGCTCTGGCTTTCAAGGTGGTGCTTACTATTTCCTCAGCTTTTTTAGTAAATCTACCTCTGTCTGCCCTCTTCCAGGCCCAGATGGAGTTTATGTTGGGATATGCATCCCCCAAAATGCCTGTTTTTAGACTATATTAACATTAACAGCAGCCCTACATGAACTGCCATCCTTAAAAAGAAATTGACATCAATTTACTGTACAGATGAAAATTCAATTAAAAGACTGTCGCATGTTCTCGTGTAATTTAGGAGACGTTTTAAAGAACTCAAATATGGCAAATTCCCAAACAATTTGGACTGATTGTGCACCGGCCAACTGTCTGACATCTGTTCTTTTCAGTGCGTTGGCTGGTGAATAGTGTCGCTGCAAGGCTTTATGTCGCTCACCCCATCTGGAAAAATACCACAGTCCGACACATCTCAGCAACTGATGGCATCCTTGCACCCAGCAGCTTTTGTAACCAGGCATCAGCAGTTGTTCTCTGGCTTCTTTCCATGGCCTTTATGTTCGATTAGTTAGCAGAGATGCCCTTCACAGTGAAGTTTTACTGAATTCAAATTACCGTCTTGCAATTTGTTCAATGTTTATAATGCAAGTTGTTTTAATTTAGATTCATTGCAGTTACAATGAGCCATATCGCTGGTGCAGCTGTACATTCACTACGGAATCTCTTAGCCCGGCTCCCCAGACATCACAAATGCCCCTTTGACCCGCTGTCGGAAACCAGGGAATATCATAGCACATCACAGACTGCAGGAGTAATTAATATAATTTGGTTTCACTACATACCCTAGTACTTTTCTTCTTTCCCACATTTTCTCAGGTCATGCGCTGACCCTGCTTAGCCTGAGAGACAAGCTTGGCTGATCGTGCCGTTTCTCTACACCTGCTGATCTCCTCTTTTTTTCTTCCATGGCCTTCTTTCTTATCCTCAACAGATTTTTCTGACTCCATCAAGTTCTGCCGCACGCAGAGCCTTAAGCCCCCCTCCACTTTATTGCATCTGTCCTACAATATGCCCGTGTCTGACTGCGCCATGAGTCGATTCTGTCAGCTTGTATTTCAAAGTTACAACATGTTGTACCGTCTCCCAAACTTTTTTTTTAATTATTATTATTGCAAAGTATTGCAAGATTTGTTTTCTCATTTTAGAAAAAAACCTTCTTTGCCACTTTCCCCCTAAGAAACTCTCGTATTTACTCAGCGTGACTGAAACGAGGTCATCAAATCATTACGTTTCTTCAGTGAGCTCTGGATGGAGATGCAACAGTAGTCCGATGTCTGCACATTGTTCGGTTGGAAGCACCGCTATCCCTGCAGGCTTTCTCCACCTACACTACCATCAAATCAGTTGGAAATGAGCAATGATTACTTCTAGTACCATAGAGAAAGCATGAGGGGATATCGTGCACCCTGCTACAATGCCTACTACGCTCTGTTGTAGTGAAGCACGTTTATTATGCTAAACACATCCTCCACGTTTTCATGATGTTTAGAACTTGAAAAGACTGAAATTTGGAATCGCACTGAATGCATTAGCAGGGTCCGAAAAAACTAATTTTTACTGCTGAGCTGGCTGAATTTGAAGTGAAATGATATGAGTGACTCAAAGCTACAAGAACAACCTGATATCTTTTTTGTGTCGATCAATAAAAGTTTCTTTTATTTGTTTTTTTTTTTTTTACTTTTGACAGCCTCTGCAGTACTACTCTAAAAAATATTCCCTTATGTATTCAAAAGTTATCCAAAATGTTCAGATATCTGGAGGTAGTTGAAGTTTGGTTCGGACCGCTGTGGAAATAAATGATTTTAACTTCTAGAGTTTGTACCCTATGTCATCTTGTGGGAATAAACAGCTTGGTGTTGGGTCTTCAGGCTATGTCTTCGTGCATTTTTACATATTGTTTGCATATTGTTCTATACATAGGTGGTGGTTTTGTAGGCCTTTCACTCCAAATGTGTTGATGTGCAGTCCTGTTACTTTACACGTTTTTTTCAACTGCAACAAATGACACATGAAGAACGGTTATTAAAACAGACAGAGAGCAAAACCTCCCCTCAAGTCTCCAAAACTCTAAATACTCACATAATGACATAATGTGTATTACCAATTTTTTTTAATGTTTATGTTCTATATTCCATTTAGGAAATGTTCTGCCCTCATTTGCAGAGCAAATCTTTGGGAATGCATGGATGTATCGAATGATTTTACAATGTGTAGAGAAATATATATTTTCATCAGTGTGCTTGTCTTGTGTGTTATGTTTGGTATATATAATATATTTATGTACTTTACTTACAATATCCCTGAAAAAAATCAAATCCAGACTATATAATTAGAAAAGTAGAAATGTTAAGTGTTTTAGATCAGATCACAAGAACCATGTGTCTGCCATATGGTGTCAAAAGTATTATTAATTAGTTTATAGTTTTGAGGTGTTCCGTTTAGCAACAGATCTGAGCTGTTCTGCTACTTGTCTGTGTTGTGTGAATTGTGTGTTTTGACAAAATGAGCCCCGTTTTCAAAATCGCGCTGAAGCAATCACAAAAAACTGTAATATCACACTCTAGCAATGTGTGGATATCCAGAAACTGTAAATGAACTCAGCAGTTTTGGCATTTAACGTGTTCAATGCTTGTGTACTCTTTCTTTTTTTAGCACAAGGGGCTCCACAAACATACAGTTTGAGTGCACAAAGCCTTAAAATAAAGTGACACTTAAGGAAACAAACAAAGCAGCAGGGGATTTCCAACACCTGGCACCAGTTGAAAGCAGAGGGCAGAGAGCATCCCTGACCACCAGCACACACACGCACACACACACACACACACACACACACACACACACCTTGTTCTGGCCGGGCAGCGGCAGTTGTAGATGAACAATTACTAAAGCTGCCAGACGGAGTGGGGTTAGACTCTATCTGCACCAGCTGCCAGACTGACAGTTACCCAACAGAGGGATCACCAACACTCTGGACTGCTGCACGAGGGAGTGCTGCCACTTCTGCACTCTCAAGCCTTCTTTCAACTCCGTGCTGCCCAAAAACAAATGTTCACTCGTTCTTCGCTACTATTCTTTTTCCTTTTCTATCAACACACCATGCCGAACTCTAAGAACTGGCACAAAGAAATGCTGATTTACCAATTTGCATTGTCACATGCCATTAGTTACGTGTTTAGGCACTTGAACACACCTCTAAGACTGCAGCCAATGGCCAGTTATCACTTAAACTTGGGAAAGTAAATAGGTAATCTGTAGTCTGTAGTCATAATCTGGAAAGAAAGTTTACGGAACACTGAAAAAAGGGTTAAAGACAAACCAGCAAACCTGACAACGCCATTGTAGCAACCTGTCAATCACACTGTTTTATTTTTTATTTTACTCTAGATGGGACCATCATTTACAAAATGAACATCATGCTGTATTGAAGGGCAAAGGCTCCATCTCCTTCTGGACCATGCTATTTACTTAACTCCTTACTTACTTCTTATTACCTTTATTCCCTGTATTCAGTGATGTACTTTATTTGTTCAATCACCAAGTCGGCTCATAGTTTTTAATAACCTGAGGTACCTCATAAGCATGCGTTTCTTTACTTTATTCCCTGTACCGTTGCCAAATTTCTGTCTTAACCTTGCTTTCCCCCCGATACTTTCATCACCCTCCCCCCCATCTTTGTTCTTCTCGCTCTGACAGTTGCTAGGGTCGATAGGCCAAGTCTTCCCCGAAGCCCCTTACACGCTCATATTGATCTAGTTCAATCTAGTTATTAATACCACAGGTGATGGAGATTTGCTAGGAGGAGAAATTGATTATGCTCACCCAGTCATCTCTCTCTCTGTCTCTGATGAATCAACAGAAGCAGAACCAAAACAGTCTGGGAGAGCAGAGTTTTAAAGAGACCCAGCTTGCTAACGTTAGCACTGATTCCTACAAGACGTTACTTTTCCTTTATTCTATTTTAACACTAGTCATCGACAGCTCCGGCACGGTGACATGCCATTGATGCCCATTATTCTGAAAGCCCAATAGCATGACAGTCCCATACCCCGAAAACAAACAGCCATTGCTTCGAAAATACACACTGTCTATGTAAGAAACAGCAGCACACAGCTAATTATTATGCAGAATGACATGACTGGCACTACTCCTCTGATTAGCTGACCATGATATTCTTACCCTCAGCCAAACCAACTCCTCATGCCTTAAACTAACCAATCCAACCAACAAAGGCAACGAGTACTAGCCAATGAGAGGCAGAGTATGGTGGGTCATGCCTTTGCCATAGTAGGGTGTATTTTAGGAGCAACAGGACAAATGGGCTTTCGGTCCAATGGGACATTTTTTGGACTATTCGGGTTTCGGAATAATGGGCCTTTAGAACATAAGCAGTCTCCTCCGGCGTTCAGTGCTGTTTGTCCACATTGCAGAAATAAGAGTATCTGCGTTTTATTTAAGTACAAATTGAATGACTTCTAAGACCTTTTACAATACCTCTAAAAGGAAAGACCATCACTGCGTGACTGTGCATAAAGGAAAACGACAAACTAGACTACAGTATGCATGAGTTTATCTATTTTATAAAAAGATCTATTCTATTGTAATCAAAAAAAATCACACCCCTGATAAACAAACGACAAGGATATGTATGCTTCCCTAGCGAAAAATCCATTATAAATAAAACCTGACGTACATATAGAGTACACTGCACTACACTATAGCAGGTTTTGGGGTTGACTACGGTCCACCTCCTAAATCACTCTGGGAGAGCAGCAGGGAGGATATGGAATTTACAGGAAGTTGTATTCCTGTGTGCGAGTGTGTTTTAGTGCCTTAATCCTTCCAGTGCTTCCCTCAGCTTTTTCTCATGGACCATGGACAGAGCAGGAATTGGTGATGAGTTTACAATGTGGAAGCCACAGAAAACATTAATTTGTAATCTAACAGAAGTATTGGTGTGGAACCTCTCCTGACTGACAGTATTGCACCGAAAAGTGATTTTGTTCTGCAGGTCTGAGATTAGATAGGATGGCCAGTGTATAAAACTAGAATTCAGGAGTTTTTGTGCACCGATAGCGTCTATTTTAAATGTATTGCCTGCTATAGGTGTGTGTCTGCGTGTGAAGAAGAGGGTGACCGATGGTGAGAGATAGAGGAAGAGAGATGCTGCACTGGTGCGTGGCAGGCGGGTTATTACAATAATGAGGATGGATGTGTTTATCATGAGTTGTGTATCCCATTCCAATCCTTTCCTCCTTCTCTTCCTCCCTCCGTACCTCTTCCCCTCTCTGGCTCACTTGAGTAGCTCCGTCTGCGTCCGACATCTGGCGGAACGGGACCTCATCTCGACGCTCCAGCCTCGCTGTTACAGCTTGTCTCGAGAGGAAGGGGTGTGTGTGTGTGTGTGTGTCACCCTCCTCTGCCTCCACCACCCGAAGCCACCCCTCCACCTTTGTGGCTAAGGCCAGGTGTAGCTATGGGGGAGTAATGAGGTGTGGAATTTGGGCAGGAGAAAAAGAGCCCCTCCACGATTCAGCGCTTTCTCTGACAGGGCCCCCAGCGATAACCCTCCCTCTCCGTTCTCAGACTCCTTCTATGTTTTTGTTGTTTTTAGCCTCCCTCGCCTAAGAGGCAAGAGGCGAGAGAAATCCAATTTTCAGGGCACCCTCTTTCACGCATCCTTGTGCACATCCATCCATCTATCCGTCCACTTTTGAGTCCCAGACCACTAGATTTCTTCCACAGGTCATTGCACCCGTAGAGGATTAGGACATTTGAGTGACAATAACACACCCAGACATGGCCCTTGTAAATAATGAAAGTCGTTAAAAAAGGGGCCAGACTATAGGAGTACTACAGAGTATATTGAAACTTTCTCTTTTGGGAGAGAGTGGAAAGCAGAAATGTAAAAACAGGTAATCTAAAAAGGTCCACATCTTCTGAAATACTGTTTCTGACAAAAGTATCACACTTCCAGATTTGCTTCCTTTTGCAAGATCAAAAGAGCCAATCCACCTAGCATCGGACTCAGAAATAGTCCTAATGATGGCTTGGTTGTTTTTTGAAGAGGGTTGTCGAACTAAATTGAATGGAGCGTGGCGTGGCCGGCGGACTGCTTTGCGAAAGAAATAGGAATCCGAGAGGGTAGGGATACTCCGATCCAAAACGACACTTACTATCACTTCAAAGCTCCTAATTAAATCATGAAATCTGGCTGAATAGAGTGACACTAAATCAAAGCGATCATCAGGTCAACAGATCAATACTCACTCTCTCTCTCTCTCTCTCTCTCTCTCACAAACTTCTTCTGTCTCGCTCAAGTTGACTCTATCTTCTATCTATACCCCTCTACCCTCTCTTAGGGGATCAATTCAGTTGGCTTCATTGGTTTGAACATCTGCTTAATGGCACACAAATAAAAGGGAAAGGCATGGTTTATAATGAGTAATTGATCTTCCATGTTGTCCCTTTTTTCTTTGACCTTCTTGTCCTTCTCTAATACACAGATGGCATTGATAGCCGTGTGCTGCCTTGTTGCTCTCACTAAACTTCTGACACCTCACAATCAGAGGAACTGACGCCCCCCCCATGGTAAAATCATACTCATCTGAACTCTCTCTTTTCGTTTCTGTTTTTATGACTCAACATGATCATTATCATTTGAGTGGGTGTTATTGAAGTGAGCGTGCGCGTGTGTTTTCTGGGTTATTTTTCCAGAGACGTCCTCCTCGTTCCTGGAAATGAGCACGGCCAACCAAAGCACTCAAGTGCTAATCAGGGTCTGTGTGATTGGCTTTGGGTAATCTTTACAGAAAATTGCTGTGCTTTTTTGATGAGTCAAGAACTGACATGCCCTTGAATGAGTTGCTTCAGATATGAGCGCAAGCGGTTTGTGTGCAGTGCAAAAACGCCCATCTTAACACAGCATTTTAACTTCTTTGCAGTCTTTAAAACATACCCCTGAAACAAGTGGATTATCTCCTACAGAGTTGACGCTACTTATTTCAATGCGCTTACTTTGAGTTTTTCTTATGACTTTAAAGTGGTAATATATTGCAATCAAGACGATGCTTTTGTAAATATAAAGTTGATATCACTAAAGAATATCTTTTAAAGAGATTTATAAAAAAGTTCACGTTCAAGTTTAAAAACTTTTGAATAACTCATTTTTCCACCAGTGTGTATGTTGAAAAGTGTGTAATTTATTTTGTATCATTGAACAATAATATTTGACATTGTGTCAAATATTATTGTGTCAGTTGTGATGTTTATCATGGTCATCATCTTAGTTTAGCATAGTAACATTTGGTTACTGGCATTGAACACAAAGTACAGCTGAGGCTAAAGGGAATTCCATAAGTTTTTCAGTATTGAGTTTATTTTGTATAACAAAAACTGAGAAATCCTGACCTGATGATGGCACTGTATGAAAAGTCAGGGACTCGCCAACGATTTTACAATTCAGGGACATGAATGTTCCCCTGATGTTTGAAGCAGATTTGGTACCAATCCATCTTGTAGAATATTTCACTGGACAAGTTCAAACTTTGACCTGCTGGTGGCACTAGATGAAACGTCAGGGGATCCCCAAAGTCTGTAGGCTCCACCCTCTGGGGACCATGAAAGCCTGGTCAAAAGGCCATGGCAATCCACAAAATCCTTTAAATATTTAAGTCTGTCTAAAGTGCTAGACAGACCGACAGACTTTGCCATACCTAAAGCCTCTAGCGTGGCTAAAACAAGTTTGATTAATATTTCTAGTCTGGCTCTTTATAAACCCCTGAATTCTCTCTTCTCAGTTCATATGACTCTACAGCAGGTTTCAGAAAATCCAAGAGTCCCTACAAAAATCACTTTAACACCCGGAGAAGGAGAGTAAGTTGAATCTCTAAAAGTGTATAGCTTATATATTGGCGAGCCTGCTGTGCCTGCAGCTAACAAGTGCTGCCTTTCAGAGACTTTTCCTGTCATGGCATGATGCACCATGTAATCTTCCCCTCGGACTGTTTGAGTTATTGTGATATATGAGTGTCATGGCTGCTAGAGAAGGTTGGCCTCCTCGGGGCATGACAACTGATGTAAGATAAATCAGTGGCAAGTCAGCAAGCAGCTCCCTCAGCAGCAATGCTACCAGTCACTCGTCATGCAAGGTTTGTTCAATTATTTTTGTTGATTGTAGAGATGAACATAAAGCCTACTGGCAAAATATGAAATAAGTTTACTGATCATATAAAATGTTTATGTCGCTGTGTATCTGGATGTCAGCGCCTTAAAGAGTCTGTCTGCTGTGTGACAGCTGTCAGTCAACGGATTTGAGAAGCAATGAAAAGAGACACGGTTTTAGCAGGTGTGGGATAAATGCAGAGCTGCAGACTCGAGACTTGGGCATGAGTCTTAAGTCACACAATTGAGGTCTTGACCTGAACTTGAGACCTGATTTCCAAATGACTTGACTTCAATACCCGAGACGTGACTTTAAAGACTTGAGACTTGGGTTTTCCTTTAAGGACTTAAGACTTCCCCTAAATGTGAGCATGAGACTTGCCTTAGTCAAGAGACTAGATCTGAAAGACTTGACTGAAACAATTTAAGACTCAAGCTGAAATAATTAAGATTTGGATTTTTCCTGCAAGACTTGAGACTTGACTTGGACTGGCCGTAGACTACTTGAGACATAGCACAGTAGTCCCTAAAAGGACTTGGGACTTGATCTGAAACACTTGGGACTTGATGTGGACTTGCTCTAGAAGGACTTGAAAGATTTGAGACTCGACAGGGCTATGCTCTAATGCAGCGGTCCCCAACGTTTTTTGTGTCACAGACCATTTTCATGCCGGACAATGTTTCCGCGGCCCGGAGGGTGTAATTAAAAAAAAAAAGGAATGTAAATTAAACCAATACGCCTTATATTATGCAATTTAAATAACTATTAAATGATTATTATTATATGATCGTTTCATTGCTTCATTAGCTAGCCGGTCACCGCATATTGTGCAGAGCGGGTGTGGAGCGTGTGAATCACCTGTTGTGATGAACCCGTAGTTTAAGTAGGACTCTTGGTATTTTCTTTTAAATGCAGCTTTCTTCTTTCTGGCTCTCTGAGACCCTTCTGGTGTCTCATGCCGACTTACTGACGCACAGAAAAAACCTGCGACTGAGTCAAGTACGGGTGACGAGTGAGGTGCGGGCGGAAGTGGCAATTTTTCAAAAATAAAATACCCCGAAGACTAATGAAAATAAAATACATTTAATTTTAAACAACTTTCTTTGCGGCCCGGTACCAAATGGTTCACGGCCCGGTACCGGTCGACGACCCGATGGTTGGGGACCGCTGCTCTAATGGACTGGAGACTTGCCCTGAGTGACTTGAGACTCGACTTGAAAGACGTGAGATATGACTCGGACATACAGTATGTTGAATGACATCAGACTTGATGTTGCTCCCAGAAATCTTAAAAAACAGATAAAGTATATACAGTAATACACGAAATGTCCTGTTTCAATGCTGGTTTCAATGTTGACACACTTTAGACACTCAGACACTCTGCAAGTAATTATAGCTGCAAGTAATAGTAACAATTTCACAACTGTCACCTCTGTGGGAGAGCGGAAAAAAAAGCCAGAGTAGGAGAGTAAGGGAGACAAAGAAGATTTTATTGCAGCCTGAGTGAGGGCTAACAGAAAATTGTTTCTGAGCCGCTCTGATAGAATGAAGAAAAGAGAAATATTGATCATACCGGTTGCTGAAAAATCTTTACTCTGCCATCCTCACGATCCCATCTCCCCCTCAATGCCTCTCTCTCCCATCTTTCCCTCATCTTCATTATTCTGTGTGTGTGTGTGTGTGTGTGTGTGTGTGTGTGTGTGTGTGTTGAGAATTTTCCATCTCTGACTGATAACAGTAACAATGTAGGCCGGGTATTGCAGGGAGAAGACGATTCCATTTCATTCTGGATCAGTTGAGCCAGGAGTCTGGTAAAAAAAAAAAAATCTTCTGGTCGATGGTGCAGTATTTTGTGAGGGAAATTGATTTATACATTTTTAACCAGACAGTGATGAAAAAACATTATGTATCAGATTTTGGAGGGCGACAATGCCCACTGATGCACCCCCTCATTACCCGTCCCAGTGTGCGTGTGTGCATGTGTGTGTGTGCGTGGCAGGTAATGGAGAGTAATAGCCCGCCCTGTGGAGAACTGCCCTAGCTGTCGCGGGATGATGACAGATGAAGCCTTGTGTCCCCTGATGATGATGATGACACTAATGCATTCACAGTCCGTTTCCCTCGCACTGATCTCTGCATGACAGAACGAAGGAGAAGGGACGGGATTGGGAGGCGTGTGTGTGTGTGTGTGTGTGTGTGTGTGTGTGTGTGTGGATGCAATTGAAAACAGAGAGGGGAAGAAGTGTAAGGAGAGAGGGAGAGGTCAATAACGGCCAAACAATATTAATGCCTGCCTCTCGTCACGCTCTTTCAACTCCTTCTCTAACTTATCCATCTTTCTCTACATTTCAGAGCTGAGCTTCCAACTTCCTCTCACTCTCTCTCTCTCTCGCACTTTTTCCTCGGTAGGGAGGGATTAGTGGTCATTAGCTGGGGACTCTGATATAATGAGGCTCATCTTCTCCCACGTGAAGGACAGTTTAATAAAGAGTGAGAGCTTGTTCGTCTGCCCAGGGTTGAGCACATTAACCCCGACTCGCATTCAGCCTTATGGACACCCCAGAGGTGCGTGGACGCTGGCACACAAAAGCACACCAGCTCTCATGTTGCAGGGTAAATTATGCACACTGATGAAAGTGCACTCATAAATTAAATGCAAAACGTTGAGATAATATGTATTCAAGAGAGAGCCCACGTGTAGACGGACAGTAATGCACATTGCTTCATTTAGATTGGAAACTATTTACATTAGATTCACATATTACAGAGTTTTTCACACACACACACCGGCACACAAACACCGCTCAATCACGCGGCCTCCCACCTATGACTGTGAAGTTTGTTTCTCAATTTTTTTCACCGCGTCTCCCTTCGGTTCATTCTTTTGCTGTCTGAGCCAGAGCTGTAGGTGTGTGACAGAAGTCTTTTCACCAGCGCCCATGCTTCCGGCTGAGAGCTCTATCTCCTGTGAGAGCTACCTCTCTGAACACGGCAGATAAGGCATCCTCAATGCCACAGCCTCTACCATAAGCCAGCAAACACGCACACACACACACACACACAAACACACACACATATATATATAGACACACATCCGTAACACCCACGTTTGGAGCGCATTGGTAAGAGCTGGTGGCACGCACAGCTGGATACGTATAAACTGTAAACTGTATTAACAGGTGCTTGAACACGCACAAGTAGCCACGGTTTGTGACTCACCCAAACACAAACTTAATTTAAAGGAATACATGCAGAAACATTCACTCCTACTGCTGTATTCCAACATGCCTCAACACAAGCATTTTTTTTCGCCGTATTCTGAAAACACCATGTAGGCTTCACTCTTACGGTCTGGAAACCAATGGGTGGGTGTGAGAGAAACCACAAATACCAGATGGCAACGATGTGTGTGTTTGTGCAAATGTGTCTGACTTTGAAATGTAAATGGTGTTAGTGGATGCGCTGCCAGGTACCTTGACAGAGTGCAGAGCGGGGGAAGTGTGCCCGATGTTACTGTGTGCGATGAGCCACTTAAGTGGTTCTCTGTACACGCAGACGAATGTTTGCAGCTGGTAAAGACACAGGCGGCTTTAGATTAAAGCAGCATTATAAACAGCCGCAGGCAAAACAGCATTTTTTCCCCCCCTCAAATGTGGAGTGCTATACCCTGCGTGGGGTCACTGCTTGTCTGGAATTGAGGCTTGAGATCAAATTTAGTGTCAGAATTTTCAAAAGCTGCTGGATGTATTTTTGCTGGATGAGCCTCACAGGGCCATGGCTTCAGTTCCATATGAGCCGAGGGGATTGCAACATCCAGCCCTGTATTACTGGAGGGATTGAACCATCCAACATATATCAGTGCAGGGACTGAAACATCAAATCTAAGTTGTGCTAGGTGGTGGATTCCAACTTCTACCACACAAACAGATACAGTAGGAGTATAGAAACCTACTGTAACCAAAAAAATATTATTTTGCCTTCAGTATACTTTTATAAATCTACCAGGGTCTGAAAAGTGAAACCAATGTGGAAGTGCCTTAAACTTGCATTCTCTCTGATAGCCAGCAGGGGTTGACTCCACCGGTTTCAAAAAGAAGTCAGACTGTATAGAAGCCTATGAGAAAAATGACCCTACTACTCACTTGATTTATTACCCCGGTAAACCTTTTCCTCACAAATGTATGGTCTCATTTGCTAATTTCAAGTCTTCATTATGGTCCCATTTAGAGTAAAATGGACTCAAAGAATTAACGTTTTGCAGATGTATTCAGTCTGAACAATTTGTATCTGGTATAGATGGATAAAAAAACATTTTGCACTACCATAATAATAACTGCTGATGTGCTTCTAATTATGTTAATTTGGGGACATTGCTTCAAGTAGCATGCATGCTCACTGGGTTAAAAAAGGCTAAGTAAAATATTTCATCACATTTCAATAGGCAAATATGTTTCTATGTTACCCAACATTGTACATGGTCTTTAACAGCCATGCAGGCCAGAAGAAACACACATAAATGAAAACGAAGAATTAAAACACCCCTTACAGTACCTACAGGCGATGAAGAGAGAGCTTTAAACTATGAATATGCATGATGTCTCATTTCAAATCCTTCATTTAAGGGATATACAAGGCAGAGAGGGATACAAGTGTTCATGTTTCATGTCGCAGTCGAGCAGAATTTGTTCATTTACATATAGCATGCTCTTAGATGAATAATGGAATGTAGCAGATGCCCTGAAGGAAATTAATATTTAATGTTTACTGTATCTTATTAATTTCCTCTTTTGCTGAACACACTTGACTTGCAAAAATGAAAAAAAAAACATCTTTATCTTTTACCAATTTCTTATAACGTATGTACAATACAGTATCCACAATAGAGTAACAGCGCATGTCTACATAAAGCCTCTTACATGTCCTCTGTGCATCAGGTCTCACCAGTGTTTGAGATTGTTCTCTTTCATTTTGCTGTGTTTGCAGTTGACCTCGTATCATTATGTTGCTTTTTAGCCTGTCGCCTGTCCTGGATAGCTCCCTTAGTGCATGCTGCTTGGATCAATATTGTCAAATGTGGTGGTTGCTCCCTATCACAGAGAATCATTAGAAATCTATCAGTGCAGACATGCAATCACATGTAGACGTACAGCAGCCACATTTCCTGATTAGCTGGATAAACACACATACTGTATGCACATTATACCCGCTACAAATGAAGATTTCCTACACATTTCACTTTTACTGGCTGACCTCCGTTGATGGTCAAATGACTACAAAAGTAGTGCACACAGTATGGCGACATATACTTAAAAGGCTCTCTGTGCTTTTGATAAGTTGTATTTTGAAAGCGTTTCAGGGAAAATGCTTTGCCTCTGCTGTCAAATGTGTTGTCTGCCAACCGCGCCATCTGGAGGACCAAGCTAAAGACTGTCTATGGGTATTATGGGACAAAAATCCACTGTTATAGGAACAAGACATGCAGACTGTGTCCAGAAATGATGCAGGGGATAAAATTCCTCTCAGGGACTGTTGCTGGCTTCAGATACTCTCCAGCATCATATCTTTTCTGCTGCAGTCTGGAATTAGTTTCACGGCGCAATAAAACTCAATTTTACTGCAGGGGTTACAAAGCTTTACAAGTCATTAAGTCTCAAATTCAACCTTAAAGTCGTCTTTTTTGTTCCTTTTTTTTCCACTGGGGCGAGATAGTTCCTCGTATTTCTACTGTAGCTGCTAAACTTTCAGGAAATCATTTAAATGAAGGCAGAGAAAAGGCAATTCACTTTGCTAGCATCATGAAGAAGATTTATAACAGATTTTCACCCGAAGAAACAACTTAAAAAAAAAAGATAATTTGCATCATGCTCAATTCTAATAAAGTCGACCCTATTGGCAGTTTATTTCTCCCATTAAAAAATGTGTAATTTCTACATTAAATGACTTGCTGATTTCTATAGCGTATGGAACAGATTGCATTCTGTTTAAAACAAGCACTTACAAAAGCAGTGAGATTTTATTTATCAAAAGTACAGCATTATGAAACTCCTTCAACCTTTGACATTAAATTAGTTTTACAAGAGTGGTAACAGGGCAGTAAAAAGCCAGTCCTTCTGTCTTCACTCTCTGCAGTAAAGAAAAATGCTTGCTCAGAGTAGATTTGATGTAAAGTGAGACGAAACTGCTGTGGAAAGGTCCCCTTGGATCTACTCTCATCTTTCTTGTTTGGGGTCACTGAATATGATCCATGTAGTGGTATTGATTTTCCGATAAATCTGAAAACATCCATATAGCCTACTCTCTGGGACTGCACTGGAGCCAAAAGGAGGAAAAAAGGAAAAAAAGAGGTGAACTTGCCTCACCCATATCGTTCCTCTGAGGTTGTCTTTGTCGTTTCAAACATATACACTAAATGGTTTTGACCTAATAAACAAAAACAGAATTGATATTCAAACCCACCATCTCTCTGCTTCTAAATAGGTTACCTCTCAGGCATTCAGACACAGGGGAACACCAACTTCCCCATGAGTGTTTCCTCCTCGCAACTTCACTGCATCTGCAGAGGGAGACCAGTGTCTGTGAGAGAGGAAGTAAAAGAGGGGGTGGAGGGCCAATACCGAAGGGGTATTGTATAGAAGTAGGTCAAAATGGCCGTTGTTGCAACTGTTTTGGCCGGAGACAGGGAGAGGGGGATGGACCGAGGGATGGAGCTAATTCGGGGTTTGGACTTGATGGGAGGACGGGAGAGAAACTGGGCTCTAGGAAAACATTTAACAGTTATGGTACACCTGTGGCCACTAGTGAGGAAAGAGGGAGATCTTTAAAGAGAAATAAAGTAAGTGAGTCAGTCATCCCGTGAGAGAGACAGAAAAGAGATGACCAGTCAAAGGATTAGATGTATTTCAATACATTTCCCGCTTTTCATTTTCAATTCAGCAAAAAATCTGGAGCTGATATAAGCCCTTTCCTTCTGTTTTGTGCTTTCTGTCTCTTCGGAGAAACTGTTGACGGCGACAGAGGTCTCTAAAACTAAATCCAGATACTCTAAAGCCATCCCGCTGCTGTGGCTGGAGATAAGAGCCAAGACAGAACCTTTTGAATAATAATACTGCAGGACACTCACTCACTTCTTTGTGTATGAGAGTCTGTGGGTTGCATATGTATACAGGATGCATACAGCTCTCTGTGTGAAGTGGTGGAACTTCGCACTTTACTTGATTTGTATTATATGCTACTTTAGATTTCTACTCCATTACATTTCCGAGGAAAATATTGTTTCGTGCTACTCCACGTTTGACAGCTCTAGTTACTGGTTACTTTTTAGATTAGTGTTTTAACATAAACCCAATCTTTACAATGTGTGATGCCATGCAAAAACGTTAAGTTAACGTCTAGTTGGAGCTCCTTGTCATTAGTTTCGGATATCTATAAGTTGTTTGCAGTTCCAACCAGGAGACTCCACTCCACTCTTTGAGGATAAATCCAAAAAAATGTGTGTATCAGAATTTCGCCCCATTAATCATCTCACAACCCCTCAGATTTACTTTGTGACCCTTTGGATCAAACAAGCTGCACCTGGACCAGCTACAACAGTAAAATGCTGTTTACAGATGGTTGCATCAGTATAATCTAATACTGTTATATACAAGTATACTAATATGTCCCTTACAGTGTACAAGCACTTTTACTTTTGAGACTTTCAGACCTTTTTGCTAACGATACTGTGCTTTTACTGAAAGATTTCCTCCATTAAAAATGTGTTTTTCTTATGTTTATGTCCCCTGAAGTGTCTGACCTTGACTATACTGACTTGTATCTGTGCAAAGTTTGTCACAAGAGCTTTGTTTTCACATTACTCTGAGGAAAAGTGGCGGCAAAGAAACGCGAAACCCCCTGTGTAGATCGGACATGTTCGTACAGAGGGCGAGAATTGTCATAAACATAGTTTTCCAAACATGGTGGAGTGGGCAGTTTTGGATGTAAACCGGACCCTGGAGCTTCCTTCCACTGTCTACCAAAAAAATCCCACTAGATATTATTGTATTGTATGAACTGTATTCACAACTAGTATCGCTCAATGTCAGCCACTTCAAGCTAACAAGCTAACAAACAACATAAACCAATGAAAGATGCTAACTTACCATTCTGATACATCTGCTAGTCGCCGATTTTGGTGCACAACAGACCCCTCATCTAAGTCAAACATGTATGGCTGAATCTCTCCGATGTTTCCTCTAACACTAGCCACGTTGACTGCTCTTTCACCGGTCAACTTAGCACAAGCCGCGGTCGGAGCGCGTGGCCTGTGATATTTGCAGATTTAATTAATCATAGAACCAGAATTTGTCAATGAGGGAGAAAGTGCAGATGTGCTTCCAGCTCCTTTTCAGAATTTATTTTTTTTGTTTTATGTGGGAAAACCCTGTTAAACAAAATATTAATAATAGGAGAGTATTTTTTTACATACTTTAGGACATGTGTGGAGGGGAACTTTAAAGCAGCTATAATCAATGTCGTTATAATACGGTGTCATGGAGTATTTTTAGATTGTTGCATTGGTATTGGAATCTTACTACGAAAGTAAAGGACCTGAGTGCTTTTTTTTCCATCACTTTCTGTGTACACTTGGACACAAAACTAGTGGAAATCACTCTGCAGAATGCAGAGATTGAGAACTGCAGCCTTACATATTCAACAACACAGAAAAGAAGAAAAAAAAAGCTCCATAAAGTTCAGAACAAGCTCTTTAAGATTTGAAACCACACAGAAATTCAGCATTTAGTCAATCAAATCTGCCTTCAATATCAAACTTCCTTCAAGAACCTCTAGTGTAGGGTCTGCGGCACAAATACTTTACGCCTATACCTGAGTAAAACAAATGAAAACTCCAAAGTCTGCTGAACGCCCTCCTCGACTGTGATTCAGATCGCCTCAAGGAGTCACCATTATGGGCTGAGGGGCCATTTGTGTGGGCTGAAATAGCTCTGCTCCTTTACTCCCTGGGTCTGCGCGGGCAGACACACACTTTACTCAAATCCTGATTAGTGGAGTGTTCTTCAGGCCCAATAGCATGGTGGGATAATACACGCTGTCCACAAGACTCATTTTAAATTAGAATTATTTCAAATAAGACTGAAAGCCTTTAGCGCACTGCCAGATTGCAGACTGCCCTCTTTGACTGGTAATTTTCCCTTATTCTTCCAGAGGCGCACAGTGGCTCCGCTATAAAGGAGTGATTGTTTTTCAGCAGATGCAATCACTGTGTGTGTGTGTGTGTGTGTGTGTGTGTGTGTGTGTGTGTGCGCACGCGCGCTCGTTTATCATCTACAATCATCCTAATCAAGTCATAGCAAAGAGAGCTGGGACTCTGGTTGACAGTCACCCTGATTACTGTGAGTTTGTTTCAGTGGGATATAAAGGGTTATTTAACCCGTGACACATGACTCATATGTATAGGCAAGCCACAGTAATACACACTCGTGCATCACTCTCTCTCTCCAACATGCATTCACACCTACGTACAGCCGCTCTGACCCCTGTTTTTCATTCCAACTCGGATATTGCACTGCTTTACAGCTTAACTCCTTCCATACCCGCAGTATGGTGCCGTTACCTCCACTGCTCTGCAGCTGCTTAACCAAACACATGTGCACACACACTCTATTGCATACTCTAATATGACCTTATCTGTATTGGAGGTGCGTAGAAAAGTGCAATCTCAGCTAATCTTGCTGTAAGAACAAGAGCTTGGAGAGAATATCTATCTTTCTGTCTATCGATCTGGCTGCTTGTCTGTCTGTTTATGTAGAAACTTGCAGAGTGTTTAAGATGCACCAGATGTTTTGAGCGCGCGCGTGCATGTGTGTGTGTGTGTGTGTGTGTGTGTGTGTGTGCACCCTCATGAAGTTGTGTGTGTGCCTTATTTTTTTGCTCTTTTTAGCTGTCCCCTGTGGTATGCTATGTGTACAGGTTAAAGAGAGGACATTTGAATATCAGATTAGTCGCACATAGCAACACGCACACACAAACACACAATGGCAGACAAACACAGACATACCGATATAGCTCAGACTTTGTTGGCCCAAGGCAGGGACGTGTCATTTCTTATATGTGTGAGAGACAAGAGGGTGTGAAGAGGACGAAAAACAAGTTTTTGAGCAGGAGGAAAGAGAAGAGAAGAAGAGTGACAGCAGTTGTCTTCTGGCTGTAAGAAACAGAGCGGGGGGGGAAGAGAGTAGAGCGGAGAGATGGAGACGAGAGCCTTCGAGTTGTAGCTAATTAAGGCTCTCTAATAGAAAAAAAAAAGAAGGAAAGGCTCTGGACATAGCACTAAGGAAGATGTTATTAAATCATAGCCAGTGGTGAGGGAGAGCATAAAAACATTTGTGCGCACATTCAAAGCACCGCCCAGGGCATATTGGCTAGAGTTAGATTTAAAAAGTAACTAATATGAAAAATTAATTAGGGCTCTTGCATCGTTTGCGGGGGGGGGGGGGATATCTCTCTCTGTCTTCTTGAAAAAGGAATCCAAAAGCAAACCTTCAGGTGAGCCAGCTGACAAGTAAAGCGCCCACATATAATGGGCTAGCTTTATTGCTAAATGTAATACCTGTGACCTGTCTGAACGGGCATACAGAGAGCTATCCTAAGCCCATATTATTTAAGGAAGTGCAGTTAAAAATATGTGTAGCCAGAATTTCAGCAGCAACAATGTTAAAGGGTATATTGCAGGAAGAAGCAATGTTGAATATATGTATAGAAATAAGAATGGTAAATACTTAGCCTATATCACGGTTTTCCTAAATGTGCCTTGGATTAATATATACATTGGTTTTGGTTTGGTTTATTGACAACGTTGTATTACTACATGTCCGTCTTTCTCAGGAAAAGTTAGAGTTTTCACTGTGCACCAAACTCTATCAAGATGGAGACAGGCATCCAACGTCTGACATTAAGGAATATGATGAAATAGGAACTGAAAAACTAGAAAATGTAATCACATGAACAATCAAATGATCCAGCAGCTCAAACATGCACAGGACTTTCACCCAGGAGACCGCCGTTCATGCCCCGTATAGCGTGTGACCACACAAAAGTCAGTGCTGCCGATTCCCTACCTGCTAGCTTGAAAGTTGTTCAGGATAAACACAATAAATAAACAACCTGAAATGTAGAAAATCAAAACCGAATTAGAATTACTACTAAACTATTGTTCAGCGGCCGCCATTGTAATGGGTTGAAGAAATACTGACAAATACACAGTTAAGTTGAGCTCCATTCAATGGTAAATATAAATTGGGTCATAGCGTTAAGATAGACGTAGAAGCAAGACCGTCTTTAGGTTGACCGTTGAGAAACAGGAGTCATTAGGTGAAAGTCACATCGGGTATATTCAATTATTTAACACATGAGCAGTTCATCATTTATTGATTGTTTTATGCGGGAAGAGCTCAAATGAAAGGAAAATAATAGCTTTGAAAAACCAAATGACCTACATTTATATTTACTGGCTGTGTGGGTATGAACTTGCTAAATGCATTTTTACTCCATACACTGAATATGAATATAAAATAAACTCCCTTAGCTCTCACAGTTTGAGGCTACCTTGGAAAAAGCCGACCCTTATTTGGAAATCATAATGCCGGGAAATGGAATATTTCTTTCTGTCTACTTGTTTAGGACATAACCACAAAGGCCTGCGAGTCAATGGGTGTCAAAGTCGCCACTCAGAGTCTAAAGAGCAGACCTGGGATCCGTGAGTGCTTGCCATTAGAGGAACAAAAGAACAAAGCACAGGAGGGAATAATAGCTTTCTATTGTGTAGGAAAGAAGGGGAAAAGAAATAGAAGTATTTCCGCGCCTACTCTCATCTAATGATCCAAAGAGCTGCTCCAGTGTGCCGGGATAAGCCGTGCCACTCGGAGCCTTCACCATAACACTGGAGAGGACGGACGGAGGGGAGGAGGGGTGAGGGAGTGAGTGGGGGCGGAAGAGAGTGGCCAAAGGGGGGAGAAACCAATAAAGACAGGCCTAACACTCATCTAAAATCACATCGTTCCTGACCACCACACCTGCGCACACCATCATGCACACAGATTACTTGATGGTGATTTACTCCCAGCAGGCGCTCAGGGTGTTATTCTCAATGGTATGAAAATAGAAAAACATGTCCATTAGTGTTTCCCATTTTCATACAATCAAAACGTGTTTCTTTTCTTTTTTGTCCTTAGATATATTTTGCCCTTGGCATGCTCACTGAATTTTCCAAGCATAGCTGCAAGGCATGCTTTGGTGTTTTAAAGTATGGTATAAGAACAGCACTGACTAGTGTAATGTAATATTTAACTTAAATGTACAATGTTACAGGATCCCCAGTCACAGTCTTGGACACTTATTCCACTGTCTCTTCATTGTGACCCCTATGCCACTAGATTTCAGGATATACAAGTTATTTTTGAAATGATCCTGCATAGACAGGGGACTGGCAGTTGGAGCACTTCCCAGGCTTGGATGGGAATGTAACTCTCCTGGTTGAATGATCGGTACTAAGGTTGAGCAGCTGTGCTCGAAAATATCTGGCTCTTTTGTAAAAAAGTCAACAGGTACGAGCAGGAAGCCAGGTTTTTCAAAATATGGAGGTCATAAGTTCAAAGTCGCCCAATGCACTCCCCTTCCCACCTCAGAAAATTCTAAGAAGACTCCTAAGGAAAATCTCCGATTTTTCTCATGGATTTTTCGTCTTTTCGCCAACATCAGCCAAATGATAACCACCGTGTGAATGTTTTATCTGTGAAACACATGCAGGTTACTAAAATTCCTACATTCCAACCACAAAGCAGTTTGAACTTTCTGTGCCTCGCTGGCTTCCTTCTCCATAGAAATCAGCTGAGGCTCATCGGTTTCATCGAGGCATTTGCCAAACTGAAACAGAAATTCTCTTAAATTAAGTTGTAATAATTAACACTGAATAAAACCATATGACCAAATATATCACACAGAGAAAGCTTTGGGGAAACTCTTCCCAAAGGACGGTGATAGACTGTATCTCTCTTTCATTTATCCTCTCATCTCTCCTGTGACTCTTCTCATTAAGCAATCGCACCACGTCCGTGTAGAACAACGCTAATAGGATCTGATGATCAATCCTAATTGGTCTCTTCAGAGCGCCTGTATGCTGTTTGAGAATGTGACCGGTAGCCGGTGCCTCGGCATCTGAATGAACTGTGCACGTAGTATCTGCGCACCCAAAAAGGTCAGCCACCTCGTATACCAGCCCAGCTCCTCACAAACACGCATATAAAACGCACCAAAAGTCAACAGATACGCACTCATATACATTAAGACATCAGCGTAAGGCCATTGAAAACTGTAGGAAATCCACATTTACTTATGTGCATTTTTATGAAAAAGAAATACTTGCATGCACGCGCAAATTGGAATGCCTCACATTTCCCCGTGTCTGCCCTCGAGCCCTCTTAATGGTGCTGAAGTAAAATATTATACGGAGGAGAGTTTTATCTGCACTAATGATTACAGCGAGAGAAGTTCTGTGCGCACACACGCGCGGATAAAAGAGATGAACGAGAGAGAAAGGTGGGCTGCACGCACATTGTGTGGCTGACCACGTAAAACAAACAAATCGCAAAAAGTGAATACGCATCTGTAAGAAATCTGTGGAAAAATTGATAATCTCCCCTTCCTCAAATTGTTTTGCACAGGCGATGGCGTTGAGATGTACACAATGTACAGTACACTTACTTCCACATGCACACACACCCACACATCCACACACAAAACATCATAAAAGGGAAATCTGAGCAGGGCACAGTGAGCATTCAAAGTGGCCAACCATGAGAAAAATAACATCAAAAGATGGAACTCGCTGATATAGAAAAGGGAACAGAGTCACGTGTATGTGTCTAGACTCTGTGGATGTGTGTGCGCGCGTGCGTGCGTGTGTGTCAGCTGCTTCCCACACTGCTTGTAAGTCTGTAGTTCCGTTTACGCTCGGATGGTTAGAATAAGGATTTGGTTTAAGGGAAAGCTGTTCCCAGATCTGTGTCCATGAAGGAAGAAATCCTCCGTCTGACTTAAACCCCCTCAGACACACACACACACACGCGCACGCACACACACACACACACACAGTTAATGTAATGCTTCAGTAGGATGAGCATGAGGCGCTGAGGGCATGACCAGCAAACACGCTTGCAGGTTTTCTTAGGAAGAGAAAGAAATATTACTTGACACATAGAAAAGGAAGGTGAGGGCATTCTTGTGACACTATTCCTCCTCTTCTCTCTCGTCTCTCTGCCCTCCCCGTCTTTCTAATCCTCATTTTAATTTTCATCATCCTGGATGTAGCGACCGCCTCTGTAACCTCTGTCTTCCAGGCCTCCCCCTCCCCCTTCCAATCTCTACACCTCTCAACATTTTCTTCATCATCTCCTCTTCCTTACCAGCCTCGATCTCCACATCAACGCCCCTCCCCCATTATCTTTCCCTCTCTTCTGCGTCTAAGTTTGCGAAAAGAGCAGTGAGAAGGAGTTTCCACAGTGGAGGGTCAATGAGGGGTCTGCCTGTGAACATGTGATTATCTCAGCCCCTCCACTGTGTGTGTGTGTGTGTGTGTGTGTGTGTGTGTGTGTGTGTGTGTGT
>CALSBV010010705.1:193003-227249 GCA_943590825.1 Bovichtus diacanthus | reverse complement strand
GTGTGTGTGTGTGTGTGTGTGTGTGTGTGTGTGTGTGTGTGTGTGTGGGTAGAGGTGCCGTATGGGGGTGAAAAGTCAGGACAATTCTAAGGGCCTTTAACTGACAGGTGCCTTAATGAAAAAATATTAATATAAAGATAAAAAGTAGACATACAGCCTCTGAACTTTTCCATTTCGACTTCTACAGCTGATTATTTTCTAGTTGACAGGGCTCGAGACTAACGGCGTCCCGTCGTCAGGCGGAAAATGTGTTTGGGACAGACAGAGATCATCCCCGGGACGTCAGGTGGTTAGCGTAAAGCAAATGACACGCTGAATGAACCGAGCGCTGACTAACGTTACACCGGAGCGCGTCATCTCATGCTGTTACTATAGCTACTATCACGCTGCTCAGCGTGAGAACCGGTCCATCTATCCCCTCAGTCGCAAGCTAATGTCTGAGGTAAGGACACATGTAAATGGATAGCTGCAGCCAAGGCGGCAAAGTCCTGCGGTGTGTTTGGTTAGCATAACAGAGCTAAACATAGAGAGAAATGAAGCGTTAAAAGTGAACCACAGCTTCGGCCATGTGTCCATAAAGCCTTTTGTTTCTGACAGAAAAGTGCTGGTGCCGGGGCGCGCTCCCGGCTTGGGTTAAAAATAGAGCATTTCTGGCAGAGAGCCCTGAAAGCCAACTTCTCCTATGTGCGCATACAACACATACGGCGATAAAAGCACGGCCCCTCACCAGCAACATTCAGTTCCAACCTGCTCCCACGAATAAGCTTTTGTGTCTTTGTTGTGATATTTTTTATGCAACATATCACACAGCTCAGGACAGGCAGACACGAAACAAGCGTCTCCTCCATTTTCTTTGTAATTGGGGTGACGCGTCCCGCTCATCGAATATATAATTGGCTCCCTGAAAAGGAGTGAGAATCACGACACCAGCGAGTTTATGAACAGTTCAGAGATAAATGGAGAAGTTTACAGTTAATAAATGTACTGAAGTACTTCAGCTGTGTACAGTTTGGAGGTAAAAGTACTTTAGACACTCAGCGTTTACATTTTAGCGGACTTCAGTGAGAGATGAAAGTAAGCAGATAAATGTTCTCCTGTTCTGTACTGATGTACACAGCTGAGTGAGGTGTTTGTACTTTAAACAAAAAGTATAAGCTGACTGTTATTAATTACAAAGTGCTTTACATAAACTAAATATAAAAAAACAATAAGAATCAGTTAACTCAGTTATAATCTGAATTCTTTTTTTCTTTTTTTTTTTTTTAAACCAATCATGTTAATCCTTAATCTTTTAGTGTGACTTTTTTTTTCTTTTTGCCAGGGCTATGAAGCAAAACGCAAAATAAAATATCTTCTTAAATGGAAAAAGTGCCTTTAATTCATGCAAAATAAATATAATTATTTCCTAAACATTTTAATGGTGTTTTTACTATGCTGCAGCATTGTTGCAGCTTTGCAGCTAACAACTAACAAATATAGATAATAATTAAGAAAAGACCAACATTTTGATTTTGGGGACGGTTGAAATCGTTTTTCGGGGCGGTTCCAGGACGGTGGTGATATGTATAATTAGTTATTTTTATTTAGTTTGTTATATCATTCTATAGATGATTACGTTCATTTATATTTCAGTTATTTATTTTAAGTTATTCATTAATGTTAAGAGAATTTTCCATTCAAGAATGACATCGTTAAAATGACATTTAGACTGTAAAAGATGGACTTTAGGACATTTCTTATAGTGAATTCCACTGTGACCACAATGTTCGTCATGTCTGCACAGTGTTATGCTTATTTATTTACAGGTCATTTGTATAGGTACAGCAATCTACACAGGAGGCGGTCGGTGTAAATACACAGTCATGCATGGCAAGCGAGGTTATAGAAAAAGCATCATTTTATCAGCATGCCATTGGCGAGCTGTAGCTACTCCACTTTCCACTTTCTTTCCAATTATTAACAGTATACATAGTGTACTGTTCAGTGTTTTGTTCTTTATAGAGATGATGGGCCTCTCAGGAAGTGTAAATCAAGTACAAATACAGTAGTAGTAGTATTCATTAAATTCACATTTTTCCCCCCACTTTATGTGCAAGGCTGTGTGCACACGTATGAACTTGAAGACAATGAAGACTTTCTGAAGCCCTCAGTCTTTCCAGGAGACTAAATAAGAATTACTAGAGAAGTGAATTACTTTACCCCGCACGCATCTTGAGCACATATACACATTCATCAGCAAAAAAAAAGGAGACAACAGATATAAAAATATTAAATCAAGAAACACAATAAAAGATGAACGCTTTGCTGTAATAAAAGTGTCCTTTCGAATGACAGACAGCGAGACAAAAGCCGTCAGTAATGTGGTTTTATACAGTGCTGTCATCGGTTTCACTGAATCTCTGTGTTGATTAATATTCACCTGTACGTCTGCCTCAGCCTTCACTTTTCTGCACACCTTCCTCTCACTGTGTAGATCTCAAGTCTAACGTAGTCAAGTTGAAGTAACTCGAAAAAGCTATGAGATCATAGAAAACTTACAGGTTGCAGAACAAAAAGAATAAGAAAGAAGAAAAGATGCTGCTCTCACTAAGAATCAAGCTTCTTGATTGGCAATTAATAAAAACAAAAATAAAGTTATGTATGTATGTTTGTATTGTGGAGTAAGTGTTCACTTGTCTAGGCTGTGTGATGCAACGGAGAGTTGCAGTCTATGTTTCCATGTTGCATATATATATGTATATTAGCTTTATTTTTCTATAATACTGTGCATGAGAATATTTGGAAAAAAGCCATGGAAATGTTTGAGCCTGAATGAAGTTGAAAAGTCAACTATATTTATTTCAATTTCAAAACATGCTTTGCGAAAACTGCTAATTTTTGGAGAGCCGTACGTCTTTTTATTGTGGGGAGTATTTTTGACAAAAATCATACAAAATTACCGCCTCAACCAGCTATCACATGGTCGTATTTTATTACGCTAAAAACACTTTCTAAAGCAACGTTGTTGTTGTCAGGGTAACATACACACACACACACACACAAAAGAAAATGTCAATAGATACCGTTCATTTTTCAACCTTTCTGCCACTGAAGCGGTTGGAATACATTAAAGCCAGGGTGCTGTGTACGTGCTTACAATTGAATGGAACTGATATTTGTAAATAATTTTGAAGATCCTCAAACTGACATTGTAGACTAGTAAATGAAAACATGAAAAGAAGCACAGAGGTAGACTTACTTGCAGCTATAAGGACACTTAAGCATAGATTATGGCACGAAGGAACTGGAGCGTGGAGGGATTTGTTCATGCATTTAAATGGTACAAATTTATCCTTGCTCTTGCACCATTATTCAAATTTTTTAATTTGCATGAGATGAATTATCTTTATGTTATTTCCCATAGAGTTCTGGTGCTGCATATAGTACATTCCTATTAATTGCCATGTTGCACTTCCATCATAAGACCCTCCCTTATTAATAACTTATTAATTAATAACTTACTTATTAATAAAGAAACTCAATTGCTTTGATTTTGTCTGTTATTTACGCATTTCTGTTCATAATTTTTTATTGTGGGTCAAATTTCTCTGCAATGCTTGTTTTTTTGTTTTTTTTTATGTACTCTGAAGTGACTTGAGCGTTTTTCATGGAATCACAGAGATTTCTGAGATTTTGTCAGATTCTTATAAAATATTCTATCAACTTCAAAACCACAGGAATAAATCTGTCTTTGGGTACCTCAGCAGTGCTTCCAGTTAGCCATAGAGAGAGATAGCGCTTGGTGGTAGCACTCTATTCTTCATTTGAGCACACAAACTAAACGTATTGCCACAAAGGGTCAATGTTTCTGCCTCTGCAATCATTTCAAGGTGTTCATAAAAAGAGATCCGTAAGTGTCATTGAAAATAAACACAGCAACATGGCCTCAGAAGAGAAACATAAATTCCATCCACAAAGAGAGAATCGGTTTTCTTTGCAACATAAAATTCAGGTGGACTGAAGAATCTCAGCACAACACAATGAGGCAGAAGTTAGATTTCCGTACGAATGAATAAATAGACACAATTCAGATTGTTTTGTCATTGTGTGGTAAGAGAAATGTGCTATGACAACACTTCAAGTGTAACTTGATTTTCTGAATATAAATTACATTTGCATGTTTTCAAGATATTCTGACAATAATAAATCAGAGTTTATTTTTTATATATAATGAAAGCATTTTTTTCCCGCACATAAACACCCCACATGCTATTCATTAGCACAATCCTCCCAAAGGATTTACACCATTTCTCTGCAGTGTGGCTACTTTAATTATAGTTTATTTCCCTGGTCATTTCATAGATCTTGTTATTTTCCATCATGTTGTGCTGTCAATTAGATTTTGTTTTTTTAGCGCACTTATTTATTTGCTTGTCATCTTGAATCCGTTTTTAGACGAGATGTTTTTATCGGCCTCCCAAGGTTTTCTCTTGCCTTTGTACCAGTTTCTCTTATGCTCGTGTGCTTCCCTACATATCATTGTTCTCGTTTTACTCCAGAGAGTTGTTCTGGACTGTCAATAGCATTTGTCAGATAGGGGAAGGCCAAATGCGAGTGCGCGATGAAGCTTGTGTGTCGCTCAGACCATCTCATTCTCCCTCCCTCTGTGCTCTGCTGTTTGTGTGCCTTGGTGTGTAAGTAACAAATGAAGGGGGCCCTTCTCGTCACTCACTCATAATTACTGCTAATAGCTGCGGCAATCTACTGCCCTATAAAACGCTGTGTGTGTCAGCACTTGTGTGAGAGACTGAGGTCCTGTTTGTGGCCGACGGAAATACAAGCTCTACCCATAGAGCACAAGCTAAAAGATCTCCCATGCACCGTTTCTGAGTGGGTTCCTTATGTGTGCGTCAAACCTTTGTGCATGCATTTGTGTGTGTGTGTGCGTGTGCGTGTGCGTGTGCGTGTGTGTGTGTGCAAACTCTGAAGGATATCTGCCCTTGATGCCGAAGCTTTTAGAAAGCCTTGAAAACCTGAAACCAAGATTCTATTCACATGAGGAAATGGAAGATCAGCTATCTCCGTTGCTTTTCTGTTTGTGAGCGCACACATTCACAAACACGCGTACACATTAACACCCATAGAAAAGGGCACCAAATTAAGTGGCAATCCCCAGGTGATGCACAGACAGCTCAACAGATTCTAGTCAATTATTTGATATAATGAAAAATATTTATACAGTTGATGATACACTGTACAGTTGAAGGCAAAAATAATCCAATAACTACTGTATAGGCCAGAGGATTTTCATTCTGGTGTGTGTGTGTGTGTGTGTGTGTGTGTGTGTGTGTGTGTGTGTGTGACTATGATTGGGTTTTGATTGAAACCCCTCTAACCCAAACAAAATGGTTTGCGGTTTAAAAAAAGATCCATTGTGCGGTGTGGAAAGCACCGAGAGCAAGCACACAATCATGAGCCAACAGGAGAGTCACAAGATGTAGAAATAACTATTTGGAAAGCTAAACGTAAGAAAATATATTCAGTTAAAATCCTAGTCTTCCCTAAAAGAAAGGATGAAATGTACAACAGGTTTAAAAAAGCATAGTCAAAAGTGAGTTATTAGCTGATGGAGGGCTAATGACAACAAAGCATTGGAAAGCAAATATTAAATGAGCTGAGACATTAGCTGCGTCAAGGCTAATGAAAACCACTATTAATACATGGCCAAAATTGCATGCATCATTAGATGATGTATGACTAATGTCAAAACAGTATAAATTCAGAACCACAATTACGCAAACTGACACAGGGGCAGTGATGAAACTTTATAAATAAAATACTTGACATCCAAAATGGACTCATGGATCCCATCTGACAAGTCATATAAAACACAATTAGTTGAACATTGACTGATTAGAGTTAATTATGAAGTAATACATTATTATTTATACTATTTATACACAATATCAATACGATCGATACTAAGTCTTATTTTGAGTATCAACACTGGTGTCAATAGGATCGATACAAAAACATGTGGTGCGTTAGCGTTCGGCTTGAATGTCACGAAAACTCAAAAAACAAGTCTAAAATGGGAAAGAGCTGTTGCCCGATTGACTGTACAAATAGATTCAACAAGAATTCAGAGCCATCTTTTTCCAGACTGAGATGTTGAGATATTGAGTAGGTGAAAAAACTTTTTAAGACCTGCGTGTTGGTGCTAGATGAAAAGTAATTGGACCAAAGTCATTAGGATTCATCCTCTGGGCAGCATAATTGTCTGTACTAAATGTCATCCAACCAAATAGTTGTTGAGATTTTTAAGTCTGGACCAAAGTGGTAGACCGACCGAACAGACGGCACCGTCCTTTCAGCCGCTCCGCAAGGAGGCTGAAAATAAAAACCCAACAAAACTTCAGCTTTGCATAAAGGCTGATAGCTACTTGCATCCATGTTGTATTGTATAGATCATCTTTGTTCTTGAAATACTGTCAGAAGCCCATTCTGCCTGTTTATCTCTTTCTTTCATCTGACTCACAGCATCTGTACCAGTCAGTGAGTAATTTGCTGACTTCTGCAGAGAAGGGTTCATTTGTTTTCATCACCAACAAGGACGAGTGGGCGATGTGTTAATGGCTGCACTGTGCCCTCATGAAGATACCATTATCCAGTGGAGGAAAATCAAGTCATTCCGAAATTTCCAAGACAATAAGTCCATAGGAGCATACTGATCTATATGAACTACGGCTAAACGCCCTAGGGGGTGTTTTAAATGTGTTTTCAGGTTTTGACAAGTGGGTTCTTTGTGTTTATTTATCCTCCACTACAACCCTGGGTTTGATGTTTTAAGAGGAAAAAAAAGCAGCATCAGGATCGGAATTTAATTATTTACCCCGGGGCGTATAAGTGCGACCTGTAGAATTACCAATCAGGAAAGCCTCTCACATACTCAAAGTCTTAGACCAGGTGATGGTCTTTGGCTGCATTAAACCAATACTGTTACATTTGCTGACAAGCTTGCCACCATGCATTTGTGTAGGAAAAGCGAGGCAAGATGTTCTGTTCACCAGGGTAGTCTGTAATTTCTCCTGTTGTAAATGACAGGCTCTCAAACGAGTCCTCAACCGCACGTACCGGCGACCTGAGAATTCAAAGAAACCGCAAAACAGATACTTGTAATTGCACGTAATTACTGCCAACCCATCTGACGAAGCAGGCCCTTGCTGCTGGGGAGGTCAAACATATTTAAATGCAAATGGTCGCCATTACCAACACGTATAACTTTCAAGTTTAATTTCTCATCTTGGCTCGGTTGTCTGACAATTGACGACCCGTCTGTGTGCAGAGAGATTAGGAGTGTCGTTTTTGCTCATGTGCTGGGTTTTTTTCAGCCTTTCAGTGCCTCTCCTACCATGTTCTGCTCAAATGGATGCTAGGCCGGCACAATTAATCGAGTATTAATCGCGTTTACAATTTTGGCTTCCCACAATTAAATTAACATGATCGACTGCGAAATTGACCTTTTAAAATGCTTGCTCCGCTCATGGAAAACTTTCCTGAATGCTGCGGCAGAGATCAGAGAAGAAGAGTAATATACAACAGAGAGCAGACGGTCCAAAAATATTTTGTCCCTAAAATCAATGAATAATCATGATAAATAATCGGGACGTCAATATTGACCAAAATAATCGGGATTATCATTTTGGCCGTAATCGGGCAGCACTAAAGCACGCACAAAATTCAAAAGCCATGCTTCACTTTTTCTGCAAAGTTCTGCATTTGTTTGCATTCATCACTCAGAAGAAACAACACTAAGAATCTACAGCCAGGCTGCACATAGGCACAGTGGTACTTCGAGCTAAATGCTTGATCTGGGATGGCTACATGGTCACAACAACAATGCTAGAATGCTAGTGCTATGACGTTTAGCCTACCATGTTCACCACCTTAGTTAAGCTTGTTAGCATGCTAACATTTGCTAATTACCATTAAATACAAAGTACGGCTACGGCTGATGAGAATGTGATTAGTTTGCAGGAATTTCTGCACCAAAATTCCTCCAATAGTCAGAGACAATTTCACGCTCAACCACAAATGTCACCCTGCTGGTGGTACAAGAGGAAAACACATGTACATTAAATAATCACTGCAATCCATGAAGGCAACCGTGATAATAAACTGTACACATACAAAACGCATACAAAACAGACATCTGCACGGAGAACACAATTTCTACTGTTGCACACAAACACGCACATTCAAACATTCTGCAACACAGCCACCTCACAAGACAATATCTCCTGGGATATTTGAAAGAAGCAGAGATCTATACAGAGCTGAACTTTCTGTCAGCAGGGAGCATCAGTAATGAAATTGCATATGCATACAGTAGCATAGGCCACAGACTGGCTGAACTGACAGCAAAACAGAAAAATGCATAACAGGCACCACAGCAGGGAAATATGACAGAGAGAAGAAAATAGGATGCTGAAAGAGAGGAGGGGGAGGGCAACAAAAAGACACATGATGTTATGAAGGTGATAGAAAGTCACTGGGAGACAAAAGCGTCCCTGCACAGAAATTCAAACAGACGCGTCTAATCTCACACAGGTAAAGCGAAGTACTAAACAAACAGCCACAAAGGGAGGAATTAAACATGCCAGGCGAAGCCGGGCTCATAAAATCCCTTACATGCACACACTTACCTGTAAACATATTCATGAGGTATATGCAGAATAACACTGTCAAGGATCCATCTTGGACCTACATCAAGAAATGTCTACAAGCCAGCCACGCTGGAATGTGAATAGAAAACAATGCTGCAGCATTCATCACTAGCTTTCACTGCACTTGACAGCCGGCGTGTGAAGTGGAGCCTACTGGCAAAGACCACAGTGTGACTGATGTTACGGGGCCTACAGAATAGTGTTAATTTGTCTTTTATATTTGGTCTTAGTCTTGTGTCAGTTGTGTCTTTTTTAGTTTTTATCATATTTAACCCATCAACCTCATGCCTAAATCAAGTTTTAGTTTGCTAAAAATCCGGGCATTTCAATTTCAGTCAGTCGATCTAGTCTAGCCAAAATATAACCTTGTTTCTTTTTCCCAAGCCCTGCTGTTGTCATTGTTAGCTTGAATTTAAGTAAATAAGTTACTCCGAGTCCTCCAGACTGTGCTAACTATTATGTGCTGCAGGTGCAGCCCTGATACTGCGTGCTGGAAACGGAACTGCTGCTTTGAAAACAAATATAATATAATATTTTGTCTTCTTTTCTTTGTTGTCAACGTAAATAAAGACAATTTGGTAAAGTTTGAATGGAAAAAAATTATTGTCTCGTTATTTTTCGTCAACAATATTGCATGTTTATATAGTCACAAGTTAGTGTTTAAACATTAGTGCATTGTCCTCATCGTCTTTTCGTAGTAATAGACAAAAAGATTGTTGACCAACACATGTAGTCATATTTTTTGTTACAGAAATTGCCCCTGTGTTGCTGCTACAGTGCTGCCGATAAAAGAACGCAAATCTGATTTTTTTAGTTATCCTCCATGACTGTGTTTATTCTAAGAGCAGTTAACCATCCAGAAAGGTCTTCAGAGACAAGACGACATAAATGGAAAAAATTGAAAAGCTCCATTCATTTTTTAAATGTATTTATTTTATTATCATTATTATTTAATTATTCTTATTATATATATATATATATATATATATATATATACACACACACACACATTTCTTTTTAAAATCGGTCCATTCTGTCCAGCAACAAATTAAAATGCAAGTTAAAACATTTATGAAGTTGGAGAATTTATCGATTCAACATCTTGCCGCAGTTAACTACAATTATACAAAATCTTAACACCAAAAGATCTGCCCCCAAGTGCTGTAGTTGCTTAGTGTGGCTTTGTTAACAGTGGCTAGTTACAGCAGTGTTTATGTGAACCTGCTAAATCAAACAAAACATAAAAAAGTAACCATTGTTGCGGGAAAAAGGAGAAAGACAACTCCTACACAACACTTAAGACAAATATTCAAAATGAAAAAAACAACTTCCTAAATTGTTTGTGGGTGGTTTTGTATTACCCTACGCTACTATTTATTATTATTCCTTCAAACTTTTCTTTGCAACCAAACATCCGACAGCCGTCAGAGTGAATGAGGACCGACAACAATAAGCTGTACTGTATTTTAATATTTTGAAATGTTACCCACAGATACAGACCTTTGGCTGAGCAGACACTGTTCAGAACTCACATGAAAAGGTTAATTGCTAATGCCTGCTGTTGTGTACCAGGATGGCTAATGGTTTTCACAATGAATGTATATTACACAATCATCGCAAACTATCGAGATATTTTGAAAAAGATGCTGCAGTCTTTCAGAATGCTCATGGCTTTATTGTCTGTGTAGACTGGCATTCACCTTTTGTGCTTATTTGGTGGCATTCACTGATTGAATTCTTATTCTGCCAAGTTCTCCCTCTGCTACTTTCACACATTTAACAAAGGCTCCTTCACACGGTGAGAGGAAGAGAGGGGAGGAGGGATAGGAGGGGATAGAAAGAAGGAATGAAGGAAAAAGAAAAAGTATAGAGAAATTGAAGGATACTGGATGACATTGCCAGCGAATTTCTTTAAAAGTATATTCAGAGAAAGTAGAAATGGGCGGGGTAGGAGATGGACATGGGAAGCTGGTGGAGAAAGAATGTTACAGGAAGAGCCAGGCTGAAGCACTCAAAGCCGCAGAAAACGGCAGGCCTTTTTACATTCAAGGCACATGGTATATCCCGAGATTATTGACTGGAAATGTCAGTAAGGGGAGGGAAAGCATTCACAAGCAAGAAGCAGGCAGAAAGAGAAAGTAAAGAGAGAGGAAATGTAAGGAAATGTGTGAAAAAAGCGAAAGCAAAAAGTGAGGATTCAAAGAGCGAAAGGTTGAGGGCACAGAAAGAGAGAAAAATAAAGAGTGTCAGTCAGAAGAGGTGGCTGTACTCAGAGGTGGGATGAGGGGAGGGAAGGAGAACGAGAGAGAAGGAATGATAAAGAAGAGAGGGTGTCCAAGGGCATGAGGTGGAGGAGAAGAAGACTTCATCTGTAGGGAGGATGTTACAGTCGCTCACATGCACAGATTCCTGTAAAGCTAGAGGACGACTTGGGAAACAGATGAGTCTGTCTGTGTGTGTGTGTGTGTGTGTGTGTGTGTGTGTGTGTGTGTGTGTGTCCACATTTAGCCCTCAGCGTTTTTAACAGGCTATGTGAAGCTTAGGGGAGAGTGGGAGGCGGGACTCTCCTGCTCTACCGGTGTCTGGAATAAAAAAAAATAAATCTATTCAGGCAGTCGAAGTATGACCTCCAACTGACTGAGCAGCAGCTTTCAGCCTCCAGCTCTCGGGGAGAGGGTTGGTTCTCTGCCCTACATTTCACAACCTTCTTCACTCGCTGTGAGGTGCAGCCAGTCATTTTGAGCAATTTTTGGCATGTTGTACATTAAAAGGTTGAAGGATGTAAAGTTCACATTTTTCTCTTAAAAAGGGAGGAGGATTTCACCGCTGCTCTAGTCATTATTACCTCAAGCTATTTTCTGAAAAATTGTTTCAGCCAATTGGGAAGTAGCCTGAGAGCCAGTTACAAACCATATAAAAATAACAAACATTTACTTGGAGAAACAAATCTCACAAGTGCCTTCACAATGAAAAAAAATAGCTCCTTAATAATAATAATGACAAAATGTCTCTTTTATAATAAGGAAACGTGTATGAAGGGCGTTAGGGTAGAAAAGCATAAACTCTTGCACAAACACTACTATAGTCTGTCCTAATGCAGGTAACCTTAAATATTTTATATTCATCTTTCAGAAGGCTCAAAATCATCCTCAATCAGACAAGTCATGACAGCAAAGAAGTCTCAAAAAAGCCTAAAGACCAGAGTTGCCGGCTGACAATATCTGCAGAAATGAGGTTTGAAGTAAGTCAAGGGAGGATCAGAATGCCCTGGGTGTGCAGTAATCTACCTCCCTTCAGCGCTATAGGAAGGACTGTCAGACCCAGAATGGCCAAGAGGGGAAATGCACTAAGCTGTTCTCAATTCTTAATTAGGAGCCAGCCACACTGCGTAACAGGTGATCTGAATAACCCTCCAATCAACGCAGGGGAATTGTGACGTTCAGTGAAATGACAATAAGAACCAAATCACGAGGGGACTATTGCGCCTCTTCCCAATATCCTCATGTAATTCATCTCAAACCAGAAAAGCTTTTCCCGAACTTATCAATAAGCTGCTATAATCGATATTTTTGTATTGACAATGGTTGAAATGACCACACATATTTGAAATGTCCAAGTGAAGTGAGAAACTTCATCTCTGCAGAGCATTTTAGTGTCTTTCAGCTACTCGTTTTGGTGTCAGGGCTTGCAACTTTACCGTTTTGGCTCACTCTCACTTCTCTCATCAGTGTCCTTCCCAAGCTGTTTCAGTAAAATAGCTCTCTCTAAAAGACTGTAAGCTAACAAGGCAGACAAAGTTAGCAACTAGTGAGTGAACATAGCAGAGCATTTATTGGCTAAAGAGCCAAATAATGCCCTAAAAGATTGTTGTAAGATGAAACCAAGCTAAAAGGAGAGTTGCTCGGAATCGGCTGGATGTGTAAATAAGCAACTTTTGCTCACAAGTTCGCCATATAATATAAGGGAATGATGTGTCAATGTTGTGTTTACAGCTCGTCTCCGCTGCCCCTAAGTGGTTAAAAAAAAAATTTGGCCTACATAGTACAAAGCATTGAACTGACTTAACAATTCATAGGACATACCCAAGACTTTCTCTTGAAGTTGTAATACAGGTTCTTGAAAAGGTATTTGCTCTGAGAAATGTTCTCACTCTTCTTCTTTTGAAATCTGCCATGTTGGTTCTTTCAATACATTTCTGTAAGTTACAGGACGGAGTCTCCATTGCAATACACAGAATGCATTGCAGTCAATTCAGTTCCAGAGTTTATTAAAAGAGATGTGATCTTCTTGTCTGTGGTTTTACTGAGAAAGTCCTTTTAGGACACTATCTCTAGTTTCTTCTTTGACTTTCTAATCAGCAAAAACACGTCAGTGAGACACCAAACACAAAAGAGCTGCTGCACTAATTGCATTGGTGGCTCATCTTAGCTCATTATGCAACACAACGTCCTCTCAAATCTTGGATTTGAAACATTTTTTGCCCACTACCGACCTCTATGGATGACTCTTAATTTGTAGTACATTAATTGTGTTATCTTTCTCTCTGTGTAGAGAACATACACCAAAGACAAAAGGTGAATAACTTAAAAAATAAACTGACCAAAAATCCCCCAAACAAAACAATACAGCTAATTACTAATGTCATTATCACCTAAAGAATAATATGCAAATCTATACAGAGTTTTTGTGGTGTGTTAATGTTTTAATGAGGTACATTTGGTATCTATGAATGGCAGAGTATTTCTGCGTAAACATGAGCGTTTGTGCTGTTATGAGGGTTTACAAGCGTGAGAGGGCTCATGAGGTAGAGCTGCTTGAGGTTAACTGAGGAAAGAGCTCTCCTCGGGGATAGTTGTGGTCTGTGCTGTTGTTGTTTGTTTGTTCTGTGATTCTCCGGTTAAGAGGGAGAAGAAAGGACCAAAGACAATGCAAAGAGGATTCGAACAGAGTCATTATCTGAGGATGAGCTTAAGTGTTGTGAGTTTATGTCGGAGCCAAACAAGAACAAACAAAAAACCTTCCCACAGAGAACAGCGTCAATCCAAAGCCCCTAAACAGCATTAAAAGGGCACTGAAGCGCTGCCACGGGGAAGCTCCCGTCTCAGCTTCCCAGGAAGAGTCCCCTCTGCTGCTGAACAACACAAGCAAACCCCTGCTCCCTGCTGCTTTACAATTCCTGCGGGATTGGAAGATGAGAGACCATGAGTCTATCATCTTTGTAAGAATATCTCTACAAATAATTTAACAACCAAATTTGGTTGGCTTCTGGACGTCACGTTGCCATTAAAATTGGACTAGTAAAACTTCTGAAAAAAAAGGGAGAAACACAAATCAGCTGGAGACACTTAAAACATATTTACAATATAAAGCAGGTTTTAAAGGGCCCTGTTCTTTGAGGGAGCTCTCAAAGAATCTTAGCAAGCAAGGGAGAAATAATCACCTTTGACAAACGCATATATGAAGAATAAATCTTAGTATGTCAACAATACCAAATGTTTAGAAAGTAAGCACGTGGTTGAGGTGGTGGAGGAAGCTGCTGCAGCAGATATGAGCATATCAGCGAAGAAAAGGCTCAGTTACACCAGAAAAGCCTCGGGGAATAAATAAGGTGAATATTTTACATCACGTTCAGTTTTGGTGAATTCAAAATGCTCAGTTGTATTTGAAAATGGAGGAAACTATCGTGACTTATTAGCTATGTTATCCACTTTGATTCAATGGTTTGCCGACAGTTATGAAACAGGAAGCTATTGTATAAATATGTTATTTATTTTTCATTTTTTATAAACAATCTAATCTTGTCCCGTTAGCAATCGAGTTAACAACCTTGCCCACCGACAGCTGACTTGCCAACAAAATCCCAATCGGTGGTAACTGAGAAATTTCACAGTGACACTTTCTGGTGGTGTGGGTCCTAATGGGGAGAATTGTTAGAGAGAAAGTTTTTAATGGCCGTGCTGGTCCCCGGTATGAATATGATTGGACATTAATAGTCACCACTGAGAGTGAAGCATGAATTAATCAGTTGATGCCAATAAGCTAATGCAAACACAACTTTATCACTCTTCACAATGCTCCTTTTCTAATTTCCTTTTTTAGATTGGATCCAAGTTTTCAATTAGACGGTTTTGTGTTTGCGATCATATTAAAACGTTATGGGGAAACTATTATATCACAGATGATCCCAAGAGCAGCTAAAGCTAGATGGTCACAGTGTATAGAGCTCATGCCAAACAGTGAAAATGCAAACCCCAAGTGAAACAGTACTTGGAAGTTGGAAATTACATATATGAAGACAAATGAAACAACTGTGCATGATGAAGATTGAAGGCCCCATGACCCAACAAATGGCTCCTAAAGTCATTACCTTTGTAGTTGTGGTAGAGGGTTGTTCTTAGCGTGTGCCTGCATACACATTACTGAGCCACTAGGGGGCTCTAGGGAAGAGATTGCATCGTAACCATCTTAACTTTCCCTCATTGAAATATAGGTAATTTCCCCAAACGACTCTGCCCTTCTGTGCTTGTGTGTGCAAGTGTGCCTGGGTATGAACATGTGTGCACTGCATGTGCACACACAGTATGTGTACAGGCCATGCAATCCATAACAAGAATGTTCCACCTTGCCCCTGATTTGAACCCCCTACATCAAGCCTTATTGTCTTCCACTTCTCCTTTCACACACGTACACTCGCACATTAATCAGGGCTTGTAAGAGGCAAAGGTCTGCAAGGCTGTTTGATAGCAGATTAGGCTGGCGTGTCAGACAAGGGACCAGGCCACACAGAAGAAAGTCACATGCTGAATTTACCCTCGCGCAGACAAACGCACACCCATACAGTCACAGTCAAAAGGAAGGAAACACATGCGACTACATGGGCACACTCTGAAAGAAACTCAACACAAACCTTTTTGAAACGAGACTTTTAAGGTCAAACCAGTTGTTGCAAGGTGGTAACGACTTGGAGGGCTGAATACGGCGGCAGCAATTAATAGAAAACAATAGTCCTAAACAAATAGGGCTTTGTTTTCAGGAATCAAGCTGTGGCAACTGACTTGGTAGTTGGAGTCCCAAGGCGTACAACTTCAGCACAGCTTGCAAAGGGTTGGAATTTGGGGGAAATACGTTATCAGTGAGCTTGGGGAGCGGCTGGCATCAGTCATGACCAATCTTGTCATCGACGCCTTTACTCCCCTGCAAAAGCTGTGCGCTCTGCATTTCCTGATGAGAACAGTCTTTGGCACAGCCGCCACAAAAGCTTCTCCCAAGGGGAGTCGATGTCCTTGTGCAGGAGGTGCAGAATCGGCACAAGTAAATACACAACACCTTAATTTAAATTAACTTAGCGGGAGATAAAGCTTTTGCTCACCCTGGTGCGGTGGTCCAAGGAGAACTGTGGCACTGCAGGGAACACATTAGTTGAAAAGCAACACATTAGAAGTGGTATAGACAGCTGACTGCGAGATTGGAATAAGAACAAGTCATTCATGACGCCGATACAGGATGATTGACATGTCCTCCATGAGACGGTTTTGTATGCTTCTTAATAGTCTCCTCGTGTGCACATTTTTTTTTATAACTCCATGATCACACCATAAACCACAGGCTTACTCTATAAACCATCAGCCATGTGCTGTGCACCTCGGGCATGTTCTAAGCAGATGGGAAGCGCAAACTACACAAATGTTTGACATCAAAATTGCACGGTGGTGCCTGTTAATAATGGACACAACCCCACTGTGCTTGTCCTAACAGTCACATTCAGGGAAAATCAATAAAAACACAATCGCGTGGAGGTGAGAAAACTGCTTGTTTGTGCATCCAATAAAGACACTTCACTAAAATCTTGGCTGCGCGCCATCGCAAAATGAGAGCCCCTAGTATCATCCATCTTTTGACAATAAGAGCCCAATTTGTGATTTGAATTTGTGAATGTTAATTCCTCCGTTACTCTGGCAAAGACTTGCTGACTCAAACCTCTGACCCTTTGGAGCCATTTACACCTTAACGCTAATTTTAAATCAACGACTGAGGTTTTTTGTAGAATTTAGTTGTTCATGATAACTGTTGATCTTTTTCATAATTTATCATAACGTCCTGATTGGTGCATGTGTAACTCAGGACACAACGCTCTAGGTTCGGAAGGAGCTAGTTTTGAGTAGAAGAACCGGTTAACTGCAACTTTAGTTTTTATAACAAAACAAATGCAACATTTACATGGATATGAAAAAAATCCAATTTTAGCAACTACACTGCAAATATTTCCCGTCAATCCCAGTAAGAGATGGGAACGGGTGAAACAACAATATTTGACTTGGTAACCACAACTATAGTGTCTCGGAACAGAAATAAAAGCACTAACTTAAAAATCGATAGGTAAATTGTTTATAACTTCATTCATTCCTATTATTCACCCGTTTTATTCTGGGTTACACATTACAGCTAAACCACAAAAAGATGAAATGTGATCAGATCAAATAAATGTTCTTTTCTGATTATTCACTACCATAAACAACCACAATTTAAGTTATTCCAATCTCTCATGTTTTCCAGTGTGACCTCTTTCATTCATGGTCGCATATCCTCACATGAGTCCTTGGCTATAATGAACAAGGTAGAGATAAGAAGGAGGAACATGGACATAAATTGAGAAACATGACAATGGATTAGAGCGTCGCACCATGTGCCCATCATCCACCATCTGGAGCGGTCCCCTCAGTCAACACTTTTCACTCAGCCAGACATTCAGTTAACAGTTTAAATCAAATAACTTTATTGACAGAGATGTATGTTATCTTTGTCAAATTATGTTATGGGCTGGGGCTCAGGTGATGTGCTAATGTGCTTAGGAAACAGGATGAACGCACTTTGATTAAAACAGCGGAGGATAATCACAGTGAAGGCCACTGATTTCGGAGCGTTAATTATTTTAACCTTTATTTATCTGGTTGAGGTTTGCTTACACACAGTGACATGTGGGAGCTGCCAGCTGGAAGCTGCAATTCCAGTCATCCAGTGAGCAGTTAGCTGGTCTACTGACGCATTTGATAGTTCAGTGCTTTGCTCATCGGCACTTTGGCACTAGATGTTCACCTTCCAGATTTCTGTCACAGAAAAAGCTAATGATATGACTCCGGATAGCATCTGAGATGCGAATGATATTTTTTCTTATTAGATTTTGTTCTGGAAATCACTTTGTATTGTACTGTTTATTCAATTCCTTGCCTCTCCAATGACAAGCAAACAAAAATAACAAATCATCTGGTTATGTTTTCCTATCAGTCATCCTAGAATACATTTCCCATCCGTTGCATCAGGACCTTGCTAATAAGGCCAGAGTGTCTAAGTAAAGTATAAGATTTATGTCTAGTGAGCACAACATATGTCTCTAGAAACAACAATTCTTCCTCCCAATCAATTTAATGTGGTCAACACTGAGACGGGACCCTAAAGAAATAGGAAAGCCAACCGTTGCTTTTTGATGGCTGTGATCATATCGCACAGCCCGCACTGTGCACAAGAGAAAAAGCAGTCAAGACAATGACCTCTATCTGACCTCTTTAATACTGCTCCCTCTCTCTCACACACAAACACACACATACACACATACACATGGTCTCGTGTTGCTGATGTTGGCACATTTGTGCTCTGGGACAAGAGCTGCTTCATTGGCACTGATTACTGCTTTATCCTTCCCCTGCAAACACTAGCCAACATTACCCTGCATACCAATACATACACAAACCAGAGGGGAAGGGGGGAAGAGGGGAAGAGGGGTAGAGGGGTAGAGAGGAAAAGAAAATGAGAAGAAAGCAGTATTTACAAAAACACTGTTTATTCATAATAGTACAATATGTCAGAATAAAATACATTTTTGTTGAGGTTAGAGTTACTAGAAGGAACTTTAAACTGGTTATGAAACAGCCTCAGTGTAATATTGACGCCTATTTATGACCTATACAAGTTAACGACACCATCAGTAAGAAGCTTGGCTATTTCTAAATAGTAATTCTGAATGCTTGTCATCTGTGCCACCGGGTCCAGGATGTAAGTGTCAATTTTTCAGCAAAAGTTACATAACCTCACTTTAAAGGACTTTGATATGATTGGCTAGTTTTTGGGATTGGCTATTTTGTGCATTATTAAACAATGTTCCCTATCACCCCTACCTTTTTCACACTGTAAATTTGTTTTGAGATGCGTATCTATTGAGCAGCGGAATAGGGTATTAAAGACATTTAAGAAGTAAAATAAGAAAGAAAAGGGAGCAAAACACATTAAAGATTAAAGGTTACACTTGCAGAGGTTAATAAACCAAGTTTGGTGAGCAGCATCTCACCTGATTTATGCCACTGCACAGTTCATTGAGCTGCAAACCTTATGTCAACTCAGCATATTGGACACTATGATTTTGTTAACTACATAGGGTCACACTGAGCTATAATTCTGTTCCGTCAGTTCAGGACAGAAAGATAGAATTCATCATGTCGGCCCCTTTTTCTACACACACACACTCACACGCGCGCAGACACGCACACACGCACGGGGTCTGTGAAAGGTACAAGTCTTTTCAGTGCAAAGCGACTGTAGCAGCAATAAGTTGGAGATGGAGAGCAATCGAATCCGCACAAGTTAACATTCAGGGCCACATCGATGGGCCTCAGATGTGTCAGATGACGGCTTCCTGAATGAGTCACAGTCCGAAGTCTGAGGAAAGCTGATAAGACCCGACGGAAGACCTGCTTTTCAGTGGGAGACAGATGGAGTTGGAACAAAACACATGACACGCACACACACACACGCACACGCACAGACAACTTGTCCATCTATACACGCACACACAAGAGGGAAATAAACATGTCTGTGACAGCAGGTTAACAGATCTTAAACATTGCAAATACTTTTATTATTTTTACTATTTTACTTTTACTATTTTTTAAAGAGAGGGATAATCCTGCTGCGCATGAAATAATATCAAAATCTAAAACGCCGTCAAACCAAACATAATCTGAACTAAACTTTAAATCTAACTTGAAATTCAAATGGACATTGTTGCACAAAGACAAACAGTACAACAGATGAAGTTAATATGGGCCACAATGGGAGGACCGGCTGTATTGGGAGAAACATGGAGGAAGACTTTTGGAACTGGTTACACAGAAAGACTTATGCCAATTCAATTCTTCACATTGGCAAAAGGAGGGTTTTGTGAGCAAACTATGCCAATTGCTTCCCCTGTTGAATTGCACGACGTCTAGGGACAGCTTGATGCCATATGTGACTTCCTGGATATAAACCAGGGTATTTAAGCCAGTAAAATACTCTACTGTTTATACACTATTGAACATCTCTATAAAGGTTATACTTTTCCAAAACATACCATTTAGGCAAGCACGCTCGGTTTCTTTATGCAATTTCCAAACAAGAGCCACCAAACCCTCGCTGTTTTTACTTGTAGCAACAGCCACCATCTTGTTTGGAAAAACAGATGACGCTCTGACATGATGGCAAACATCCTTTTTGGCATAACTAACACACACGGACTAATTGATATCCACTAGGATGTTTGCCATTTATCTGGTTATTTATGGTGTACTTTTGGGCCCCATCGTTCAATATCTCATGAAACTCCAAATGAAGGGGGTTGACAGAGAAAGTAGCACCACTCAGCCTTGTTGCCAATTTTGCAATGGAAAAATCCCCTTCAGTGCAAAAAGCATAGCCCGTCATTATAAAAGCAATGTCCGTAAAACTTTAGACGGAACAGTTTTTAATATGTGATTTTATATTTGTCAATCTTTCCCAGAGCCAAGCGATTTGTACCATTTATATCAAGTCTTTGGGCCAATCGCTTAACACATTGGTGGTTAAAGCTAAAGCGAAAACTCCGGGAGTTGGTTGGAATCCGCCTCCAGCTGACATTTTTATGTTTTCATCTGATTCCAGCATCTTGGTTCCCACAGGTATAGATGTCCTGGTCATGAGCATGTATTTTCTACCATAACCTGTAAACCCACTAAGTAGGCCTAATGTCTTTGGAAATAACCCTAGGCCACTAATGTAGGAATTATGCTCTTCGGCCGGGCAGCAGATAAAGACTATTTAATCCATTCCTTACACTTTCGCTCTTGTATTTTTGTCCTTAAACAAAGCACATTACCAGGTGTAAATGTATGGAACAAGTTACTCCTGAAAAAGAATGGGGGGGAGCATTGTTGTCAGCACTGTGGTTAAATAAACATTCTTAAAAACATAGTTTTTAATTCACTTAAATTGTGCCAGTGCAGATTTTTATACTATAATTGCTTATTATACGGTTTAACCAAGCAAACACACTGAGCTTCATTGCTCCCCTTTCCCACTACGATAAAGACCACGCTCGGTTCGAGAAATAACAACCCGAAGCAAAGTCTTCACTGTGATTATATATATTATGATGATGTTGATGGCTACCATCTGCAGCACCTAAGCACCTACAATCACAGTCACAAACAAGAGGCATGCTAGAGGGCATAATTGCTTTAACACATTGTTTCCCGACACATGTGGCATCTGATTTTGTGTCATGTAACATCCACGGCCGATACAACAACAAATAAATATTTAGTTTGGCAGATGTTTTCGTTTAAACATGTATTACTGTAGCATCCCCCTTTGCATTAAAAATGTTCATTTTTGTTGTTCATTTACAACAACAAAAGACCTTGGCAAGCTGAATATAGGACTCTGTCACTGCTATGATATGCTAATACTTTTATTCTGTTATATATCCATCCGGGGGAAATAAATTACATCGGTTCTCATTATATACACATGTGGCACTGGTGTGTATAATTGTCATCCAGCATATTCATAAGTGTCATTATGTTCCATGACACACAGACAGAGGAGGTAATTGTAGAGTAATTGTTGATGCTGCTGCAACCTTTATGAACAACTTCCTGTTCTGTGTGGCTCTTCACTTAATATATCACATGACTGTTTCTTACACTAGGCAACTGCAACCATCGTCCCCAAGCACAATAATTTCATTTAAGGTGCCATATAGTCATTACCACAAAATAATATTCAGTTTCCTCCTGGGAAAAGATTGTGTGGTGGATCTTTAGGCGTTTCATTCTGTTGTCAAAGTGAGAAAGCCCTGAAATGCAAGTGAGAAAAAAAAAACCTAGGGATCCAATATATGTACAGTATGTACCTTGTGATTGGAGTGCATGGATAAATTAAAACTCACCTGGAAGAAAGCATGCATGCTTGTCCTTCTTAGAACAGGGGGTAGTGGTGCACTTCAGCTTCTTGTGGCCGAAATGAGTATTACAACAACAGACACTTGATCAAAGTGATCAATGATCCTGGCAACAACTAAACAAGAAAATCACGTGCCAAAACTTGGGTTGGGGGGAGAAAACAGTTTACATCAGACTTATAAAATGGTTAACCACATCTTGCTTCTCATGGCTTCCGTACTGCACTGCTTCTAAAGAGAAAAAAAAAGTGCAGGAGATTGGATTGGTACAGCACCTCACTGCTCCACCACTTTGTGAACCACAGCTTTTGGACTTAAACTTACTAAATATCAGTTATGCGCCTTACAATAGGAAATTGGTCTGAGGTTTGTGCTGTACACTACTGATAATGGTGTGCATTTATTTAACCTGACAGTTCTCTGTAGCTGACCCTGCTGTCTGACCTCACGAGAAAGGCTCAAGCAAAAAAGATTATTTCCCCCCCGCGGGGATCAATAGAGTGTCACAAAAACAGCTTGTATTGTATTTTCTGCAAGCTTTGGTTTTCCTACACACTGGGGAAAAGAAGTATTTTAATGATTTGGTGATTTAGAGAACAGAATGTGGAAATACCAACAGCACACAGAGTGATATACAGGTGGCACAGGTCTTTAAAATGTTATCCTTTTCCGTCTGCCGACATGAGCTCTAAGACAAAAACGTATTGTTCCTTCGAGGGGTTATGACTTCATGAAGTGCCATTTCTTCTGAAAAGATACTCTTTATAATCACGGTGTCAGGGCCTCCACTTCACCTGCAAAATGTCCCTCGCAAAGACGCGCACCAACCAGGGAGACACTCAAAAGGACCACAAACAAACATCAAATGACTACAAAGAGAGAGAACACAATTACGAAGAGACACACAATAACAAAAAACTAACAACAAAAAGAGGTAAAACGACTTGAAAGTCTATGTGACTTGCAGGAGAGCTGGTGGGGCCCATTGTCACATGATCAGTCCCATGATTATAATGTGTGTAGAGAACCAAAACATCTGCTGCCGTCTAACTGTCCATGAAAGTATGGTCAGCAACTCAGTGTGATCTGAGATGTTGTATAAAATGTCAGCTTGTACAAGAGACAGAGAAAAAAAAAAGAAGAGGCTTTACATACATAGATGGCATTTGTGCGTGTTGTGCGTGTTTGCATGTGAGTGAGTAAGTAACACAGACGGTCACGTTTAAATACGTTTAATGCATTAATTTGCGGACAGCTGAACGCGTGCGTGTTTCAGTCTGTTTCATATACATGGTATGGCGCTGCAGCGTATATGATTTAGTTAGTAATTAGGGAATAGAGACGTATCCAATTATTGGGGTTGTGAAATATCACCCTGTCTTAGTAGTTATTCCAGCACTGTCTGCACCCTGCCTTATTATTACACCAGCTGCACATATGATTACGGTGTGCATGTGTAAATGAGAGAGAGAGACAGAGAAATAGAGAGAGAGAGCAAATATAGTAAATGTGTGTGTCCAGGAAAGGCGGCGTCTACAAAGGAAACTCATTGCTGCTCATTGTAGATTATAGGTGGCAGGACCACATGCCCGCAGGACCTGCAGCCAAAGCCATTGCTGACAGTCTCATGACACCCTGAGTGTGTGTGTGTGTGTGGGGACCAGGGTACTACTGGTACTACTATTCTCTTGCAGGCTGACTTTAAGTACATGGACACACACACACACACACACACACACACATACAAAGGTGGGTACTACATCATAAAGAAATTATACCACTCTTGCAGCGCTGTACATAAACTAAAAGGCCATCAATCAGATACTGCTGCTCTCACAAGAAGGTGTAAATACATAGAGAGGGAAACGCACGGCTGCTTGCATGACTGTGTTGGTCCTTTGAGTGTGTGTGTGTGTGCGTGTGTGTGTCTGTGTGCTTGAGAGGGTGAGTGTGTAAATCTGCAGCATCATATCTCACCCACTGAAAAAGCCACCTTCAGCACTGCCTGTCACCAGTGGAAACAATGAACAGGGACCGTTGTATGTCAGCAACCGGAGAGCTGCTATCTCCAACCGTCTGGGAGAGGGAAAAGATAGAGATTCTCTGAGGATGGTGGCAGAAAAAATAAATAAAATAAAATAGAGATTTCCGATGTGGAGGTAGACCGAACATTCACTCCACAGAGAAGGGTTCTGACATAAACCGCGAGATGGCTATCTGCTCTGGGACGTGATGAAAAGACAGACGCGACAGCAGCACAATATGAATGTGTACAATATGTTGTGCACGCAAACTTGAGGCTGAAATTTGATACGCTTTTTAATTTCAGTCATATGTTGTTCCAAAGACACAACATCAATGCAAAATAAAACATTACAGAGTGTGTATTAATCTCCCTGTGGACTCCTTTGTTTTGTTCCTACCTTGCACACAAACACACACCTGCCTCCAGCCCCTCCCTTTATACTCTGTAACACACACATGCACACACACGCGCACTGACAGATATGAGAAGAGAACAAGTGATGCAGTAGTGAAGCTAGTGAAGCATGTGGAATTAATTTACACATGGGAGCTGGAGGACAGAACCTACTCTCGCATTCAGGAAGGTGGGGAACACATTTATCATGTCCTACAGTGCGCATGCGATAAGGGCGCTCTTTTGGAGTATTTTGGAGATAGTAGAAATATTTATAGCACATCAGAGCGCAATACAAACTCGAGCTGCTCTCATATGCCCGCCTTGAGATATGCAGACTGTTATCACTGCTGACTGTTGCCTTGAAAAACTTGCATGCACGGACTCCGCTGATCATGTAGAGAATTCCACAGCTCTCTGACAACAAAAACCATGCCACGGTAACAGCCGTCTTTCGCCGCCAGCCGCCCTGTGCGCACCTGATTGGTCCCTCGGATTGACTGGCGTGCTTCTCCGGGGTTCTCATTGGCTGGGCGGTAATGGACCCGTGACTGCGCTCCAGTAAAAACCACCGGAGGCGGAGCGCACCGACCGAGGCGGAGCTCTCCGTGGTACTTAAATGGAGCTGGTGCTGAAAGAAGTGAAGTACTAGCACGCACGACAGCGGGAGCGCCCGGTGCGCGGTGCGAAGAGTGAGAGAGACAAGTGTGAGAAGAAAGAGGGTAGAAGAAGAAAGAGAGAGCAGGGGACCGTGCAGCCCTCTGTACTCATGGACCATAAGGATATTTAACCATTTGCCCGGGGAGCGCGCAGGTATCCTTTTTTTTTATTTTTATCCAGTTTCTCCATGACACAGGACTTGCCTTTATTCACAGTGCTTTCTCTTTGCTTACTCTTTAGCCGCTGCAAGCCTCAGACTATTATCCTCTCTTTTTTCTTCTGCATGGGAACTGCAGGCTTTTTTCACATTCCTCTGGAATTAATGATTGACTAATGGGTGTGAAGGGAGCAAGGGGCAGCGGATCATTGATTGCGTTAGTGTACTCTTTCGGCTCAATAACACCAGAGAGCTCTTGCCCCTCCATACAGGTGACTGCTGAGAAGTGATGAGTGCAGTCTTAGCCTCTTATCTATTGAGATGGATTCAAATGCAGCCAAGCTTTTGTGCATAATGTGTCTTGTTCTGTGAAAGCTCTATTTTACGCTGTTGACACCGCTTTCTCTATCACTCTCTCCATCTTTCTCGCCCTCTCTCCCTCGCAGACACCGCAGTCCATGCCTCTGCCTTGCCAGGTCATTGATGGGAAATCAACTGGATCGGATCACCCACCTCAACTACAGCGAGCTGCCCACGGGGGATCCGTCCGGGCTGGAGAAGGACGAGCTTCGGGTCGGCGTCGCCTACTTCTTCTCTGACGAAGAGGAGGAGGTGGACGACCGCACTCCGTCCGACTGCGGCTTCACCAAGGACCACAGCCCGGCCGAGGAGGGACCCTTCTCGGTCAGCGAGGTGGAGTACTCAGCCTTCTGCTCCCAGGAATGCATCTTCTCCAAGCTGCGGGAGAACGAGGACTTGAATGTGTACGCGGCCAAAACTTTGCTGACTATGTGCAAACCGGGGGACCTGCTGGAGCTGGTGGCCACCGCACAAGCCCCCCACTGGGCTATCTACGAGCAGGACGACCAGGTCATTCATCTGCACAAGGGCGAGATCCGCAAGGACAGCCTGCTTGAAATCAGCAGTGGCCGCCACGGGAGGATAGTGAACAATCGGTACCGGTACCGGCCGCTTCCTCCTGACCTAGTGATGCAGAACGCAGTGGGACACCTGGGCCTGAGCAGCGAGGAGATATGCTGGACCAACTCGGAAAGTTTCGCAGCTTGGTGCCGCTTTGGGAAACGGGAGTTCAAAGCGGGGGGAGAGGCGCACTCGGCAGAGCAGCAGTATTTCCTCAAAGTGCATCTGTCCGGCAGCGGGGTGCACACTCTGGTCTTTCGCAGCCTGGAGGACATGATCCGAGAGAGGAGGCGAGTGGATGCCAGTGGAATTCTCAAAGAGCTGTCTTTGGTTAATGGGGGCAAGGAGTGATCAGGGATTCCGTTTGATATCCCCCCCCCCCCCCACACACACACACACACCCCCACACCCATTTCTCCCCCTTCCCCGCTGCGCACGGACGCACAAGCAAACGTACTGGCACACACAAGCACATAGACAGACGCACACACATGCAAGGACCTGTTGGTTTTGGACTGTCTGTTTTGTTACGGATGGACCCCGGGCTGCGTCTGGACAACAGGCGCTCTGTGGAATTTCCATCAAATGTGCATAATGTTGAAAACTGCGATTGAGCGGCCATATAAACAGACAACGCCCCTTCAGATTAGAATTCGTGCTGAGTGGGACACACGATTTCTGCTAAACCCATTGCCCCGAACAGCGAAAATCACCTTTTACAGACCGCACATAGCGCACACGGCTCGGTTTCTGTTTAATTTCTCGGGATAATGGAATTGGCCCCCTCTCGGCGCAAAGGGCGCCTGCTGCGGCAGACCAGACGGTGAGAGATGGGGGGTGGGGAGGGGGGGGGTGAAAGATAGGATCTGGGATGGCTCTCGAAAAGTCTCCCTTCTATTTTTTTACTGTTAGCTTTAAGACCGGGACTGACCATAACACAGATCCACTAATTCATAGACCTCTGACGGTCCCAGATGGCTACGCAGTTGCCTAAACAAAGCATTTTGGCTTGTTCAAGCTCCCTTTTTGCCATAACAAGAAGAGTATTGTCATTTTCAATTGTCATCCTGCTCTACAGCACTGGATGTATATGTACAATTGTATTCATATATTGATTTCAATTTGAGTCCCTTATTTTTGTATTTAAGTTTAGTGGATTTAACCCTGATCTCTGATTTTTGGTTGAAATAAATGGAGGTTGAAATATGAAAATAAGCACTTGGGTCTGGCAGGTGTTGTTTGGTCACACATACACACAAACACATGATCTCTCACTCTTACTCTCACACACATGACCATGGTTGTATGAATTATTTATACTCGAGTGCCTCCTGTCCTGCCTCAAGCCAAATGGGCTTCATATATCTGCACAGTATTTGGAGGCAGTAAAATGGTCATCTGCATCAAACCCATAATGGTTTTATGAAAAAATCCATATGGGATCCAGGAGTATATAGGCAGCTGTATAGAGTCAATGGGAACATACAATGTTTGGCCAAAGGCTATTTTCCATGTGTGGGTTTTATCCTGCTGGTGTTTAGACATCCGCAGGCGTGATGGTCACCAGATTATGTGTTTTTCCTTCTTTTCACATTACAACACAACCCATGTTGGCTTCTTATATCATATTTCACAACTGCATTGTGGACAAGATGTCCTCCATGTAATGCTTATCGTGAGGAAACACATTGTGTTGTTATGGCACCTGTGTTGTATCTCCGGATTGATGCTTTGACTCCTCTGCTCTGCGAGTCAGACGGTGCCTTCCCTTTCTCTTGTGATCAGCTGTAGTTTCAGTGAAGGTGGGATTAATCACCTCGGTCTAACTTCTTGTGTCTCCTTACGTTCGCCTAATTCAGTCTGAACGGACCAGCGAGTGGATTTATGCAAAGCTTCTGCCGTAGTGTGTCTTTGTTCTGCCAGGCAGCATGCTACACCTGTGATTTATTATTGTTTGTATACAAGAGCTAAATAGGGTTTTCAACATATAATATTGCTACCATGGAGCTTGTCTAGTCGAATATACTGTAGGTAGGAATTATCATTTTAGCCTCATTGTGGTCACAAATAACCGAGCTGCAGCTGGAATGGCAGACAAAGAGTTTTTATGTGTTTGTGTGGGAAACCAGCATGAGTGTGTGTTTGTCTCATGTGGGACTGTTTTTGTTTGGTGTAGGTGATGTTTATTACACTGACAAGCTCAATCAGACCCAGGTCCTCTACCTATTCAGTGTGTGTGTGCGTGTGTGCGTGGGTGGGTGCCTGCGTGCGTGCGTGCGTGCGTGTGTGTGTGTGTGTGTGTGTCTGCAGATGTTGCAATCTCACCACTCAGACGTGCTTCACGTCAAAACACAGACTAATAAGCCCGTGAATCTTGTGCCTTAAGAAGATTTTCTCCAGGAATTGACCCAAATACTTTATTCTATCAGCTTTGCTGAGAATGTATTGACACATCTTCTCTTGTTAACTCCCTTTTCCTCTAATTCTCTTTAGCTTCTGTTGGCTGGTATTTCAACAGTCTTGCTTTGTATTGCTTTACTCTCCTCTCATTGTTTTAACATTTTTTACACTGCCTGCACAGCAAGTCCACGTTGAGATTAAATTCTGTTTTGAGACACACTTTTATTTAGAAAATTGGCAAAATCCTGTTTGTAGAAGTATACATGTGGCTGTTTCAGATTTGAAATTGGAACTTTAGTCATAATTTAAACGCATTTAAATCATCCAAACATGTCATTCTTGCTAACAAACATCTGTTCCAAATGGATTTACATAAACATCATTTAACGGTTTCATTTTCTGTTTTACCCGCAGTTCTGTCTGTTCAGTACATTTCTAAAAAGCTCCATGTTAAATAGAGGTTGCCCCAGGTGGGTGATTATGTGTGTGTGTGCGTGTGTCTGCATGTGTGTGAGTGCATCAGACATCCCCCTGTGAGTTTGCAAAATCAGGGTAGTGGGGCATCCAGTGTCAGAGTTTGTATGTGTGTTTGTGTGTGTGTTTGTTTGTGTGTGTGTTTGTGTGTGTGTGTGTTTGTTCCAGGCAGATAATGCACACCACATTGTTAGCTTGAGGAGAGGCTTCTGCTATCTGACGTGACATTGTGCGTGTGTGTTTGTGTGTGTGTGTGTGTGTGTGTGTGTATGTGTTTGTGTGTGTGTGTGTGTGTGTGTGTGTGTGTGTGTGTATGTGGAAATGTGAGACCTAATTATCAAAGCTGTGTGAGGTTGTATATATGTATATATATATATATAAATGCTATATCGGTCATATGCTCAGTGCCTATATATTCATTAAGGACTGCATCTTTGTATCCATCAGCGACAGTGTGAAAGTAAACGCTGTTACTAGGGCAACTCCAGCCACTGTCATGTTGTACATCCACTTAGGTGTTGTGTCTGCATGTGTGTGTGTGCGTGTGTGTGTGTGTGTGCCTGTGCAAACCCTCCACAGCTTAAAACTAGTGGTTAGCCTTAATAGCTACTCATGTAAGACAAACACATGACAACCAAATCTCTCTCTTTCTCTCTCACACACACCGACTCACAGGGGACCAGCTATTGTTCCTTTGTGCAGTGGTACGGATGTATTCAATGCACACTGGGGTTTGTCTTCAGTGTGTGTGTGTGCGTGCGTGTGTGTGTGTGTTTGCATCTGGACAAAGCAGATCCCAGCTAGCCTGCTGCCAGCTAAATCAGCGGTCTCAGAGGAGATGTTCTGGGGAGGAGGGAACAAGACAGAATATCCTGTCTGTGTGATGCCTTTAAGAGGATCTCCCTCTAATCTAGACACTGGCCTGGACTCCCAGTAGGCTTCAATGTCTCGTCTTCCCTTCACGCCGTTTCTTTAGAATGAGCGCTTTATTCAACAACAAATGAGGCAGTGGTAAATAGGTTACATGCTGTTAAAACGTTGCTAACAGTGGTTCCCTCTAAACATCTGTAGTAAAAATGTGTGCATAGATAACATGTAGTATTTCTATGTTTGAAACAGCACCTACACACTGACTTCCAAAAGGATTACACGCTTTAAAACTATTCATTTAAATGACATAGTCTTTTGGCTTATCAATGCCCTCAAAGCATTGTCTTTGTGCATCACACCTGGAATAGGCAGGTGCTTGGGCAGTGATTCTTTAAGATGGAAAACCTGCGCCCTAAAACCTGTATGCAGCATTCAAGTGTGTCATATTCTATATTTTTCTTATAATCAACTACATGAAAAGGCAAAAACCAACAATAAATTACCGTACTAACAAGTATTGCTTGACATAGTAATATTTGTTGAATAAAAACTATTAGAAACATATAATTGAGGTAGATCATTGCACTGGGCGACATGTCACTTTATTATTACGAACATGGGCACTGTTCTTTATTTTGGCTAAATCCTGTATAAACAATCCTGCAGCTGTAAATACTCACTCGAGCACCAAACCTGCAGCTGAAATTAGACCCTGACAAATGCTGAAATGTATTCCTGTTTGAGTAAAAGTTGGACACAAACGTAGGAAGTTGGAAAGTTTGGAGGTTGAGTTTTGGTCTTTCTATGCAATTTGATGACAGCAACAGAAATACAGAAAAGCACCAACCTTATCCTTTAATGACGGGAATGTGCTACCAAAAACTCTGTAAACTGAGCTGTAGCTAGAAATGCGGGACTGTATGTAGTCACAACACTTCAGTCAGTCCACCTTCATCGGGTCAAATGAATGTAAGCTTCTTACAGTAGGTGAGATTCAGCCTACCGTACCTTTTTATAAAGGTTTATGCCAAAAAGTTTTAGCTTAAAAAACCTTAGTTTTGTGTATTGACAGTATTTGGACAAGACAAAGAAGCAAACTGGTGTTTGTGAGTGGTAATAGCTAAATGTGAGCACTGGAGCGGAACACACACATACATCCCCACACGACTGGAAACAACCTGCACGCCCCGCCCAGCTTTAGGTGTAACAGGTGGACTAACTGACATGCAAATATACACCTCCGTTTAAACAAGTTTGCCTGCACCTGCACTGTGCATTAAACCCTGTACTAAAAGCTGTTTGCTCATTAACATTTAGAATAGTATCACAGCTCTGAAGCAATGTACAAACCAGAAATCAATGTGTTGGTATGAAAGGTAATTTGAGTTATGCACTTGCAGCTGTCTTTTTTTGTACCTACATCAAAGTGATATTTTGGTCATGTGTGTATATACTTCACGTATTTCGTATTTTTATTTTTTTTTGTGGGGCAGTGGTGGAAGAAGTATCCAGATCGTTTACTTAAATAACAGTGGAAATACCACATTTTAAAACACAAATACTGCATAACTCCTGTAACAGTGCGCCACATTCTATTAGCTGATCATTGCATTTCTGGAAAGTAACTATAGCTGGAGAATAAATATAGTCAAGTGGAACTATAAGTACAATATTTTTCTCTATAATGCAGTGGGGTAGAAGTATAAAGCAGCATACAATGAAAGTAAAGTAATAACTCAAAAGTGCTTCAGTAAATGTCGTTGCTTTCCACCACTGTGGTTGAGTGACTCCACTGAATAATATTCAGGGGAATTGTTTGAAACAACTACTCTTAAAACCACAACTTTGTGAAGTCAATAATATTATTATGGAAAACGTTATGTGATCTGGTAAAATCTTGAAGGTCAGCGGCAAATAAAAACGCTCTCAGTTGATAAACCATTTTTCTACAGCCCATACATTTTCTATTCTGAGGGGGCAGGTGCTCCAACATTTGACTGTGCTTCACTGACTTTAGGGACTGAATGGCCTCAGGATATTTGCTCCACCACAGCTGCACCGCTCGGCCCTACGAGCCTCTTCTAACCCTAACCTCTGTCAAGAGACAGTGGCTGCTAAATGTCAGCAGCATATTGTCAACAACCTCTTAAAAAAATCGTCGTGGGAGAGTACCTTTCATTTATTTAGTTGAACAGCTTTACGAAAATTCACTTTATGTTTACTCTGGGCACCAAAGAGGAAGATATTTCATTGCTTTTGGAACGGAAGAAAGAATCCTCCATCATGCAAGTCAATATGTTGAGGATGACATTTGTCAGGTGAAATCTATTATGGACATAAATGAAATGAAAGATCTTGACCGCAGAAGTCATTCTCCATTCCCTTGACAGCAGTAGGTCTCATTCACGAACATTTTGTAAATGTCTCATCACATTTGCTCTTGTGTCTTTCATATTCAGTGTTTATCAACGCAGCCCCCTTTCTCTAAAATCAGCTCCATTTAACAGCTTTTTTTTTTTCTCTCCAAACCCATTTCTACATAATAATCAACAATTTGGCAATAAAACATTCATGTATTCCATGAAAACATTCCTGACAAGTGAATGCGATTTGAATACATTTCATTAATGATGATGAGTTGATTTAGCGCCCCCTGTGGCGGTCAGAAATAGCAGGGATTCAGTGTCTGGCTCAAAGACACTCCAGCAGGTCTATCGGAGGGTTTAATGCCGGGTTGACAACTATTGTACCCATCAGTCCACCCTGGCTGTTTCACGTGTGTGGCCCCGTCCTCCTCACTCTTTAATGAGTGAGAAGAGAAATAGCCCTCAGGCTGCGGCCCTGCACAATCACAGTTTGATTAATGGGAAGGACCTATCATAGCCTCATCTTTCCGTCTCTGTGGTTTTAACCCTTTTTAAAAAGTCACAGGAAAAGGTTACTGTAAATGTCATTATGAGCATTTCACAACCTTCCTGGCTGCCCTGCTCTGAATAACCCGCTGCTGCTAAATGTCATTCTCTTAACATTTTGTCATGTTATACTCCAGAGTGTTTTTTCGCCCAGTAAAAGGTTTAAATTTTACCATTTCGTAACATTTCTCTTTGCACCCAGAAATCTCTCTTGCATCTCTTACAATTGCACGCTGTTGAATAATGCCCTCAGTGAATTCATTTTCACAGAGAGAGTTTGAACTGAGAGCCTTGATTTCTTTCTCTCTTTCAGTCTCACGCTGCAGAGGTTTGTGTGGGGATGTTTGTAATCTCTCTCTCTCTCTCTCTCTCTCTCTCTCTCTCTCTCTCTCTCTCTGGATGAGAATTAGTACAGCTGGAAAACTAGCATGTGGCCATTTGACAGTCAGTGTGTGGCCTGCTAAGGCTATTTAAGAGGTGAGAGGTTGGTGAATAAGCACAAAGCTCATCCAGGCCCGCAGCGTGTGTTTGCATATTTATGACCATGGCTCATTCCCAGCGCAATTGAGCAACAGTTATGTGCTAGGGCTGGGCAATGAAAATAATATTTCAATATTTTGGACGATAGACTGTAGAGTTCAATATTTATTCACTTTCTCTGTTATGGCTTTTGTAAAAAAGAACAATGATTTAGACCTTAAAGTGAGCAAAGGCCCAGGGGCCCAAGACTCCCACCTGTTGTTTCTTTTATGTCATCAGGACATTAAATGGCTGTTGCCAGTTGTTTTTAGTACGTTTCACTTTCAGTTACATTATGTTTAGGCGTCAAATACGTGTATATTGTATTGGAAATTGTCAGTATATCACCCAGACATATGCATAGATACAGTGGTGGTATTGTGAAAGAAAGCAGGCGTAGTGGAACAAAATCCCATCCAACATCTTCATCATTCACAGAGGAAATACATCTCTCTGTTAGTGGCCGTAACTGGAAAGTGAAATGTCTGAAATCATAGTTAATGATCTGTATTATTACCTTAGTACAGAATTAGTGATCTCAGTCACAATCTGTCGTTGATACACACTGATTACTCATCATAACACTATATTCAATGAATTTGCTCAAACAAACAACAAGGGAGTTACATCTAACTTCCCCGAGAGATAAACAGTTCTGCGCTTTTTAAGGTTGAAGTTTAAAGACATTTCCTCTGTTGTAAATATCAAATAAATAAAAAAACTCAAGGATGAAATGATCACCTTTAATAAACACTATCAAAGCCGGTCATGCTTATCAGTGAGTGGCAACAGGTTTACGGATGAGGAGGTCGAGAATGAAACAGAGATTGCTGTCAATAACACCGCCGACACTCATCAATTAGTGTTGATGGTGTTTAACCGAGCCAAATGAATTCCTAAGTGTAGAGCAACCTCTCTCACACACACACACACACACACACACACACACACACACACACACAC
>CALSBV010010705.1:168989-186241 GCA_943590825.1 Bovichtus diacanthus | reverse complement strand
ATATATATATATATATATATATATATATATATATAGGTATATCTATATATATATATATATATATAGATATATCTATATAGATATATAGATATATCTATATCTATATAGATATATATATATAGAGAGATATAATATATCCCATAACTACTGGGTTTGCCGCAGAAATCCACATTTAAAACATTTTTCTAAATTCAAATGGATTTCAACCTCAAACTGGCTTGTTGAACACACTTATGATAGATCCTGGAATGATAGGAAGCCCGGTTACCTTAGCAACATAGCTTCTTTATATCACCATAAGAAAATGTTGGAAACCGAGAAAGAACGAGAGGGTGGGCAGATAGGCTGACAGGTGCAGGCAGGCAGGCAGACAGACAGACAGACATGACTTGTGCATTTGTATCCCAATTAGTGTACCGAGGAGTTCAAGGTTCTGAAAACCCAGAAAATTATACAACGTATAGTCAAAGAGAAAATATTTGGACTGAAAGAGAGGACTGAGGAGTGGCGGCCGGAGAACTGCAAATCTCCAAATCAACCCCTGAAAACCTTCAGCTCAGAATGTCAACAAATGTCAACACAAATAAGACGCCAAGCAGTAGGCAAACATGCAGCATGCACATACACACATCAATGTACATTTCACATGCAAGTATTTGCATGGAAAAGACTGGGCATAAGACAGGCGCAAACAATAAGATGTAAATAGAGGTGTAAATGAACGGGCAGGCGGAGAGGCATCTACTTCTGTCCCTCCTTCTTCTCTATTTCTTGGTTGGTTTCGAGTTCTGGAGGGATAAATGTTTGGGCTGTCACTTTCAATTGTGATATAAAAGACTTTATTTGTAATGATATGTTCACGTTCAAAATTCACAGCAGGCTGTGCCTTGTACTCCAACAGGCATTATTCCTAAAAAGCACTTTCTGTCTGACCGGTCTGAATTATTGTTGCAACTAAGGCAATCGTTCCTCTCTTTGCTAATGGATAATGAAGAAAGAGGTCATCCATATGTTCCCAGTGTCCTACGTTCTTAATATAAACTAACATTGTGTGAGATTGGCAAGACCTATCTTCACCGTTCTAATTGCAAACAAATGCAGAGAGGAGGACGTTTCAGAGGCATGAATCCGTCGAGCGACTGTGGAGGTATCAACTTCTGAAGATATAAAAAAGAAAACCCACACATTTGAAGGCCTAGGTTCAAGGAGTACGTAGGCTAAGATGTAGTTGGGTGATTTCAACATTTGACCTAGTGAAACATACATTGCTGACAACGTAAAACCCTTTGAAAAGTCTTGTTCATGTGTCATCTTACACAGCTAACATAGAACCCTGGGAACGCTCCCAGAGAGAAAAGCAGCCACCTGTGATGAAACATTTAGAATTTGTCACCATGGATGGCTTTACCATAACGTAAGCTTGACACAGATGTTAGCTTATCACATTAGCTTGTCACTCAGTGAGGTAGCGCACTCATAGAGCACGGTTTACTCTAAAATATACTGTATTTCAGGATTAGTCTGTGTGGGTTGCAATAGGAAAATGGCCATGCTAGTTCTACATTGTTCAAATGAGATTTTTTTTTCCATTTCCATTTCATGTAAACACATGCCAACACACAATGTGGACTTTTCCTCTTTATTTGCATATACTGTACTGACACACACACACACACACACACACACGGACACACATTTACTGAACAGCCAGAGGAAGACTCCTGTCCAGCATGGCTCTCTACGCTGCTATAAATCAGACAGCTTTCACAGACTCACCGCCTGGCAAACAACTGATAGGGAAAGAAAAAGGAGCGAGGCCCAAACGAGCAAATGCAACAATAGATCGGGTCTAATGAAACAATGGATACAAGGAAAGAGGGGGAAAGAGGGAAAGGGCAACAAACGGGAAACTGATAAAAAGCCAAAGTACACCAAGTCCATCATCCTGGTAAAAGTAGAGGACATCTCAATTTCAGAATTTACATCTATTTTCCCCTCACAGTTCAAGTTATCACGGTGCTTGTAGTTTCAGGCAAGAATATTGAGAGCATGTTTATCCTCAGAAAATCACGCACAGGGTCTCTCGATAAGTGTTATCATCCTTCATGTTTCCTCTTGATTGAAAAGGATGCTCCAGCCATAATAATGAATATAAGGAAATTCTCTTTTCAGTGGAGATTCAGTGATTTGCTCAAGGACTCTTTAGTGGCGCTGGTAGTCTACCAGAGCTCAGGTCCTTGGTTTGAAGGATAGTCTCCCCGCTCATTACACGACACCCCCACCCTGCTGCCTACATTGTTCCGTCGCATTTTACAAGGGTCACTCCTCTTTTGCCTCAGGCTCTGACTGCAGTGCATGTTTTACAGACTGCACTGTCCTGATGGGAATGCTGCATTCAGGCTCTGCAGCTGTGCTTACAACTGGCACGGATGGGACTGTTATTGTAATTTGGTGGATTCATATTAAATCAAGGTCTAATTATGATACGGCACTTTTAATACTTAAAATACACGTGGTTATTAATTTCAAGATTCACCCTGCAAGGCTGCAGAGCATGAAAATCCTACTTAAATCTCCCTGAAGCTCCAACACTGTACACTTGACGGTAAAGCAGATCACATTTAGTCTCTGCTCTCCTGACATAGTGACTTCAAAGTCTTGGGAGAAAAGCTAACAGTGTAATTAAATCTAGACAGACGATAGGAGAGCGAACGCCTGCTAAATGGCCATCTTATCTTCTCTGGCCTGACAAACTGTCAAACCTTCTCCTCTATTTGTACATAATAGGAGGGCGGAGGCAATGACAACACGATGAAGGGTTATTGTGAGGAGGCGGGTGCTTAGATGTGGAGACTGTCAGAAGCGACAGTGAGGTGAGATAGATGGATGAAGTCCTGGTTTCTATAAAAGCGCGGCTTGAGAAGCAGGGGGAATGACAGAACCGTCTCCATATACTGAACCGAGTTTTATTAACAAATATGTTTCAGGTTTTCTTTCTAGCCAACTAAGAGGAAGACGGTGTTCACCAGAAAAACAACAGGATGAATTAAAAACAATGTTTTCTCTTATACAACACGTCCTCGTACCTAATCGAAATGTTTTCCCAAAGACATCTGTGACCGCTCTATTTAACGTCAAACGGTCGCAGTTTTAAACACGTTGTGAAACGGAACTTTTTGGTTATGTTTAGAAAAAGATCAGGGTATGAGTTCAAATAAGTACGTAACATAGTTATACTACGTACGGTACGTGACGTGGTAATGTAGATACACACAAAATATTTCGACTTCTGGTTTCACATGAGACGCAAACTCCGGCCTCCTGGATGAAAGTTGTATCTTCTACCATCAGTCTAAGTTAGTTAGACACAAAAAATAGTGACATGACTCAGTATCCCATTCACAAGCTAGCTAACGTTTGCTAACATAAGCAACTATAACCTGCTGGTCATACCAGACCAAGTAAGGCTGTGGCAGCAAAACCCGAGTGTAATAAATTGAGCATTGGTGTGTTTTATTGCTTCTGAATTTTCATTTGTACAAGGAAACGTTACATGGCCCCTGCACACCTATGCAACTCCCACACAAGTGATTTCAATCCTTTCTTCATGTAATTAGAGCTCTTCTTTGAGGTTGTATACAGGCCGTGCTTGATTGACAGCTCCCCCGCTCTCCTGCATATCGCAAGCCAAGTGCGCTACATTCCGTGTGTTTTTTTACCGTCATCTTTCTTGACAATACACTGTTAATTCAACGCCATTTCCAGCCAAGCACCCGCTGCTCGTCAGCTGCCGTCTCATACGCAAATTATGAATCAAAATCTGCATATAGGATGTTTCTTTCTTCTCTATAAGGTCTGCAGTTAATCAGAACGCGCTTCAGCGTCTGCCTCTCCACAGCTGCATGTTTATCATGTTTCACTTATCATGTCAAGAACAGTGCCAGGTTGAAACATGGCATGGCTTGTTCTTCTGCAAAACGAAGAAATTAAGCATTAAAAGTACTTATTAGTAGTCGTCGGCTACTCTTGTTATGTTGCTCATGATAGTTAAATATACTGTAAATAGTCAGGTAAAGTACAAGCTGCAATTGACAGGTGGCACATGAGAAACATGCAGCTGTGAAGAGGCGGACACTGAAGCCTGTTCTGATCATTCATGCTGTTAATTAATGATAAAAGACACAGGCAATGTGGCACATTTGGCTTATAATATCTGCAAGCTTTGGTGCAGAGCCATGAATGAAGGGCCACTGAATGAATAAATACGTGTATATGTCATGTGCATACATACGCCCTCACACCAAAACTGCAATTCAGTTACAGTTTGGATGAAATTACAAATGATGCTGACATCTTTTCAGCCTGTTCCAGATTCCTAAATGTTTGCATCCTGTCGGTAGCTTTAAGTGCAGGATTTAGCGCTTTTACAAGCTTAGAAATATGTCTTTTCATGACAATGCCATATTTATTTGGTATCTATTTCGTAAATGACAGAGCAAAATGCATCGCCTCTCCAAATTTGTCTGAAATTGCACCAGCAAAGTGCACACAATGATCCCAATTTGGCCGTCAGCTGATTTTTTCCCCACCGCAGTAGAAACGTGTTGTCCGTGTTGTTTTTAAATGAGACCGATGAGGTTGGAGAGTATCGTGTGTAATGACTTAATGGATAAAACAATTCATCCTGTAAACATCCCCCTTCAACACACGCACATATTATCTCTAGAATCACATCTCAAAAATCCCAACATTTAAAACCTCCAGTGTTAAATGAACTCCTAACAACCATGGTGTGACATTAACACTTGACATTAACGCTTCGATAAAGCTGAACTCTTGATTGTCAGTGTTTATATACGTCCACACCAGCAGAGTTAATCTAACACTAAAGATTAAAGCAGCCAATGTGTGTGTGTGTGTGTGTGTGTGTGTGTGTGTGTGTGTGTGTGCGGGTGATTTATAAGAACTGGAGATTCTTGCTATAAAGTAGCATATGGTCTCTCAAAAGCATGCAAACTAAAACACACACTCGTGCACACGGCCGTGAGACCTTGGTTAATAATTCACATTGGTCAATAATGAGCCACAAATCAATTTTTAATTGTGTTTGTCTCCTGTATTAATCAGACAATCGATTCCAGGCACGTCTGCAGTGCCTGGATGAGCCTCAGCAAGCAAAAGAGCTTCAGGATGAGAAAGAAAGATGGTGGTAGGACGGAGGATAACAGCTACTGCAGAGGGAAAGAAACTAAGAGAAGAAGAATGATAAGGCAGCATGGTGCGACAAACATCATGGTTACTCTCTGCCCCGCAAAACCCAAGGGATTCTGCTTTTTTGTCATGCAGGTACGCTGTTACCCCTGTTCTTACCAGGTCAGCAGGTGTGTGTGTGCGTGCGCGTGCGTGCGTGCGTGCGCGTGTGCGTGTGCGCATACAGTATTTTGAGGGGCTGTCCTGCTCCATTTCAGTCAACAAGCTGATAAAGTAATGGAGAGATGCTGACCTACCTACACACACACACACACACACACACACACACACACACACACATACACACACACACTTTCCCGTTTACATCACTTTAGAGGACATTACATTGACTTACCTAACCCTACCCCTAACCTGAAACCAAGTCTTTACTCTAAAATGTAATAATTTACGTTATGGGGACTTGCATTTTGTCCCCAAAAGGAAGGCAAGTCCCCACAATGTGACTGTGTAAGCACATTTATTATACATACACACCAACACACACACACACTTCATTCTCTTTTTATGTTGCAATCCTCTTCTCGTTTGCTCTTTCAAATTGTATTCTTACACAAAGAAGCCAACCAAACAATCTTTTATTCCTTTAACTCATTATATAATCTCTCTCACCTTCAGAGCAAAAAACCAATGTGGATCTTTCTTGCTCAGTGAGAGCTCAGTTTTTACCATAATCACGGAGAACTGAGAGAAACAAATACACATAAAGCATGTAAAAAAATTCAAGCAATGGATTAAACTTTAGCAAAACTTCAAAAAAGCCAAACCAAACAGCCGGGGACCCTGATAGGAAATGTCAAGCGGCTTTTAAGGCACAAAGACAAGCCATTAAAAGAGTTGGCGTGATACAGCATTTTAATATTCCATCTAGCACGCACCTTTGGAAATGTCATGGCAGTATTTGAGCTTGATGTGATGGAAAGGTACCCGCGTGATTACAGTCATCATCCTTTCAGCAAGTCAAGACTCCAGAATACATTTACAAAAAAATCCACACGCCCACAAACACACACACATGCATACTTCCTAATATATTCACACATATCACATGGAAATATTGCTCCATACATTGAAAACATCACACAGACAGACAAATATACGCACACACACACACATACATACATACATACATACACACAAACAAACACACAAACACTCACAATCACACTCACACACAAACACACACACACACACGCACACACATTTGCTTTTAGGCTCTTTTAAAGCTTGGTCAGATGACAAACCTCTAATGACAAACTAATAACGGTGTCGCCAAGGCTAAAAACACTCGCTTGGTGGGAGAGCCCAAACCGTACGTATTGCTTTCAAAGATTAAAGGGATTTGCTTTTGAAACGTGTGGATGGACTCAGGTGGCCCCAAAAAGAAGAAGGCACAATTACAATTCCTCTGTGTGTGGTGAGACCTGCCCTTGGTGCTCGTAAAAAATGTCCTTTGTCCATAAATTGACAATAAAAGGCTGTTATTTTGACTTCTTATTTTCCCCAATCAGGGAAATTAGTGCCCAACATATGAGACAATTTGTTTGTTTTTCTGTTTAGTTGCTATGGCAATGAAATAGGATGAGTAAATTGATAGAAAACTTTGACATTATTGTGTCAATTGCAGTGCTGATTGTGTAGGAACAGTGAGGCGTGGGGTTGTAATCAGACAAATAATCTTCATGCAGAGCCTTTTAGTGCTTCGCAAACAGAGACAGAAAGAAGAGAGGGAGACTTTCGCTCTAATACTCTGTAGGTAAGTGTTTCATTCATTACTGAGCTTTTGTCTATTGGAGTATTGGAAAGGGATTCACCACAAGAAAAAAATGTGTTTTGCTGAGGGGATGAGTTAACAAGTACACAAACCGCTGCCGATATCAACTTAATTAGTCACTGGAGAACTGAATTAATCTGGCTGAACTCAATTAGTGTTTTTCAAACTTAATCGACACCCTATTTGCCTAAGACACCAAAACAGGATCGATCTTTACTTTTTTTTCAATAGTCTTGCTGTCATTTTTCCCCAGTATTGGATTGGATTTGAGAGAACAGTTTGGACAATTTCGTTTTGATCCCCGTCATGTGGTTGAATCATTTGAGGGTAACACCCTTTGATTGGCTGCAACTCCCCGTGGAACCGAGGCCACGGCCCCCGAACCAAATACTGTGAGGCGGGTCCGATTCTGTATGAGCCCATTGATTGACGGCTGGTGAAGATTACACTAGAAATGTGAACATGCATTGATTTTCAGGGGGCTGTGTTATAATTCAATGTGCTACCGAGAATGTGAGCTGTGAGGGATGGAGGGACGGGCAGTGTGTGAGCAAACAGAGACGCTTATTCAGCAGCAGCACTGCTGGCTGAGAAAGACAATATACACACGCGGCAATAAAAACACAATAAATAGTAGGTTTACAGTTGATTTACAATATATATATATATATTCTTGGTAAATATACAGTTTGTGAGACAAATATGCAGCCAAAGCAATTCACAGTACATAAAAATAGAGAACTTGAATCATGGGGATTGATTTAAAAGCAAAATGGGACATGATGATTAAGCAAAGTGTTGCTTTTCTACATACCAAAATGCTGCACTAAGCAGTTTGTTTTCTCTTCAGAGTTACGGCAACAGACTTCATTTCATGAGCGTACACAAGAATATTACGATTCAAGTCCAAGTCCATACAAACGGTTTTTCTTATGTGACTTGGGCTGTAACAACATTAAAACTTTACTGTCCTGTATTGTGTATCTCCTTCTAAAAGAGGCGACGTGCTTGCCCTTTTACATTTGTATAATGTCATGTTTTTTTTGCTGACCTCCTTTCCACCTCGCTGCAGTGATTCCGGCGTGTGTCAGTACACTGTTGGGTGCATTCAGAGACTTTAAACCTTCAACCGGAGCAGGTAAAACAGTGTTTTACAGCCTGGTGTTAAAGGTGCAGTCAGATTGAGCCACCAGGGCCAAGGGGCCATGGGTCGTGCATCTTCTTCCGCTAATTTTCAAGAAATCTGGTAAAAATACGCCCTGCATTTGAATAGAAACTTGACTTGACATATTTTATTAACGTTTTCATCACTTATCTGTTAGGCTTGTGGTGCATTTGAGGGTAGAACAATTACCACCTTTATAAAACTTATTTGTACTTGGACTTTGGTAACTTGATCAGAGGTTTAATCAGCCAGAATAAGTCCAAACACCTGTGTTTAAACCACACTGCTCCAAAAAAGAAAAAAGGGATTTTTCTTTTACTGAAAAGTGGTTAAACAATAGAAATAATGAGCCTCGCCTCGCTGGTGTGATTAAGTGACAACTTCACCATTTTCAAAAAGATATTCATGAAAGTTAAGTCTTTGTGAGAAAATCTCGGGGAAAGTTTGGCAAACACTCACAGACACCTTGTTGACATTAAATCCACTTGGTCACACTTGTAAATGCTGCAAGGGAGGAAGAACATGAAGAAGTCAACACTTCTGTGAGTCCGCAGGATGGCGGGGGGAGATTAGTGTCCCTGAAAATGACCACGGCGGTCACAGTCACTGCACACCTGTAACAACCAAAGCGGCTGGAGTCATGCTCAGACTTCTGGAATCAACAGGACACAGACAGCTCAGTCAGCCGGGGAGCGCGGATGAAGCGCAAACACTGATGTCAGTGACGTGAGAACCGACAAGTCATGATGACCCAGACTGTGACACAGCCGCTGACTCAGATACAGAAATGCTGACAGAATGAGTACAGGTGTTCAAGAAGAGATGGAGAGTGGTGAGAGGACAGCAGCGAAACTGAATCAACAACAACTCTCCAGAGACAACAAGTTATACAAGCTGTGAAGTGAAAGAGCTGCTGTACTAACAACTAAACCTACACTGATAGCTGATGGATGCTGAGCTGATAAAGGGCAACACCACCAATGTTTATGAATCAAACTCGGGTTAAAACTGTTGTAAATAGAAAATGTCATCAGGGTTAGCTGGGTTCAGGGTTGGAGACTACATGTTTTAACAGAAAACTGTGGATATGAAAAGCATGGGTGTTTACTGGACAGAGGGAGTCTAATGAAAAGACATTATTGAACTGCACTATTGGAAATGTAACGTCAAGCCTTTTTCAAAGTGGGTGAAAAAGTCGGCCAATCTTAGCATCTGCTGGATATGTATATATGTGTGTGCGTGCGTGTATCTGTCTGTCCGCAGCTAATCTCGCATACCACTGGACCCATCAGCCTCATATTTTTTGTGCACATTTATGGCTGGATGCTCAACGTCCTCTCTTGGTTGCTGGGATTCACAATTTTTGAAAAACAAATTTAATGACTGTTTTATGCTGAGTCCTCACACCGCGGTGGTCGTTGCAGACGAACCTGGCACACGTCTGCAATTTCTAGTTTGACAGCATAAAATCAGATTGCAGTTTGCGATTATTATTGACTGACTTCTTTATCAAATCAACATGAGCTTGTTTGGCTGAGCTGTAAACAGACACACCAGCTTCTCTTGTGTTTGTATTTCTCTCAAGGAGCGTTTGCAGTAGTATTAAACCGCACTTCTATCACCGGTATCCACAGATGTTTCTAAATCAACCAGGATTTCAACCTTATTATGTAGGATAGAGGCAGGATTATAACTTTAAAGACAAACTTTGAATATCAATGAAGATTCACACTGTTTCTATTTACTAGAGAATCAGTAATATCACATGATAAAAGAAATTCATTTGGTTTTTTTTTTTACCACCTGCCTCCTATTTTCTTAGTTTTCTTCATGATTCCTATAAGCCAGTTTATTCACCCCCTGAAATCTGGGCAACATTGCTCCAAGGGCGTCCTAAAGGGCAAGAAACACAAGCAGTCAGCTTATCACTCATCATCTCGGGATAAAGTTGGTAAATAACTGTTATCATAACCAATAGGAATGATGGCCAAAGCTATTAAAACATGGGGGGGAATGTGAATGCAGTGTCAAATACACTATAATAACATATGGATCACGCTTTAGAAAGTGTCATATGATATTACTGCAGCTTAACTGCAGTTCAGTCACGTCGAATAGTAATCAACACTGTGACCCGACTAACAAGGAGACAATATTGTGTTGCCTGAACCCCAGAGCTCTTTTCACTGCCAGATGGATATCTTTTGGTAATTAAACCAGTAAAAACACCCACAGATACGAAGACACACAAAGAGAGACAGCAGTTTGACGTGTGATGTAGATGAGAGTGAGATATGAAGTTAAATACGGAAGACAGGAGGGACGGGAGGGTAAGTTGCATTACGAGGTAACGTGATGTTAAAAATATTTAACTTGCACATGATCACCTCGCTTTCCTTCTTTCTCCTACCCAAACACATGCACGACTATTGGCACACGCGCACACACACGCACACACACACGCTTATAGCTTCTTTCTTCCCTTAATTAGCCTAAAGCCCTGTTGTCTGGTTTCGCTTCTTCTTCTCAGTGTGGTGCCAGCGCTTCTGTTAGTTAAGATTTCAGCTCAACATCCTCCACTGCTCTCATCTCTCCCTCACCCTCCCTCTCGCGTTTACTCTGTCTCATCTTTCTCTCTCTCTCTTTTCTTTACACACACACACACACACACACACACACTTCTCACTTTGCCCGCATCTCTATTGCAGTTCTCGCCGTATTCCTTTCTTAATTCATCACTTCTCCTCGCCTTGCGGTGGATCATTCTCCCACTCTGCTTTTACCGGGATTCTTATCTCATCACTGTTTTTTTGTTTGTTTGTTGTTGTTTTTTTTGCCTCTTCTCCTTTTCCATTTCCCACTCTACACTCCCCTCTTCTTCTTTTTTTATCTGCCATTTCAATGGTCTTCAAAAGCTTCGCTGCCTGCCATTGTGATTGTCGCCTCGCTGGTTTTCCGTCCATCACTCCTCGCCCCCCCGTCCTCCCTCTCTCACCCTGTGAAAGTGAGAGAATCGTTCACTGGAGCATGCTTGATGACGTCTACCCAGTGGCGATGTGACATCCGTTCACTGTGTGACACATTAACGAACCCTGGAGGACGTCACGCCCTCCAAAAAGAGCATCCATTAAACACTTCAGCACCTTTTCCTTTGCAAACAGGCTGCACACAAAAAAAAACACCCACAGTACACACACACAGTACATATACACTGTATATTCTTTTTTTATTTATTTTTTTTATTGACCAAATGCCCACCCTGCACACAGATGGAGGTCTGTATCAGAGTGTTGCCATGGTTACAGCAATCTTTGCCGTTCATCACCAGGCTGACGGTACCCCTGCTGGGAGAGAGTAGCAGGTAGCCTGGGATGATGTGTGTTAATGAGTGTGTGTGTAGATAAAGACAGACAGGCAGATGTTGTTGGGGGTAAGTAAGGAAGAGGAGGAGGTTAGTTGAAGAAGGAGAAGAAGAGAAAAAGCTGTTAGTGAGCACAACCTGATCCTCTGGAGTGCCCAATTCTCTCAGTATTTTAAAGCTCTGATGTTGTTTACCCCGGCAGCAACCCTTATCATCATCAAAGCCTGTAAGTGACACTCTACAAACGAAAGTGTTCGCCAGTTTCACCCCCTTTTTCCTCCTCCTTTACCATCGCCATGGTAACAGATTGCCTCATTCTCCTCTGGCTTGAATCCCTCAGAAACACAAACACCTGTTGGTCCTGTTGTTGCCGCCGCCGCTGGTTAGCTCTGATTTGTCATTATGTTGGATTGTTTGGAAAAGTTTTGCTCAGAGCAAAGCAGAAGCTCCTCTAGTAAACACTCGGAGGTGCACGTGTCATGTACTGTTAACGCACACACCTCCTTACCTTGCTGAGGTTGACCTCAGAAACAATATGTTTTTCAATAATCTTCTTACACTGAGTGATGGAGTTAGTTTTGGTTAATTCTGTCTCAAATCACGAGTTTGCGAGTGATGTTAGTGCCGCAGCTATCAATATTTTTCTTTTATTATCGATTAATCTGAAGAATTTTTTCTCGATTAAATGAAGTCAAATCTAATCAAATTTTATTTATAAAGCCCAATATCACAAATTTGTCTCAGGGGGCTTTACAGACTGTACGGCATACGACACCTCCTTAGACCCTTGCAGTGCACAACTTTATTAATCTTGTTTTGTCAGTCTGGGCAAATACTATGTGGTATCTTTGCAAATGTTGGGATGGACACTTACATTTAAAAGTAAGACTTGATGAGCCAAGCATTGAATATAATGTGGCTGCACAGCATGAGTTTGTAAGGACTGACGTAGCCGTGTGGCAGTGAAATCTTCAGATTAACCATGGAAACAGCAGTTGACAACACAACCCCACCACAAAGTCCATTTTGTAGCTGTACTGGAGCTTTTGATCGTATCACATGGTCTTCCTCAGCAAAGTCGACTAGTTATCCTAGAACTGTAGATTCTTAAATCTTCGTAATTTTTCTTGAAAATTTCGCTCTTGGAAATCTCATTTCCAATAGAAACCCATGCAAGAAGGCAACAAAGAAAAACACACATACTACACAAAAGAGCAGAAAGAATATCCAGATAAGACACACATCTGTAGAGAGCCAGGACACACGCAGACCTTATAGATTTAAGAAATCATAAATGGCAAACTAACACACTGCCCCTCTCACTCTCACACTCAGGAAGGTAGAAAGGGTCTCCACCTTCGACTGTGTGTGTGTGTGTGTGTGTGTGTGTGTGTGTGTGTGTTTAGAGGTGGAGGTTGGTGTTGTCATTCAGAAAGTGCTCGAACACATCTCAATTTCTCTCATATATTCATAGATCAACATCAATGAACATCTGATTGCAGGTGAAGAGAAGCTAAATGCCACACTCACGAGCGTCGGGAGTGAAAAACACACACTCAACAAATTATTATTCTGCACACTTGTAGGTATATTGTAGGAACACAGAAACATGCGTGCACACACAGGTAGCTGCAGACACACACACACACACACACACACACTGCTGATGAAACTGTTACTCCACTTAGTCTGAAGTATTACCAAAAACCTTCAACTCCTCTCCCTCGCTCCATCCCTCCATTTCTCCCGCTTTCTCTATCCACTCCCCTCCTCCTCCATTTGATGTGTTATAGAAAAAAAAAAAAAAGAGACAGCAGACTCATATTTACAGCGGGAGGAGAGAAAAAAAATCTCCCCTGCTGCTCATATTGATTTGGTAGATCGGCTCGGTTCCAACCTCTCTCCCTCTCTCCTTCCATTACCTGCTTTGCTTCTTCTGTCCTAAGACATGCACAAGCTAGCTTACAGTCATTCGTAATCCCCACTTCTGCACTTCCACCCACTGTGCTCTGTCCCACATCTCAAACCATCTCTCCAGCTCTCGCTTTCATTTTCCTAAACAGTTTGGCTAACATATGGCAGCCGGTAACAGCTTTGAGGATTGGAATGCGCATGTTCCTGTAAAAGGGGATGGGGTGTTAATGCCAATATGTGAAATACAACCCATTACCGCCTTTTTTTCATCCTCAATGTAATAAAGCAGCTGTTATGGAAACATTCAATGCTTACAGATACACTTTTCTCAAGCCCAGAGACATTTGTGTGTCTCTAAAGCAGAGTGAAGCGTCTTTTAATTCTATCATTATTCTCACACAGTAGCATTCACACAGGCAGCGCAGAACTACTTCTATAGAAACATTTGGAAGATACAGACCATATTGATCTATTATTAAGTGTTACAATCAATCAGACTCTCAACCAGCTGTGGGAGTTAAACTCACGTCTCCAATGCAAATCCACTCATTTCATCAGTTTCGGCGAATCAAGTGTCATTTTCCTGCACAGTTGTGCAGTGATCGGCCTCATTCTGCCATGTTTCAACTTTTCAGAAGAACCTAATGCTGCTGGCAAAATGTTTCACTTGTTTAAAGAAATTCAAAAAGTCGAAAAGATTTCTAAAGTCTAATATGACACTTGGTTTTAACAACAACACTATTAGAGACTGGATATTGGTCATTGGTTGCAGAGAAACCGAAAGTTTCAAAGCTGATATTATGAGGCTCATATAATCAATTTTCTTCCATCTTTTTGTCCATATTATCAGGTCCCGTCCCGTTCGTTAGATGTTTTGTGTTTGTACTTCCTGTTTTATTTTGTTAACTGCATGTTCCCTCTCATGTCAGTTGTTCTTACTTCCGGTCCCCAGCTGTCTCCACTCTGTTCATTAGTGTCTCCACTTTGTTCATTAGTGTCTCTACCTGTGTCTCGTTGTCCCCTCCCACTTCCTGGTGTATATAATCTGTGTGTTGTTTGTCTCTTGTTGCCAGTTCGTCTTCGTTCATTCATGTCGAGAGTTCCAGTGTTGTTCCAGTTTCCCGAGCTCCTGTTTGCGTGACCTGACTCCATCTTCGCCTGATCCCTGCCTGTTTTTCTGCTACGCTGAGGACCTACCTGTGCATTGACTCTGCCCTTGTACTTTCCCTGCATGTTCTGTATGTCCTGCTGTGTACCAGTGTATCTACTTTACCCAGTAAAGTATATTGTCATCATCAGTCGTGCTATTGAGTCTCTCTCTGTGTGTACTGGTCGTACCGTTACACATGTCCCATGGGATATAGTTGCAACAGTTCTGGGAGTAAGCTACTGCTCTCTCTTACATTTACATTGCATTACACGTTGAAAAAATTCCTTCCCATTGACAGTAGCCACCCGAGCTAACATTTGAGCCACCACAAGCGCCAACTCACCAAACAAAGCTAGCACACACGCCATTTAAAGTCACCCACGACCCAGACGCAACGTCAAAAGCACAAAAAAAGATCAACCCTACTTACCGACGAGAACATTGTTCTTTGACTTTAAACAGCTATCATACACAACAAAGGGTTGAACGCACTCAGTCACAAGAACACCACGACGACCGCTACGCCAACAACAATGTTCCGAAGTTACCTACACGTAACGCTCTTTATTACCTCAGCAACATGCAAAATGTTGGCAGTGCTTACATAATAAAAGCCCAGCTGGAGACAAGGCATCTGTTTGAGCGTCAAAAAAGCAGCGCTGATCTACACCCCTGAAAACACACGGCCTTCTAAGCTAAAGCGGTGAAGAGTGTGATTATTTGGCGAGTTAAATACAACGCTTATTAGTACTGCTGTCTGCAAGAAGGGTTACCTGTATGTCACTGTACACAAACACAGGGCAAACAATCTAGAACGGTTCGAATGAAAAAACAGATGGAGCTCCTCAACAATGTCATGCCCAGAAATCCGCCCTTAAATAGTGTCTATGCAACGGGCGTTCTGTAAAGAGGCTTTCACATCAGGGAGTCCGCATCCAAGTACACTTTAACCCAAAGTCCAGTTTGTGTGAGCACTGCGTCAACTTAATAAGGTTCGTATGAGGTGTCACATCCGACTGTACCAAAACACGGAAGTGGACTGCTATTTAAGTAGCAGTTATTACAACTGGCCACCATCAGCCCAACAACCGGCGAGCAGCGTTCTGCGTTCAGCGTTTACTCCATTGTTTGAGCTTGGGATCTTGCAATGCGCCCACTTTTCTACACCGCAGCAACAACATTAACCAATGTCCCGTACTGTAGAGGGTTACGCAAGTGCACTGAGCAACTTTACTTAAGCTAAACTCAGTGGTAACTAACATGAAATCGCCCAGATGAAGTGCACAGGTGTGTGAAAGAAAATAGTATTGACTGAAAGAAAGAAAGTGGCTGGCGGTGAGTTGTTCTAGCAGCAATGATTACATGTAGTTAATCCTATAGTGTGAGTGCAATTGAAGTTTCAAAAGAGATAAAATGTTAGAATAATAATCTTTTGGCTGTTACCTTTTCACTGCAGTGCTAATAGAGGTTGCAGGCCTGCATTATAACATATCCTTGTTCTCTCCTGCTCTGTTATTCTGTTTTACTAAAGCCCTCCCATGTGATGCAAATCCTGCAGTGCTATCTTCAGACCTTTTTTTAATCGCTCTTCTTTCTCTCTTTAGTCATCGTGTTTGACCTTCAGTCATTTCCCATCTCGCTTGCTTATGTGACCTCCCGCTTCCTTCATTTTTCTTCCATTCTTTATATATTTAATACTACGAGTCTCTCTTTTCAAATATGCCTTACTCCTACAGTATATTTTAGAAGGATTTAGTTTGTGTGTGCGTGTGTGTATTTGAGTGTACTACAAGTTAAGGAGACAGACGGCAAGGCTATGGGTCAAAGACAAGAAAGACAAGATAGATGAAAAAATAGATTGGTAAAGGAAACAAACATTGCCTTGGAGGGTAAATGATTTCCCAAGATTCAGTCTGTTGACAAGGTAGAAGGCGTGTGAGGGATTTCCTGGAATGCAAACACAATTTTTTACACCCTTTCTCTCTTTTCATGTTTTCTCTTCTCTTCCTCTCGTACTGCAGACTCCACTAGGACTCGTGGGCGCAAGTTAAATGCCTTGTTTCAAATAGATAACCTCTCTTCAGCAGAGGAGAGAGTTTGTAAGATCCTGTCTCATTCAGCCTCCCCCTGGGGGGACACACAGTCTTTCTCTCCTCTCAGCCCCTTCTCTCACCTTCTGGATGGATTGCGATGATGGCTCACACTGCCTGCACCGAGAGCTTCGACTGACAGATAAACAAAAAAGGATGCAGACACTTGACAGGTTGTGACACTGTGTTTACCAATCCCCAGCAGTAGGCAAGGCAGACCGTAACAACGTTTTCCCATAGTTGCCTGCAGTCTATCTGTACACACAAGCAAAGCCCAAAAGAGATCGGGATGCTTGTGTGAACAAAAATGTTACGTAAGGTAATAACAGTTCATGAGCAGATTAGAAGACCTTCTAAATATTTAACTCCATTAGAAAGCCAGCTGCAATTTCCATCATCAATTCTCACTATGGATCCTGCACTAGTGACATTCAATGTCAAGAGTAAAGTGAAAAAACTTTAAAGATGAGAATTCCTCCCCATATCTGTGTGTGTGTGTGTGTGTGTGTGTGTGTGTGTGTGTGTGTGTG
>CALSBV010010705.1:115842-159274 GCA_943590825.1 Bovichtus diacanthus | reverse complement strand
ACACACACACACACACACACACACACACACACACACACACACCTCCCAGGCTATTACGGTTTGATGGTGTCTTGAGAGACAGCAGATTCGAGTCTCAGAGTCAGTTGGATTGACGTTCGAGCTATAAAAAAAAAAATGTGAAAAAGCAGCAGAGAGAGATAGAGAGATAGAGAGATGGAGGGATGGAGGGATGGAGGGGAATCTTGATATCAGAGCAGGTAACTGTGTGTCCTTTTAACAGCATGAAAAGCTCTGTCAGTGTCGCCCAGTGTTCACACCCACTGTAAATAGATTTCGTATATGGTAGGGCTGAGTATAATGTCAAAGATCAAATGATCAATAACCTATACATACTGTCTTGAATCTAAAAATTTTTCATCCTTCTTTCATATTCTTCACTAAAGTCGCAATTACAGCCATTCCTCTGCAGCTACTGAGAAATGTAATTACTCCATGTCTAGGGTATATATAATTTACACTTCTTATACTGTGAAACTTCAAGACAGTGTAGTAGGGATGGGTGATAATTCAGTATTTATTTATTTTTTTAAATCAACTTTCCGTTATACAAACCATGACATTATATGAACATATCCAATAATCATTAAAATGTCTGCAAGTTAAAAGGAATGATTAGACATTTTTGGAAACATACTTATTTGCTTTCTTGCAGAGAATTAGACAAGAAGATGAAAACAACTCTCACATCCAGCCAAGTGTACAGCTACACTCCAGCCAGGAGCCAATAAGCTTATCATAGTGTACAGGCTGGAAACAAGGGAAAACAGCTAGCGTGTCTCTGTCCAAAGGCAACAAAGTACTTCTAAAGCTCACAAATGAACACAGATATAGCTCATTTCTTTAACTGTACACAAACTTAAGTTTAAAACACGATCGCTTGTGTCTTTACCAGAGCCAGGCTAATCGTTTGCCCCTGCTTACAGTCTTTATGCTAAGCTAAGCTAACCGGCTGCTGGCTCCAGCCTCATATGTAGCATAAAGACATAAGTGGTATTGATCTTTTCGTCCAACTCTCAGGAAGAAGTCAAATTAGCGTATTTCCCAAACTATTATTTTAATCGTCCTCCCCACCCTTCTTTCTCTATGGGTTTCAGTTCATCAACAGTTCATGGCAAACAGAATCTGACTGAGGAGGGAATAGAAATCATCATGCCTTCCTGTCTTCCTCAAAGGCCAACAGCTTGGAGAACATGAAAACCTGTCCTGCGGTGGATGTAGGTTTGAGTGAGTGTGTGTGTGTGTGTGTGTCTCAGGTTAAAAGCCCCTTCAAATCCTCTCTAAAAAAAAAAAAAAAAAGTTCAAACAACACTTTGTCCGTCTCTTCAGTGAAGCGAAAACAAGAGGCATGTTCTGTGTCGTGTTTGTTCACGCATGCACCTGCCGTGCGCCGTGAGTGAACGAACAAACACTCAGCATGACAAGAGAACTGACACATCAAACTGTAGCCATAAGACGCCCAACCCCCCCCTCTTGCTCTCGTTACCCCCTACTCATTTCTTGCTGTCTCGCCCTGTGAAAGACAGCCAAGGTTGTCTCTCCTGCTCGTCTTCAATGGCCGCTAAATGCTGGCTGATTGGTCTGGTCAATCTTTAACAACCCTGCTTTCAAATCTTGCTCTGCATGTCTCTCATTTCCTGTATACATCTTCCTCCGCCCTCTCTTTCCCTGAGCTAAACCCGGCTGAGAGCTTAATTGGAATTACCGTACACGTACAATGCCTAATACATAATGCATGGGCAAGCCTTCTTTTATCATTTAAATCATAAAGCTTCTTTGGAATGCCAACACACAACTATCTCCTTCTCTGCGTCTCTCATCCTTCTCTCTCCTTCCTCAGGAGCTGCTTCCCATCCCTCCATCCAAGCTGTCCCCAGGCTTTAGCGGTGCACCAAACTGAGCGTGCACAAACACACACAACACCAAACAGTCCTTGCTTACAGCGGGACATGATTGAAAGTGACAGAAGAAGAGGCTGTGAAGCCAAAAAAATATAAAAATAAAAGTGAGCTGTGACGCACATGAGCAAACACAAACACACAGAGAGAAAATCAGGGATCGACGCACTGAGTTGCAAGCAAACACAACTAGATTAACGGGTCCAATATGGTACAAAAGCTGTAAACAAGCCCACTTAACAAGCAATTAGACGCATAATCACTCCATCACACACTCGTACATACACACACGCCTTGTCTACACTTCACTGGGCAGATGAAAAAGGTGTATATGATTCTTTGGAGAGGCCACATTTTGGAGGATGGTGTTTTTTTTGGTCTCCAAGGTAAGCTGCGAATGTTAGCATGTCGAGCTAACTAGCTTATGTCCTACAGTAGCCCACTAGTGTCAGGTTCGGTAGCTCTGCTCCTGGCCGCGGCTGCTGATTAAGAAGAACTATATAGAAAACTTCTCGCTGTTGGTCTCGTTTGCTTATGTAGAACATATAGAGGAATCATGTTTCATAACCAGTAACAAACCAGCATACTGTATATATACTCTAAAGTCTGCCAGCACATTTTCTCTGCCACGGCAGGTAAAAACAAAGATACAGGAAGAATAGTTTCTTCTTCTCCAACTTCTATTTTTTTTTACCTTGCTACTCACTCACAGAAACTACCTGGTGGCAGAAACTGTACAGCGCTTTCCTAAATATCAATACTGTCTAAAATAACACTGCAGTCTGAAAAAGTACTTAAGTTTAAATATATCTTATTGACATTTCTTTACTAGCGTATTTGGTAAGTAACAGAAGAGTGACATTACTTTACTATCGTTGTACTCGCATTAGGTTACGGACTACGTATTTTAGCAGGTTTTGCCATGCGGGAACTGAGAGCCAGACAGCCGTAGCTACAGTCACTTAGGGGGGTGGAGCCTAACGACTTACCAGTCGATTAATTGAAGTTCTATTTCGTATGATATGCTCCGCCCTCTAGGAGCTGCCCCTGTTGAGTTAGGGGCGAAGCTGATGCAGTCAATGCCCCACTGCGACACCAAGATCTACAAGAGGATAACATACTGCAGTTCAGAAAACCAGAAGTCTGAAGTGCACTATTCAGGGAGGTACAGTTTGTGTCCTGGCTTGAACTCTTTGTTCTCTATGTCCATACAATATAAATAAATGGGTACTCTCTGAATGTTGGGTTGCTGAATTCTTACCTTTAAACACGTTAGTTACGTTTCGTAACTCCAGATACTGAGTATAGGGGTAGCCCCTCTAAGGACTGCTAGAACATTTTTCATTGAGCTAACTTTGTTGTGGACTGCAGCTGTGTATGTATCTGTGTGTGTGTGTGTGTGTGTGTGTGTGTGTATGTGTGTGTGTGTGTGTGTGTGTGTGTGTTTGCGCACACATGCAGTCGTATCTATGTATGCTGTATGTTGCACTGACAACTCATTTTATATTGGCAGGGCCGCTCTTATCAGCCCCTTAACTCTGTCTTCCATTAGTCAAGGGGGTGTTAACCCCTGGCTCCCTACTCCTACATGGTTCATACATCTTCACTAGGAGGAGCAGAGCGGAAAGGTGAGGGGAGGAAAGGAAGAAATGATGGGATGGAGTTTGAGGGTGGGGGGGGAGCAAGAAGCGGAGGGAGGAGAGGCCACACGCGTTTCTGCTTCCAGTGAAAAGAAATGCATCACCGAGAACAATACAGCCTCTTCTTCATTACCTGCTCCCTCTATAACTTCTTTGTCTTTTCAAATAATTTACTCTACTCCCACTCCTTTCTTTCCTCCATCCTCCTGTACTCCTACGCCGACCGTGGTTTCCTCCACAAGGCACAGTGGATGTGAAGCGAAATAAACGCAGATCGCACACTACAGCCAAATAAATTACTTTTTCTCATCTACTTCTCGTGTCAAGTGGTTTCCTATAACACCATTTTAATTAAAAACTAATCTTCAGAATCAATCTTTTTTTCTGTGATCCAGGGCCATCTCTCTTCTGAAAAAAAAATAAAGGTGTTGATACTGTAGAAAACAATGTGCACAGTAATCTATGACATCAGATACAGAGCAGAGTGCCAGGGAACACACACCGGTTGGGGAAGTGCTTGAAGATAAGGCCTGTCAATCACTCAGAGTGGCATGTCATTTTCATGGTTTTTAAATTTTTTATTTATTTTAAATCAAGGCTGCTGTGCTTTGCAGTTGCTAAATATATTAGGATGCATTGTGTCCAAAAATCAACCTCAGCCTCGTTAATGTATACGTGAAACGACGGGTAAATAAATGAAGAGTTACATTTAAACCTCTCACATGGTCTTCTATGATAAACTCATTTTGTCTGGCATGTTGGACAAACTGTGACAGAAGAAATTAAACGCTTGAAGTAATTTAATAGCAGCAGTCAATGAACAGTTAAGCTTCCAGGATTTGTGATCGACCAGACTGTACTAAAATAAATTACCACCCCCCCACCCCCCCACCCCCGGCCCCTTGATGAGATCTACTGATCTGCTAATGGCTGGCTGCTGACAAATCCAGGCTATTTGTAGATCTAATAAAAGCTGTTGGGCTCTTGTATCAGCTTGAAATGAGGTCATGATGGTGAAAACTGTGCGAGCAAAACAAAGGTTTCGAAGAAGAGCAGTGAACTATTTAATCATTCTAAAGGGTCAGTTCACCCAAATTACAAAAACATGTGTTGTTTTTTTTTTTTTTGTCATTTTCTAATTTTTCAGTCCAAAAACATTCGAATCCAATGAGTGCATACTATTACAGATGCACCTACAATGTCTAATATGTCTGATTTGGTGTCGCTACCATTACGACCTTATGAAGCGGACTGAGTGTCAGCCACGTCATGATGTGACTCATCCATATTAAATAAAGTTTCTTTGTCAAACTAGGCTGCGCTCCGGCCGACTTAAGCGCAGATCCCTTATTTATTTCAGTGAGGTTAGTCCAGAGACCCAACAGGGTTTTAAATGCGGAGTCATCTGGCAGGATACACGCAGGGTTGTCTGGCAAAAAAGTTCAACTTCTGCCAGACCACAACGCAGCGTCATCAGGCAAAGTGCTGCCGAGGCAAATCAAATACATACGAACATATTCCCTCTTGTATTAGTATGTGCACTACATTTCTATTGTTTACCTCGCAATCATAGCCACAAAATGAAATATAGTTGCCAACTCATAGCGTTCCAGACTATATGGGAGTGTTATACAGCGCTCTGCAGTGTTCTGTCGCCTGATAAGCCTTCATACTAGCTAGATCTGTTTCTCAAAATGGATTTCCTTGATCATATTTCATGTCTAATGAAATACAAAACCATTTTTAGTGAGACAGATAGCCCTGGCCTTACCTTACATAAAAATGATTGAGTTCCAAACAGCAGTGGCTGTTCTAGACCATTTCACACGGGGGACCAGGCTGGAGCCACAAGTGAATTTAGGGATACCAAAGATATTAAGCACAACTGTTACATACCACCACCTCCACCACTCGAATAGGTTTGGCTCTTTCAGTGTTAACGTACAGTTTATCACTGCTAGGAATAATTATAATCTGCCCTCTCTCTGGATAAATGTGGGGTGAAAAATGTACGAAAATATTTGCCACATTTAGAGGGGGAATAGGGGCGTCCATGCTTAATATTACGGGGGCCCTGGTCCCCCCTAGAACCGCCGTTGCCAAGCATTTGGGTAAACAAACTTTACATTTGAGGAAAAGAGAGCGCTGGTATTAGATCGGGAATGAAAAGGTTGGATTGGATCATTCCCAAACACTCATTTTCCATCAATAAATCTGATATCCTGAACGACATTGTTCATAATTTGAGTGAACGGATCATTTAAAAACAGTTTTAAAACACTACTTGAAAACAAATCCATTTCAAAAGCACACGGTACAAAACACACTGTGGCAAACAGACGCTCACACGGACAAAGACAAACGCTCGCGCACGCACGCACACGCACACACACACAGAGAGAACACGAAGAGAACGCACACAGACAAATACACGCCCACATGCGTGCAGCTCCACAGCGAGCCAACACATTATCAGATGTATTAGATGCGAGACGATTTCTCTCCGTCTCCGTTGATGTTATCGTCAGATGAACACTGTTCTGCGCTGCTCCGAACAAGCCCCTGTTCGTTCAGCTCTTAGGTGGCAGAGGCTAATTATTTCTCAAAGCAGTGGGACACATCACCTGTCTGACTCCATTCATACACCCCCCCCCCTCTCTCTAACCCTAACCCTGATTTATCTCTCCTTCCATACCATCCCCCCTTCAGTCACACCGTCCTCTCTACCTCCGTCTTTCGCACTTTACATTTTCATACATTTGCTCGGTCTTTGGAATTTCCCCTCTCATCCAATTTCTCTCTCTAAACACCCACTCCCCCTCCATTTGATATTCTCTTCCCACATCTAAAGTCGCACATCTTTTCTCTTTCCCCCTTTAACACTCGACCCCGCCCGCTTTACTCTGCGGGATAATAGCATCGTGTTGCTCAGGTGTTGCCTTTACGATTCATTTAATAGGGTCTCTGTCACTTAATAGAGTAGCTTTCTCTTATCTGATCCAGGAACAAAGAGAGGGTCTGCTGGGTCTGAGAGGCCTACTTTGTGACAATTGCTTATCTGATGGGAAACAGTGGAGAGCGCAGCCCACACAGTCTTAAACTATTACTCTCTTATCCGATTGTGGCTTCCCACAACCAGAGGACAGTTAGCAAGCGGATGAGCGTCGGCTTATTTTAAAGTTGAGATCTTTTGAAGAACTTCATTCTTATCTTATGACTGTGAAGAGGTTTGATGAAATCTTCGCCAGTATTCTCCATTTTTGCCAGCATTATTTTCATATTTCCCATTTCTATTCTGTCTCATACTTGTTTTATACAGTATATAATGTCCAGTGTCTGAGGCCTAGAACCTACTAGTTATATTATTGCTTTTAATACACAGACCTCTTACCTTTGGGGGCTCACCTCTTAAATCTGAGGGCTCACCAGATGATGTAACTAATGAGAAAAAAATATGTATCTGCTTCACTAATTAATGTTTATTACTTCAGACTTTTCTAAAATGTTCTGCTTTTTTGTCTTATGAGAAAAATTATACTTCTCTTCCCCTCTTCTCTTCTTTTAAATTAAACATTTTGAAATGTTTAAAATTCACAACAAGTAGACACCAAGACTTTATCTTAAAAGATCCTAAACCCAATGGGTTGAGAACCACTAGATTATTTGATTAACGGATAATTAATTATTGACAATTTTGATAATCCATTCCATTTATCAAGAAAAAAATGCTCCAACCTCTCAAATGTAAGAATTTTATGCTTTTTGCCGTTTATATTATATTTGTATAACTGCAACCCAAAACAACATGTGGGTTTTGAATGTTGGTTGGACCAGAAAATAAATCTGAAGGCATTACCTTGAGCTCTGGCAAGATGTGCAGTGCATTTTTCTCTCTTTATTTATTTATTTAAAGTTCTCATAAGGAAATAATAAACCGATTGTTTGAAAAAATGTCTGCAATGTCTGCATCCAAGCTTGGTCTGCATTTGAATCTGGACCCTGCAGAATATTACGATGTCACTTACCACAGTCATGCTGCTGATCTGATCCAGAGTCAGCTGCAGCAGTTGCTCATCACCACTCTCGGCCATCAGCTTGAGTGCAGGCTGCTGGAGGCTCAGCTGGTTTTGGAGTAGGAGGGTAGAAATATGTCTGATACACTGGAGAGGAACAGAGAGAAGGAGAGAGTGAAAGGCAGGGGGGGGGGGGGGGGGAGATGAATGGATAGATGGATGAGAGAAAGAGAAGGATAGATAAAGGCAAAAGAAGGAGGAAAACAGAGAAAGAGAGGACGAGAAAGAAAGAACGGGAGAACAAAGGGGCGAGCGGGAGACAGAGGGAAGAGAGTGGGCGAAGAACAGTGAAGGTTAATCGATGTGCATATACTGTTCAGACGCACCGGCATGTAATACTTTTAAAAAGGTCTACACACAAACAGTCCTGTTGCAGTCCTATGCAGTAATATATGGATGTCACAATGCAATCTGACTCCCCCATGCTCTGGCGGTTTCATTCCAGAAGATTCAAATTAAAGCTGTTCAGAGCAGAGTAAAATACCTCCCACTGTACCTCCCCTCTTCCCACACTAATATTAGACAGCCAGGCAGACACTAGCCTATTCACGCTGAATAGCATTAGCGCTAAACTAATATCACAGTCAGCTGGCGCTAGACATACAGAATGGCATTTGGCTTACCACGTCCATGGTGCTCAGTAGGGCATGAATAGCATTAGGGGCAGCCAGATATCAAAGAGTGGCGAGTGCCTACAGTACATTGCAAAAAGCACTGAGCTGATGCTAACATGTTGCTGTGGATAACATTCTTAATAGCTTCAGGCTCCTGCACTAAGATACGGGGTAAAATGGTGGCACTGCAGTGAGGTTACACTGACTTCAAACAAGCGTTTAGTATTTTATAATAACGATGACAGCAGAGGAATCGAAAATGCGCTGAAGCCAGATTTGTTTTTTCCCCTTTGGTGGAAGAATTATTCAGACCTTGTTTTTAAGCAGCAAGGGTCTGAGAATAATCTAGTAAAAGCCCTTAGAATTTGACAAAACGTTTAGAAGTATTAGCAACAAAATATGCTCAACAGTATAAAAAGTAAAAAGTACTCATTATGCATCACTTTCGGGGTCATTATCACAGATGCATTAACATAAGTAGCACGTTAATGTTGTAGTACATTACAGTGGAGCTAATTTTCTCTATTCTGTAAACTGTTTATTCTAAAACTGTGCCTCTTATTCTATCAACTAAAATGTCTTTTAAACTGTAAAAAAAAAAAAAAACTAGAAACTTTAACTGTCGGAAACATTTAGTGGACTTTAAAGTACAGTAGTTTCCAGTAAAATAAAATGAAAATATTTAAGTAAAGTTTCTAAAAAATGTACTAATAGGTTTCGAGTTAATAGGTGAAATTCTTTATGTGGACTTCTGCACTAATTTGGTCTATTTTTCAGATTACCGCAAAGAAAACAATACACAAGCAGTCACAGCTGATTATCCAAGGAGTGTTTGAGGTTTACCTGCGCAGGAAGCTTGTGTTTGGTGTTATAGAGCGATCGCACCATGGTGACAACCTGCTGACCCAGGTTTAAATTGACCTCTGATGCCTGGCAGTGGGTCAGCAGGGCTGAGGTCAGCACCACCCAGGGGTTACGCTCCGACTCTGCCCTGGAGACAGAGAGCAAGACACACCTGTGAATGTGAATGTGTGTTTGAGTGGAGTCCTCTGCTGAGAGGTGAACGTACAGGAACATTGGATGGTGAATACAAGAGTGAGCATGTGAAGTACATATATTTGCTGTATTATTGAGCGTGTGAGAAAAACAATATTCCAACTCGGGGTGTGAATCTTCTGGGATCTCACGATTCGATTCAAAATCAATTTGTCGATTCAGTACATAGGGGTGATAATTCTAGGATGTGCTCCAGTCCGCTGTGAGCTAATAAAGGCGGTGTGGCAAACTATGGCATGGAAGCAGAGTAAAGTGTGTTTATGATTATGGAGGAAAATAAGGAGGCAATAATGTAAACACACAAAGGCAAACATGTATTCATGCTAAAGGTGCACAAATAAAAACTTTTCATTAAAAAGTTTGTAGAATTTTTCAATTCTTAGTTATGGTTACATAAAAAGGCTGCCTGTTACATAAGTAAAGACAGAAACAAGACAATTTCAAAAATAAAAATAACACTGTAAATTAGTTTTTTTGTGTGCATTTTTTCCCTAACAAATCACACAATGATGCTTGACACAACTTGGACTTGTATGTATGGTGTATAAGATTACTGTCAATTAGCAGCAATATCTAGCTTCTTTTGTAGCAAAAAACTTAAAAGACAAAAGATAAGAAGCTTGATTCTTACATGAATTTCCCCACCCCTAATTACAACATGTACAATTATTGTAATGTTATTTATCCAATACTCTGCAGCCTGATGTCGTGTGATGGTAATCTTGTTAGACAATGGCTGGGATGCAGCAGCCGACTACCGCGTGTTGCTTTGAATAATACAAATACAACACCCACGTAAGAATAACAGCAGGAAATCAAGGGCTGACATGAGCGCAGACAAAACTATCAAGAGGTTTGCAGACCATCTAATGAATTCTGACGTTGACATGTAAGCAAGGAGGAAAGATGTTTGACCACTTTACCCCTGCAGTTAATATTAAACACCTACATGCTGCATTTTCTCTCTCTCTCTGCGAAATACCAGGGGTACGAGCTGCCAGCACTGACATGCGTCACTTTGTTGACACGCTCCTTTATGAGCTCTTCAAGACCTTTGCTAATGCCTCCAGAGTAACCGATTAGCTCCCACCAAGGCCAGCAAATGCCAACGACGCTAAGGCAATACGACCTTCATGGATCTTTATTAAGATCAGTCATAAGAAGACAAAAATCCTATGGGAAACCCAGAACGACTCATTATCTGTTAATTAGATCTAGGTTGACGGATGGATCCTGTTGAAATTATTTATTCCATTAATATTATCATTAGCATGGCAAGGAGTCAATGGTATAATCGAGTCCCTCTAACTCACTAGTGGATATGGAGGTTGTAGTTGTTAAAACATTTTTAAAAAGAATGAATAAAGTCTATATCCATCCATCTATCCTTCTACACTGCACAAAGTCAGCTCTGAAAAACAAGAAAAAAAGCAATAATATGGAGGAAATGTTACTAAAATTAAGCTTATTATCTGCCAACGGCAATTGTCTTTTTTTTTTTTTTTTTTAATAAAAAAAATAAAAAATATGTAATCTTTAAACTAGTATCGGTCAGACTAAAAACAGGTAGGGCACATTTGTCTGAATAATAAAATAAAAAAAAGTTGGACTTTCTTTCAGTAATATGTAGAAAAATGTGCTTGAATTTAGAAAATGCCAGTGCCATCATCTTGAAATAAGGATACACGTATATATATATATATATATATATATAAAATCAGGATATCTAATAACCGGTACAGTTAAGCAAACGTTGTTTTTCAAACCCTACAAATCATCTAATCTATCAAGCAGCGAAACACCACTGTAAAGGAGGGAATATGTTTTACAGTTGTTCGAAAATTGCCGTCGATATGTCAGCACCGCTGAAAGTTACGCATGTGATAAACATGACAAGCAGTTACATATTTAACAGACAGAGAAGGGAAAGGAGGAAATTGGAGCTGAGAGGAGGTATCTGATATGAACGTGGGCTTTGTTTCACTTCAGGTGTTTTCACTTGATAAAGGGTAGATGGTAACATGCTGATAAACTCTTATATGATGAGAGAAAAAAAACATTTAAGTGGTTGAACCGCTGGGTCAGATTAGGCTGCTGACGTGTGTCTTAAAAGAGACTGTTAGAGGACGTCTGATACCAGTGTGCAAGTGTATATCTGCAAAAGAAGATGGTGTGTGTGATAGAAAGAGGTGAAGAGCTAGAGAGATGGATGGATTACTGAACAGGCCTACCAGGCACAGGCCCGGGGGTGTGTCAGGGGCCTGCAAAATGACTACAAAGAGACACGGTTACAACCAGGAAGAGACTCACAAAGACTACAAAGACTTCAAAGAGAACAAAAATATCTACAAAGAGACGCAAAATGACCACAAAGACATGTAACAAAACTACAAAAAAAAAAGGGAAAAAAATAACTACAATAACACCAAAACAATTACAAAGTCACACAAAACAACTACAAAAAGACGCAAAACCACAGAGGGATGCCTAACGACTACAAAAGAGACACATACCAACAACTAAAAAGAGGCTAAACAACTATGCAGTCTGCATTTCTAGCTCCTCTGTGGGAGGCCTTTTGCATGTCTGTGCCCAGGGGCCCATTGTCTCATAATCCGCCCATGGTGAGAGACAGCCGGGAGGACAGCGGGGCTCCTGTGTGTGTGTGACCGTCAGTATAAAACGCAGCTCTCCATCCAGCTACCGGAGCTGCCTTGTCCTGACAAGCTGCTTCACCTTCGGCTGATGCGTCCGTGGGAGCAAACAGAGTCCACTTGTGCGGTTTGGCACATCGCTGCTTCCTGTGCTTCACCAAGGGGACAGAGAGGCTCTGCAGCATGCGGCTATGAGTGTCTGTGTCGTCGCCAAATCTGTCACAGGGTGCAGTGTGAGTCACAGCCAGCCTTCCATTCGTGCTTTGAATCATGACTCAGTTTATGCGGATAGACTAAAGGATAAGCTTTTTAGATGCAACTCAATATAGCTCCCCAAACAGCCTCTTGTAGTCCGACTGAAACAAATCTGCAGACACGCACCGTAAACACACTTCTGTCACAACCAGGATTAAACGCCGACTCAGACGAATAGTTAAGGTCAGGTAATGTGTCTCGCCCGCCCTCAAGTCTTAACAAAACATCTTGTACAGGACATTTGAAGGTTAAATTAGTTTTAGAGTTTTGTGCCTCAAATGATGGCTGCCGGATTGCTGCAGTCGTTACACATAAAACACACACTAAACACAGATCAGACCGAAATTTCAAGCTTTCTAAGATGCAAAGAGGCACATTGCAGCCCAGTGTGCGTGTGCATGTTGCAGCAAGTTAACTCGAGCGATGTAAACGAGGACGACTAAAGAGACAAGCAAAAAACAAAATCCATAATCAGAAGCCGAGCTTGTACTCAGCATTATGTTAGCGTTTGAATCTGAAGTTGCCTGCAGTTGAAAGAAATGATTATAGCCGACTGTCCCAGCAGTCATGGTTTGACTACAGCTGTTCTGCACTCACAAAGTCAGTGAAATCTGTGGGTGAACTTGAAGCAGCTGTGTCGTCCAAACCTAATCCCATCTCTCCTACTGCTTCTCAGTTGAAAAAGACTCTGGCTTTGCGCAAACTCAATAACAACTCTTCTGCTAAAAAAAAACAAACTGATGATTTGAAAAACATTTTTCACACTTCTCTTAAATCTTTTAATTTAGTTTGTTACGCTGCCACAACTCTAAGCTACAATGAGTGCCCCACGGTTGTATGCCTCTGCCAGTTTACATCCATGTCTGTCCAAAATTGCGTCATCATTTTATCCTATTTGACATTTATGGGACATTTTCATTATTAGCATATGAATTATTGAGTTGCGGCTCAGAACGCGTTTCGTGAGTTCCCTGTGACCTTGGCTTTTGACCACCAATTTCTCATCAGTTCATCCTCGAGTCCAAGTGGACGTTTGTGCCAAACTTGAAGATAGTTCCTGAGATAAGGCGTTCAAGATAATGGGACAGATGGACAGACAACCCAAAACATAATGTGTCTGTCCGTGGCTGTTGGCATGAAAACAGTTCCCCTCCTGATATTGAAAACTTCAATCATCTCCATTTCTGTAAATTTGTTTTCACATTCACACCGAGCATCTTTCTTGTTAAGTGAATCAGGCAATGCGAGAGTCAGAGTCTCTCCACAGTAAATACAAAGACAAAATAGGCTGAATTTTAATCTGTTATTGGTCTTATCTGCCGAATCTTCCTGGTTCCTCAGAGGACGTGGAAATACAAACATGGCTGCACAGAAGAACCTCCGGGAACTATTTGATCAAAGACCGGCTTAAGACGCTTCACAAGGCCCGGACAGAGAGACTAGCATGTCAGAATCTTTCGCCTTTTTCGCCAAACTTGACATGATCTACAATATTGTGAGGGATGCTGTCGGTGCCTACGTTCCTGATCCTGGAAGTCTGTCTCTGGACCCTCCTTCATCGATCACCTTTACAATTCAAGCAGACTGTGAAGTCCCAGCAGGCTCATGGTCCCCTTATCAGACACAATATTGTGTAGGCTGATCCTGGTATAACCTGAACCCTAACCCTTGAAACTGATTCGTAATTAATGAACGCATGTAAATCTTCTTCATTAACAAAACAACAAATTCATGAAGTCTATGAAGGTGATTCACACGCACTCGTATACACCGAATGTATACGCAGCTTTGTGCACTTCCTTGTGAGTTTCTAACAACTACTGCATTTAACTCTACTTTAAATTGCTGATCGAAAACTGTTTGAAACACAGTCTGCTTTGATCGAGCAGGAAGGATAAACTCCCGACAGTATAACCCTGCATTGTCTCGGCGGGCTTTGGAGCACCACTCACTTTTAATCAAGAACAATGGAGAAGGAGAAGAGCAATCACATCATTAGGGACTTATCGATAATACAGCCAGCATTTGCTGAGGCTCATAAGACGCCAGCTAGTGCAAGAAGCCCAGAGCCTGAAGCTTCCTGAAGAAGCCTGTTTTCATTTCCAACTCTAAAAGTCTATGTGCAATACATGGATCTGAGTCGAGAGAGGAACTATTCTTCATTCCCGCTCTCAGTTAAACGAGAACAGAAGTCTCCCATTAAAATGTCAATATGTTCATGTGTCCCTGATTTTGTGAACGATCACGCTAAAGTATAAAACCTGTTCAAAGTGACTGTTAACATGCATTAAGAAAAAGAGAGTTAAAATACAGAGAATTAAGTGAGGTGAGAAAGGATAGATAAAGAAATCATTCTGTACAAAATATGTAATAACCAGATATTAGCATTTTCTATCTTCAAAAAACTCCCCTATGAAATACATATTTTCAAGCTTTTTTTTTCTGTAATCTTGTACGTATGAATGAAATAGTTACTAATGAACTGTAAACATTAGCAAATCAACAACAAGTTTTGACATTTTGAGAAATATGCTTATTAGATCTTTTGCAGAGACTTATATGACAGGATGTGCATACAATATAAATATAAGGCTACAGCCAGCAGCTGGTTAGCTTAGCTTAGAATAAAAACTAAGAGCTAGCCTGGTACCTTTGGGCAGACCCAGGCTAGCCGTTTCTCTGTTTTGAGTCTTTATGCTAAGCTAAGCTAACCAGCTGCTGGCTGTAACTTCATATTTATTGACATGAACAAGCACTTTTCCCAAAATGTCAAACAGATACTTTAACCTTGAAAGAATCAAAGAGAAAAGAAGAAAGATAAAGTCATTTGTCTTACACTTCCTCTTTCATCATGGGTGGCCACGCTTGTAGGAGGAGCGTGAGCAGCTGAAAGTCCTCCCACTTTTGTGCAGCTTCCAGCAGCTCCAGGAAGAGGGCGTGTCTTTTCTCCTCATTCTCCACATCTTCTATCTTAACCTGAGAGGAAAGGTGGGAGAGCAAGCCAGGAGGTGAGGAAGGCAAATCAATTTGAGAGCAAAAAGCAAAGGCCTGCTGTGGTGAGAGAGCACAAAGCATAAATTAGGTGAATGAAGGCTGTTCAGTAACTAGAGAATACTCATCTGTTTCTTTCAAATTCTGCCACACATGCCATGTTGTGGATTAATGTGATGATAAATGCCAGCATCATCCACTGAGAAGTGGATTTCAGTGATTGATTATCTTCTACTAGACATTATCCAACACAAATGCAACAGAAACAGGAGAGCCGCTTTCATTGATTTTAAATGAAGCTCTCGATTGTGATGGTAAAACTTGACAACCTAATGATAGCAGAGTTTGTGGGAAAGGTATTCCTGCCAAAACGGGACCTGAATGAACTGCACAATCACAAACACTCAATCCAGACGAGCATCAAAGCAAACTTCAAACAAGGCATTGAAAAGAGGGACCGGGGCTTCATGCGTAATGGCACATTTCACTGATAGTTAAAAAAAAAAGATATGCCTGTGGCCAAACATATTCTATACTATTATGAGAAAGAGGGATATCTAGAGGGAGAGTATAAGACTGAAAAGGAATGAGGGAGGGTTAATGTGGAAAAAAATGAGACGAGGAGGAGGCGGAGGGAAAGTAATTAATTTTCTTCTCAAAGGTTGGCTTCTAGTGTGATTTAACAGTTCAGAGAGCGGCTGATTTCTGAGGGGAAAACTACAACCTGCCAAAGCATGGCTGCTGCAAAGACAGGCTCTGTCACGCACACACACACAACACAGACACACACACACACAACACAGAGACACAGACACACACACACACACAGACACACACACAACACAGACACACACAACACAGAGACACAGACACAGACACACACACACACACACACACACACACAGAGAGAGAGAGACACACACAGACAGAAAAACACGCACAGACAGAAAAACACACACACACACACACACACACACGCTAATGCTTACACTGCTAGCTAGCTAAAAATACATAGAAGTTGGTAAAGGAAAACAATAAAAAGCTTTGGTTTTTTTAATCAACTGCTTGGATGTTAAAGGAAAAGTAGAAATCTTTGAATCTGTGTTTATACTCCATTTTACCTAGCAATAGTATTATTCATTACCTGGCCTGGCACTTTTTTACTTTCTTTTGTCAGTAGTGGGCCTCCATATGTTCCACTTATATGTGTTACAATGGATGACTGGTAATTAAGTAGTACTCACATGGGTTGATATCCTTCATCAAGTACTGATACATCAGTGGGGATGAACCTCTAATTTAGAAGTAAATGGACATGCAAATAAGTAGCAGCACAGCAGATCCATGCACGGTGGTGTAGTGAAGCGACTTATGATGGGATATGGAGCAATAAATGAGTAAAGCTGAAGCTCAGGACCCTCTGGAAATGGAGGTCATTTGGGAAACAGAAATGGAATCTTAACTACCTGTAAAAAGCCCTCACTGCAATCTAAAGCTCTCAAATCCATCACTAAATGTAAACTGCAACCCGAAGCCTGTTCATCATTGTTATTGCCTTACTGTGTTATGAATACTGAATACTAAAAACTCTCTAGCTATTGAAGCATTTGATAAAGTTTTATGGTCGCATTTATTCAATATTTGAAAATAAAAGGGTATGCAAGACCTTGGGATTCCCTGATAATATTTTGATTGCATGTTCTCTGTACAAACCCGCATTACAAATGGCATTCAGAAACATACAAATATGCAATCTTCTCACACACACACCTACACTACCGCTTGCACACACACACACAATCATCAAAAACTCACCTACAGTAGACCGCAAATTAAATCGCTGCCAATTACTATGTGGCTGTGAGGCTTTTATTTTCTTAACAAGGAAGGATGGTAATTAATTATGGCTCATGATTAAAATCAACATTTCCTCTGTGGTGTTGTACAAAGATCAGAGTGCAGGAGGGCAGAGAGAAGAATGAGGGAGGGAGGGAGGGAGGAGACTGTCAGCCAATACCATAACGCTTCGCAGAGAAGTGCTGGCAAATTGGATCTGACACACGTTCTTTCAGTCAATCAGTCATCATATATTCTTCCCTTTTGCCTCTGTCAGGCTTTCAAACACTTGCAAACTCAGTTTCTCTCATCCCTATCCATCTGTCCATCCCAAGATCAGTTAGTTAGACAGCAGAATAAATGCTTTTGCACAGCATATTTGTGAACAAAGACTATATATTTGTCATTTGTCTTTTTGGACCATCAGCACTTCCCCATTTGGAGGACAGCTTTTCAAACCTTCCCTTCGAACAGCAGCTCTTCAATGATCGGTTAATATGTAACTAGCCACGACAGGCCTGTCGGGCTTTAGATTTCTCTATATGCTGAAGTACCGCCTTTCCAAAACCAAAAAACACAAGAGCAAAAGTGTAATGAATGGATTAAACAGTGTTTTTATTTTCTCTGATGTTCGCTGCAACCGTGAGCATGTCCGCCTCACTAGCTAATTACCTACAGTGGTAACTGAGTGTTAACTTCCAAGGCCAAGGATCATATTAATAACTGGCTGCATTAGTGTGTGGGGTTATAGGTTACATTCAAAAGGGAAAAGAAAGCCCTGTGTAGAGCTGCTGTACCAAATCCACCGTGTCCATTGACCTAAAGTTAGCTTATTTAGCTAGCAACAGTAGCTACTTCTGGTAACTCAAGGATAGTTCAGATTTCACACAGTAAAATCGAATTGTCTACCTCTGTCTGATATTAATGTCAAAAATTACTATGAATTTCAAATCTGCAACCATTATCGTTGTAAACGGCAAGAACGGAAAACTTGACACGGTAACAGTAACTAACAGGGATGGGCTTAGTTTGCGGATAATAATAATAATCAACTACTATTATTACTTTTAGTAATAGTAGTAAAACATGATTTATTCTTAATATTTACATTTCCTGGAACGTTTGATTAAACAACAAATACAAACAATTTCTATAAAAGATGGATCATACACATGAGCACAGACACAAAATCCAAGAGGTACAAGAGAAAAAGCAAACACACACGTCCTGTCAACCCAGCGATTCACGTAAGCCAGTTGCAACCGCTGATACTGAGCGGTCAACACAATACGATACCCTATATGAACAAAACTGTGCGACGGAGAGCAGCGCATGCACACAGGCATGAAAGCAAACACACAGCCGAAAAGCTGCTCGCTCTCACTCGCTCTAATTTCAAGCTTCAAAACCACTTTTCTTTTGTCTCCTGGCACAGGAAACAGAGCTGTTCAAATGATGCCGACCACATGTTACATGCTCGCCCACTGTGACTGGAAGTAGCCTAAGACAGTTTAAAATGGATATTGCATTTTGCAACTGCTGTGCAATTTGGCCATAAATTGGTGAGCAATATGGAATTTCATGAGCCCGTATTGCTTTATAAAGCTACATGGGGTCAATATAGGGTGCTTTACCGCATTGGCATTTGTATGCACACACACTGTGGAAGTTTATTTATGAAATACTTTCCTTAATCCTAAACTTAGAAGACGGATTAAAATGTCATCACTTTTGAAGTTTTATAAAGTTTATAAAGTACAAAAACACATGCACATTTTCATAGGACAAACAGCAATTACAGAGTGTGCTGTAGTTTGTCCAAAAAAGCTTGCGTAGTCAGAGACAGGGTATCTCTCCACTGATTAAAAACTGCAATGCAGTCCAACACTGCTATCAGCATATGATAATAAAACAGGGGGGGGGGGGGAAGAGAGACAGAGAGAGACGGGAGCCGATTTGGGGCAAATCAATAGGCAGAGCAGAAAGCTGTTAGAAGCCATGTGGGTGAAAATATATACACACACACACACACACACACAGTTCACCAAAGGATAACAATTGAGATGAAGAATAAAAGACTGCAGTAGAGAGTGGGTGCGTGTGTGTGTGTGTGAGAGAGAGAGACAGGGCTAGACAGATGAAAGTTGAGTCATCTATTCCTCTTGAGAATTATTGGCACAAGACTTTTTTCACACACACACACACACACACACACACACACACACACACACACACACACACACACACACACACACACACACACACACACACACACATACACACAAAATATAACAAGGACCATGCAAACACAATCAAAAACAATCAGCTGAATGCCACTGAAACCGAGCTTCAATAAACTCCTGTGAAATAATTTCGTCCATATGTCACCGTCTTTCCTGAAGGAATAAACTCGCAGCGGATAAATATTCTAACATCAAAGCGCTCTACAGTAGTCTTTAAAATTTGAACTGCTTTCAACACACAGGTGACACTTGAGGGCCATACTGCAGATCCTTTTAGACACACATGAATGAAGAATGCTCTGCTATACACTAAATTGTCACAAGTGAACATTAAGGGTGTGCATACAGTGATGTGAGCCCCTAACCAGGCTTTGAGGTATTTTTATTTGTACACCATAAGCATGTTTGCCAACAACAGCTAAGAGCTAACGTGCGCATTTAGGGTTTATAGGGAGCTAAAGCCCCACACTGTCTTTGTTGATCTTATGTCATGCTATGATCGTTAGCTGCAATAGAAAGAAACTGCATTTTCTTCAAAAAAAAAAATAAATAAAAATAAAGCTTTTTTTTCCACTTCGGAGATTTCATAGGGGATTTCAGTTTAATGTCAACACCTACCTGAAAGGCTTAAGTGTATGGTCACAGAATAGAACACAAACGTTCAAGGTCAAGCCCCCTGCAGAACTGCACTGAGTAATTACCGATGACTGACATTTTGTCAACATACCAATGGTGATTTCACCTCATCATAAAGCACTGTCACTTGTTGTTAAATGAGCGCTGTCTGTGTCGCTGAAAGGTGAATGAAACTACTTTGGAGTACAGTGGGTTTCACACCATGGCTTGATGAACTGGCAGTTTGTCCTTTGTCCTGTCATAGCAAACAGCATATTGTTGTTTATGGCAGTCAAGCCTGACAGACTGACAGAAATGCTTTTTAGAATGATTTTAGAAGATTATATGGCTGCCAATACACCGCATGTGCCTTCTATAATGTCCATTAAAGTCCTAATTTGTCATTTTAGTCATATATACTCATATGTATATTATAACACAAATGTTATGTGTGTATTGGCATCACTTAAGGTTATTTTCGTTCCAAGCACCAATTTGATGACTGTAGCATCATGCAATCAAGATATTAAATGAGAAAACCAGGATCCAAGTGTCAGTCAGTATGTGCAAATTAGGGGCCCGCTTGAAAAGATTTCACCCCACTTGTAACGAGAACCCTCCTCCAGAACTGATTAGACAGACGTGGGTTCAGTGTCTGAGGTTGATTTAAAATAAATAAAGAGAATGGCCTATTTGTTACGAGAGACGACAGAAAAACATTTATTATTTAGTTCACTTTTCATTCATCTAAAATAAACTACATGCGTCAATGCATAAGAATTGAATATTGAATTGAATTGAATTCCGTTTTGAGACTTTCCATCACTGACTGTAACATTAGTAACTTATTACCAGAACATGAGTGCTTATATTTCCTGTTAAACACAGTGTCTGGGACAGAAGGTTTTTCCAAACAGGGTATTCTGCGACGCAGTAACTATAAGCATTTTGCACTTAGCAATAGTGTTGTTTTTTTTTTTAAAGAAACTAACAGAGCCTTAAATACATACCATTTGCTTTGTTATAAGGGTTAAAATCATTTCAATTTCAATTTACCGCAAATCAGACAATTCTTTACATGGAAATGAAATATCTTCCAGGCTCAATTTGGAGCAACTATCAAACTCCGATAACATCACCGAGGTGTCAGATGAATGAATGATCACACACATTTGTGTTATTAGTTTAATACCATTCATTTTAACTTGAAGAAGTATACAAACATTTCCAGCAGGATTTATTTTTATCGTAAACTGTTTGGAGTTTGAGTGCAAATTGTGACAATTTCATGTTGTTTTAACCAAATGCAGGTTATGAGGTTGAAGTGTTACATAAATCTCAAGTGTTTGATCAATTTAACACAGCGGTCTTTGAATAATTGTTGCCTTGAATGACTTGAAGGTGCAGTGGGTGTCCTAAAGCCACGGAGTCCATAATTTAGACTTATTTTTTGACTGAATATTTCAGTCGGTGTATTCAGAGATCAAAGTGCGATGGAGAGTAGATGGCCCTTTGGTTACGTCACACAATATCCAGGGTTTCCCACAGTTGTTAATAGTAGATGTGGCCCAACTCCACTACATTATTAAAATCATCTGCTAACATTAGAAGACATTAAAATAGTTTTCTCACATTAAACCCTCAGTTAAACAGACAGTGACTACTTCAACCAGCAAAAGCTATATATTCAAGGTGTGAGGAAATTGATTATAGTCAGCTAGTGACTAAATGAATTACAGTCAAGATGAGTCAAAGTCTATCAAAGCTCAGAAGATAACGCTGATATATTTAATCTAGACACGTTGGATTATAAACGGAAAACCTGAGTTATTTCTAGTCTGGAAATGTTGGAGACAAACTCAAACACTCACAATCAGCAGGGGATGTCTCAGGAATAAACTCGCACCACTTGTGAGAGACAACACTCAGTACTGCTGGTCAAGCACTTGGTTGAAGAATGTTCAAAGTTGAGTAATTATCACTTGATCTTTTAACATCAATAACTCTCATCAGGTTTAGTTTAGAAATGATTAGACAGTCACAGCTCAGCCTCAGCTCTGCCCTTTTAATAAAACCCTGTGACTGGAATTACCAATGGATGATATCAATAGAATATATGCCAGATCCAGGATGGCTTTAGTCTGAAATATGTATGTATAGTACATACGTATTTCTTTAAAATAAATAAATAAACCAACAAAATCATTTTACATGTGGGTTCCAAGCAACTTGGCATTGAGAGTTCTGCTAATGCATCATTGCTGGTCAATCATCTTCTCTTACTGAGATATATAATGATCAAACACATTGGTAAGTGTCTAGTTTTTGAGGCTAATCAAACATTTTGAAAGAAGACCAAGAGTGCACAGCGCTGCTAGCAGCTCTGTGAGATGTTTAGCAGGTACAATGTTTGCCAGGTTCAGAATTTTAAATTAGCTTGTTAGCATGCTAATATTTTCTAATTGGCTGAAAACACAACAGTGCAGCTGAGGCTGATGGAACTTTCATTTTGTTTGCAGGTATTTAAACTAAAGTATTAGACTAATTCAAATGTTGACCTTACGATGTCGCTAGATTAAAGAAAATCAAGAGATCACCAAAGTCATTAAGCTTCATTCTCTGGCTATCATGGTTATATGTATGTAGTAAATGTCATGCCAATCAATTTATTAGTTTTCAGGACATTTCTCAAAAAAACACAAATATCAGGCTCATAGTGGTGGTAGAAGTCAGGAAGTCACCAAAGTCATTAGGGTATATTGTGTATATTGCGCCAATCCATCCTATAGTTGTCGAAACATTTCAAGAAAACCCAAAAGTGTCAACCTCATGATGCTGCTAGAGAAAAGTCACTAAAGTCTTTAAAATCCATCCTCTGGAAACAATGAATGTACTGTATGTACCAAATTTAATGGCAATATATCCCAATGGTTGTAGAGATACTTCAGTCGAGAGACTAAAGTGGTACACCGACCTGCCAACAAACTGACATTACAATCCATGGAGCCACACTGCTAGCACTGCTTAAAACAAAGACCTTTGACCTCACATTGTACATCTGTAATAGCATGCTATATAAGGCAAACCTTTTCAAACAAACAGTTTAACTGCAATGACATTTAGATGAAAACTGGAACCATATGGGAGTGTTCAATCCAGTATTGATTGCTTCAAAACAACCCAGTAATGGAATGGAATGGATATGAAAAGTAATGGAAAAGGACACTTATATTACCACGTTTTCAAGTAGAAATGACAAAGAAACATGTCAACAGGCACTACACACACACAAGTTCATATGGTCAGTACAGCTGAGAACCAACCCAACAAAAGCCCCATTTACACACCTGTTATCATATCACACCACACAAATACGGACCTAGAACACCGTCATGTCTTTATAGCTGACAAGAGCCGACCCTGTGACTGACTTGTTAAAGTATGTGGTGAACAAATCATCACCTCTGTGGTAGACAGGTTGATGATCGGTGCCACCATCACCGTCCCTCATGACAGCTCTCTCCCTCTCACTTGTCACATCTTATTACCACTGCCAATCATGATGGTGAGCACCATCATTCCCACCTTTCTGTCAAATGAGCAGGATAACTGGATAAATGGTGTCCCTTTGCAAAATGAAAATGGCCATCACCTTTTCTTCAGGTTTACCAATAAAGATTGTCATGACTTGTTGTAAATGACTTGATGTTAAAATGCCGTGACTGTCAGTCCCACGAGAGAAATTGCTTTTTATATCTTGGATTCTATTTCTTGCCCAAATGCCAACAGCAATCCTGGAGATGGTCACTTCAAAAGGTATATATTTGACCCACTCCTCCTCCCTCCTGCCAGCATAGTAACCCATTTTTGGGAATATTTTATTAAGATTTTCTTATTTACATACATACTGCCCACAAAAGGCAAAGAGTGGTAACTACAAAAGCAGTAAAATTGAGATAAAATAAGTTTTCAGGCTAGCTGGCAAGCTTTGTAGATAGAAAGGTTTTGATATTATCATTTTATTACTTGTAAAGCTGATGTTTTTATACTTCAATTATCATTGCCACAGAACCTGCATAATATCTAAAATATGCAGATTGGCATACTTAATCTTTGGATAATCTTCAGAGAATGCAGCACCTACACATAAAATTAGTTCTTTCAGCTTCCTTGTCCATTTTAACAAAGGTTATTTTAGAAAAACTTTACTTTGATTATTTACACGTCATAGATCATTGGAATTAAAGGTATATCTGTTTTGTGATTTAAAGGCATCTTAACCACCATAAACTCCTAAATTTCACTGAAGCGAAAAGCTGAGATGACAGTTAGTACACTACTGATCGAATCAGTAGCATAGCTGCTAGTTACATTAGCAGCATTTTAGCCAGATTTGTTTTTCTCCAAAATGAATGGATTTAGCTGCTGCCTCCTTTAGTTGTGTAGAATAACTAACTGAATTACTGATATGTCAGCTATTGTGGCTACTTCTTAAGTAAATTAATCTAGTTTTAGCTTAAGCTAGCCGTACAGTAGCTAACTCACAAGCTAGCTTTTACTTTATACAGTATACCGTTGCTTTAGTTGTGTCTTACTGCAAATTTTACATAAATGATATACATTTCTATGGCATAATAATTATCTATATGATAAAACAGACACTATAGAGTCAAAAAAATGTAGTTAATGCATTTTGGCTTTGAAGGGCAGCATAGCAGTCAATAATTAATTCAATTACAAGCATAAAAAACAGGATACCCTGACACTGAAAGGTCTATGATAACGTTGTGATCGTGCTTAACTACATTAATCATAATTGTCGCTACTTACAAAAAAAAAAAAATTGTTATCTTTGATCAAATCAATCTAATTACGGCAATACAGCTGATGAGACTGTTAGCCTTTTTGTGCCAAGTCAGATGCTTTCTTTCTTTCCTGAATTCCTATGAGCTGTTAATAAAACACAGGTGAACCTTTGCCCCCGTTAACACATCTGCCTGATAATCTTCTCTGTTACTTGGCAATTATCTCAGTCCTTGACCTGAGACGGAGAGATAGGGACGGGAGAGGGGAAAACACGGGATGTTGGCTCGTCAGTGGATCGGACCGGAGTGCCGGTGGAGCCGTGGGATCCAGAGATCTCCGTGTCTGGCCTTTACCGAGTGCGCTCTGAATGAGCTCATCAATATTCATTGACCTGCTCTGGCTAATGTCCCCAGCGACGGGCGGAATAAAGTTGCAGAGGTCACACACTTCACAAGGGGAGAGAGAGGCGGGGAGAGCGAGGGAGAGAATGAGCGATGCTGAGAAAGTGAGCAGGGATGATAAGAGAGTGCAGGTTTCAGACAAAATGAGAGCGAAGAAAAGCAAACACCAAAAAGGGCAAAGCCTCAAGGCCTGTGGAGGGTTGGGGAGTTTATTACGACTTGAAAGTGAAACACATAAAACATGCAGAGGAAACATAAGCGCAAAGATAAAGACACGCACGTCCACAGAGAACAAAAAAGTGCACACACAAACACACCCTTGTGCATGCAAAGTATGACATGAAAAGATGAGTGCAATGACAAACAAACACAGCTCCTCTAAACCTCTCCCTCTATTTGTTATGCTTTTTCTTGCTCGCTCTCCCTGTAGTCTGGGAGTAGATCTACGTTGTATAACATGACACCCGAGTATACATAATGGCATACGCCTCAGGAGAGGAAGAAGAGGAAGATGAGAGACACGGGGAGCTCAGATGACAAAACACAGAGGGGGAGTGGTTAGAAAGAAAGAGCAGATCAAGTTTAGGAGGAAAGAATGAGCTTGTAGCTTGACATCTTGACAAACACCTGCTTGACATAATGCCACAGCGTCAGACATTCATATCAAGCACACACGCATAAGCAGCCTTTACCGTGTGTTCTAATATTAAACCCATTTGTGCCAAGTCCTCAATTCCTCCTTAATCATGCATGCTATAGGGGCTGATGAATATCCAAGGTATTGACGAAAGGCCAAGTAAAAGGAAAGATGCTAAATGATGACACAAAAAAAACCCATGTAACCGAGTATCAGTTAAGTTTCAATCTTAATTACTGACAGTGTTTACAATGTAGACGTGTATGTGTGTGTGTGTGTGTTAAGTGTGGATGCACACAATCACACATATGCTCAGGCTGAATCACACCAGTTAAAGTAAAGTCTTCACCAGGTGCTACAGAGCAGCAGAGAGCTTGGCAAAAAAAAAAAAAAAGAAAAGATAATGGTGCATGAGGGCCCCCACGTCATCTCAGATTCAGAGTCTTTCTCCCGCCTTCTCATCTGGCTCTGTGCCGTCTACTCCCATCACTTCAACTGTCCTCAGACTCTTTTCTCCTCATTTCTCCTCTTGTCTGTCTCCCTCTCCACATCCCTTCTTTTCTTGTTTACTTTATAGCACTGCCTCCTGTCCGGTGTTTTCTGACTGAATCATCAACGATCCCACCGAGATGAGAAAGTGTTGCGCTCTCCTCTCCTGGCTCAGAGTTATAAAAAAAAAAAAGAAAAAAAGAAACCGGAGCATAAATAAAGTTTCCGCAAAAAGGAGCTGAGGGGGATAGATAAAAGCTGCCAAAACAACTGGAATTATAGCCGAGGGCTTGGCTATCACGGAAATGACCCCTGACCTGTTGTATTAGAGTGTGGCCATTAGATAGCGTCCTCAACCCCATCACATTTATTATTTATCTAGTGGAAAGGGACTCCGCTCTCTCTTTCTTCTTGTACGACCCTCTCCCTCCAGTCCAGGCTCATTCACTTTCATCAAACAAATCTCTCTCAGCTTCCCTGTCCGGCTTCTCCTCTCCACCTGGCCTCCCCCTCAGCTAAGCTCCATATTTTTTTTTTTTCTTCACACAATCCCTGGTGGGTCAATTGCCGAAGTTCACTTCCACTTTTTTACTTTTTAACTTTTTAACACAGGATCGAGACAGCCCGCCCGCCCGTTTCTCAACGTGTAATATACGAGTGTGTGTTCGCGCACCACAGGGGCATAATGGCAATGATCAGCTGCAGACAAAACACTAACAACACTCCCAATTATGTTTCTGTTTGTATTCCTGTCATATGAAAGAAATGCTGCAGTTACACCAAAATGGCGTGCCATCCATCTGTGCCGCTCTTTTTTTCTTCCTTCATTGCGATCCTTGGATGTGTCTCAAGGCTGAGGCTTATCTTCTCACGGTGGTTTTGCATACTTCAAACTGTAGCCTTAATATTAAAATATACGGCAGGTGGAGTGGGATTTGTTACAGTATGGCAGGAGGGGAGATGCACACAGGCATGAACATGCAAGCTCACACAACTATTGATAAATGCATGCACGCTCTTGAAAACACACACACACTTGAAATGTTTACAGTTCTTTAGGCTCGTAATACCTCATGTACAACATGACCACCTGTCTCTATGTGCATGAATGCATGCATAACACCCATATCACATTGTGTCCAGAAATGGTGGAATTCTGTAATTTTCTGCTTAATTGGTGCGTACAAAATAAGAATCCACATCCTGTTTTTCTACAGAAAGACCAACAAAGGTGGAGTGAGAAACTAGGGGACTGAAAAAGAGACCAAGAGGAAGCTGTGAGAAAGAGATGATAGTGTCCAGATGACTATACGACCATACATATGGGTCACAAGAACAGCGAACAAGGTTGAGAAAGAATTTTTAAAAATGTTAATACTGTACAAAATAACCATAAGTATGCAGAGTATATGTCTCTCACATGCATAACAAAGTCCTCTATCCTTAGTAACTTCGCATCAAACCCAGTCCAAAGCTGAGACGTGATCAGAAACAAAAATCAAGAAAAAAGCTCATCCGATAATAATTGGGATGGATCTGTCAAACTCAAAATCTCAACCTTGATCAAATCAAACTTTCAACAACATTTCCAAGGAATTGCAAGATCCGAAAAGAAAAAAAAAAACATTCGACATTTTAAAAGGTGAAACGGAAATAAATGAAAACGTGCCTCAGGAAAGTCAAGTAAGAGCCAGGTCGGGGTTAACGTGTGGGATCCGGAGGCTGTGTAGCAGCAGACTGGAAAGCTGACAGAGTGCAAATACACAGCCTGCTCTGCTCAGTTCATCCATATTAGATAGACGGCACACTGCAAGGCCAAACAGTGCAGCATCAAAACAGGGTGTCACAGCAAATGATCCGTGACATTGACGGGGAGGACAGGGGCTTGTAGCATGAATCAGCGATCACAGTTGATGAGCTTAGATGATGACTTTTCATGCTGACACACACATGCAGGGTGATTTCCCTCGCAGCCTTTAGAGTGCACACAGGTGTGACGATGCGACGGCCACGTTCCCCTCTCTCCTTCCTTCAATGCGTGTCTGTAGTTATATGTCTGTGTTAAAACTGTACTGTGGGGATGAAAGGGGAACACTACCTACATTCTGAATTCAATTATGTTATTTCCATGGCCTGCGAAAGTTCAATCAATATTTGTGAACATGAGCTACTCTCTCTCAAAGCCGGAAACTAGAGTAAAGTAAATCTCAAACTTGTGATGTGATCAAGTATGTCTGTAGTCTGTAACTGCCATAGAAAGTGAATGGGAGACTGTTTTTTTTGTACCCACAGAATGTTGTTTTCTTTATTCATACCCAAATTAGCTTTGTTATAGTGTAGTGTTCTCAGTTCTGAAAGAGAAAATTAACCTGTATACTCAGAACCATAGAAAATAAATAGGAGCAGAACAGACATTGAACTTTTTTCCATGTCATTTGACTAGTACAAAATAAAATGCTGATTTTTGTTAGTCGTGATGGTGACATTACATGTCAGTGGGGCCGCAAGAGAGCGGACACAGCTCCAGAGACGGATGGCGGGCTAGTTAGCTAGTTAGCTTGTACTTCTCCGGAGCGGTGGGAAGTGAGGCAGAGAGACCATTAGACCCAGCGGCCACCAGCCCGCTGTTCGGCTCATTTTCTGTAACCAGTGTAGCATTAAAGCATGGTGGAATCAGCAAGCTAGCTAGCTAGCTAACTAACTATCGGACAGCTTGTTAATTAGCTAACTTGCTAATTCGCTATGCTTTAATGCTACACTGGCAACAGAAAGCCGACCAAAGTTGTCACTCATCTGGCGATAATAATGTGATTTCCTACGCTGTGACAAATGAGTGTGTGGATTAAGCAGTAAATTGGCAAATTTTACTCTTTATGCCTCTCAATGTTACCACTCCACTGCTTTTTTTTTATTTTAGTTGTTACCGCAAAAACGTCATCTCACCATAGTGAGTCCTGAACTTGCCCAAGTCGGTTTATACCAAAGTCGGCTCATCGTTGCAATGGAAACGCTACACATAAAAATGGCCGCCGCTCTGACCGTCCACACTCTTGTTTTTAGTTGTCTCAATGCTAGCGCTGCCACGGGATTTAAAATACTAATTACTATCTACACACTAAAACATCAGGGATGCAGCTGAGAGGGAATTGCTTTAAGAAACATGTATACACACATGAAGTATGACAAGTAGTACCGTAATTTCCGGACTATTCAGCGCATCTGAATATAAGCCGCACCCACTGAATTTTTAAAAAAGATGTATTTTGTACATAAATAAGCCGCACATGTCTATAAGCCGCAGGTGCCTACCGGTACATTGAAACAAATGAACTTTACACAGGCTTTAACGAAACACAGCTTGGAACAAAAATAAATAGGCCTTTAAACGCCTTCAACTTGAAAGCTGCATCATATGCCTTTCTCCGTGTCTTTGCCATGATGGGGGTGACAAAATGACCGTAATCAGAATCGTGACCATTCATAATGTCCGCTGTTTAAAATGTCCGCTGTTCATAATGTCCACTGTTCATAATGTCCGCTGCTGAAGACATTCCAAGAACTAATAATGCAATTGAAGGTTGGCATAATGTTTTTAGAGGTTCATTTGGTACACTGAATGAAACACCGAGAAATTTCGTAAAAAAGTAAATTACCGTAATGAATGGGAAGTTTGAGCGCGCTCGATTTACGTCACATTATGCGACAGTGCTCAGTTTTTTGGCGACATGAAGCTTGTGAAAGCGGGAAAAATCCATAAATTAGCCGCGTCATTGTATAAACCGCGAGGTTCAAAGTGTGGGAAAAAAGTAGCGGCTTATAGTCCGGAAATTACGGTAGTCACCTCTTTGTGTGTGAAATGCCAAAAACTAAATGACCCTAAGTGTATTGTTATTAGTAACATAAAGGTCAAACACACATTATGCACACACAGACAAAATAGACCCTCCAATCTTGACAGTGGTGACATTTGGATGCCCTGCTGTTATGACTAATCATTCAAAATGAAGGCACAAAATCTATCCCTGGCTTCACCTCTCATACCCTCCCTCCCCTTCCTCCCATATCATCTCCCCCACCTCCTCCCCATACCTAAATGTCAGCATTTCAATTGGGCTCATTAATTCCTCCCTTTTTAGGCGTCTCTGTGAGTGTCTGCGCCTGAGTTGTGTGTTGGGATGCTGCAGGAGGGAGGAAGGATGATGTATCGGAATGGTAAGTGGCCAGTTGTTCTTTTTCTGTTTCAATATCATCTCTGAATCTTTCTCTCTGTCTGTGTACGTCTCTGATCCATCATTATTTCCCTCCTCTCTCTAATTCTTGTTCTCTGTTTCCCTCTGATCCATCATCGCTGGGTGTGTGTGAGGCAGCGGCTGTGTATCATGCAGTGGCCTTTCCCCTGACACGGCCCGGCCTGACCCAGTCTGGACACCACTGGGCTGAACAGCATCTATCATAAAAAGCATTCGTCTGGTCCTATTACCTGCTTGTAGGCTGAAATGCACGTGTGTTTGTCTGTATTATACAAAAATGCCACTGTATATAAATTAGAATGTATAGACAAAAACATGCAGAGAGCAGACGCAGGCAGGCAGAATGGGAGGAGGAGGCTTGGACAGACAATGTAAAAAAAAATACAAGAATTTTCAGATCCTAACAGACTGTGAGGATCTGAGGATTTCTTGATGTACTGTCAAGGAGGTGTGCACACAAGGCAATGAGGCAAGGATGAAGGATTACACAGTAAGTGAATCAGATCTGTAGGAATACACAATGCAGCCTTGAAACACAGGCAAGCGGGTTATCAGGAGATTGGAAAACAAAAGGAGAGCTGGAAAACCAATAACCTAAATCAACTGTGATAATCACAGATAGTGTACCATGAATTAAAATTCAGTTAGGAAGTCAGATTGTATAGAAATATATGAGAAAATTACCCTACTTCTTATATACAGTCAATGAGCCATATGACTCCATATGAATGGTAATGTCGCTTTTACATTAGCAACCTATACTGTGATAATATGTCATATATAGATATATGGATGGATGGAAGGATGGATGGATGTATATAGATATACAGTAGCTATATATATGTGACATTTAGGGAATATGCTTATACACTTTTTCTGCAGGGAGATAGATGACATAATCAATACCACTCTCATATCTGTGTTAAATATGAAGCTACAGCTTGCAGCTGCTTAGCTTAGATTAGCACATAGCCTGGAAACACGGGGAAATAGCTGGCCTTGCTTTGTCCAACGTTAACGAAATCCACCCAGCTCACTAATTAACATGTAATAATTTGTTGACAAATAAGTGCATTTCTCAATATTTCTTTTTTGGCTTGGGTTTTTTCATTTGACCCTATTTGCTGCTGTTGATTTTGGTCTGACAAGCTACCAAGTGCCTGGAAGGTCTTTAATCGAAGGAGCTTTAGCCTGACCGAATATTAATAAATCCATATCAGTCAGTAGTGTATCAGTAAGTATTCTAGTACTGGCACAATGTCACAGCAGACCAAAACCACCAACATTATCATAGGTATCTGTGACTATGTCCGACAATTTCTTCCAAAACACCTTAGTTTTATTGTTTACATTTTCAGAACCCAGAACTAATTACTTAATTTTTAGCCCCCCTGTTGTACTTCAAGTAATATCCTAATTTCTACATCAATCTTTTGCCTGTTTTCAAGGGAAAACAACACAAATATAATGCAAGACCAGCATAATGTCTCTAATTTATCAATGACACTTACCAGGCTGATTTGTAGCATTTTAAAAAAGACAAATTACCACAATTTTCATCCTGAATAATTACTTGATCCATTAAAAACTTTAAAAAAAGAACGACCTGAGTTTCATCCTCTGTAATCTGCTCTCTAATTAATGAACACATTTACATTCTGAACTCATTCTAATCAAAACTTTTAAACATTAGTTTGCTTTCTCTTAATTTGCCATGAAAATAAATAATTAAAGACTTGTCGGCTTCCTAGGGGCTGTATGAAAAATAGAGAGACAGAGAGAGAGAGCGAGAGCGAGAGAGAGAGCGAGAGAGAGAGAGAGAGCGAGAGAGAGAGAGCGAGAGCGAGAGAGAGAGCGAGAGAGAGAGAGAGAGAGAGAAGGAAGATCATTTGTTCGTGTGTGTGTGTGTGTGTGTGTGTGTGTGTTTGTGTGTGTGTGTGTGTGTGTGTGTGTTTGTGTGTGTGTGTGTGTGTATAGCTGTTTTGCAGCTGCCTGTGATCACAGCCCTAATCAGACGCCTTTGTCAGAACAGCAAACAGACAGCGGCAGAAAAGGAAAGATGAGAGAAACTTAAACATACTACTGATATCAGTTTCACTCACAAACTGTGGCTTGACAGCACGGTTGCCATGGAAATCGCAGCAGGCAGTCTGTGTGTGTACGCGCGTGCGTACGTGTGTGTGTGCCTCATGGGAGGGCTGAGTATGCAGTGAAAGACGGATACAGTGGTTTGTGTGTGAGTGTGCGACTCTCTGGGAGCAAGTGGGATAAAGTTAGAAGGGAATTGTGCTGATTAGTTGAGGGGCCAGGGGGGCGAAAGGGGAACAATGCCAACTTATTTTCGTCCCTCTCTTCCCCCACTGTTGTCTCTGTCAGCGTCTGACTTCCACCACTTTCGTCTTTCCTCCTCTTGCTCCACTTCCCTCTCTCTTTCTGCTTCTAAGCCGACGTGATGAGGTCAGACTGGGGCACGGCCTCGGGGCACCAACACGATTGCCAGCGCTGCTTTCGGGTGGCACCAGGCTAGCCAACATAATTACTGTGCCACCACTTTCAGCCGCGCGACAGCCAGTGGAGACAATTAAGTGTCGCTCCAATTAGTCGAAATGCAATAAATAAAAGAGTGAGTGCGTGTTTGTTCATGGCTTTGAACTTGACAGCACACATGTGGACATGGAAAATCTTTCAAAAGATTTGGACTAATCCAAAATGAGACATTTGGCTACAAAAACCCTGCTCACACATTTAAAAAAAAAAAAAAAGGCCTTTCGGTTGCCTTAGGGAGAAACAAGAGGAAGTGGCACTTCATCTGAAACGAGTCTAGTGTAAAAGCAAGAGACTCATTTCAGATGAAGTTGATTCATCTTTAACAAGATTAATTAACTGATCCCTTGGATGTACACTCCCTTAAGAGTGTGTGCGCGTGTGTTTCGTCAGAGCCTGTCAAATGTCTAGAGTGCAGCCAATTAGTAAAAGAGTCCGGGCCCACACACCTGTCTCTCTACCTGCGCTGACAATGGCCCTCGGCTGCACGCCTACATTTACACATTAATTGACCAGCTAGGGCCATTAATTAAATAATGACTAGCCAGTTAATGATCGGTAACACCAGGGAGGGGGCAGTGTGCAGAAAGAGCCACAAGTGCAAACATACGCATGTGCAAACACCCAGCTTGCTGGAACGCGGATACTGTACATATTGTATATTAAACACTACTGCAAATATACAGAGGATTTAGGCATGCTTACAAGCATTTATGTGTTGGTTTTATATTTACATAGACAAACAAACAAATGTATCTCCATAAGTGGGACTAAACAGGGCACTTACACTTCTGATTAAGCTCCTAAAGTACCAGGTCTCCTAAGACTTACCATACAACGGAAACCGCATTCTCAATCACTTACCAAGGGAAACGTATTTTCTCCTGGATTACGGTCACAATTTTTAAACACGTGGTGAACGTTGTGTATTGAAACCAAAAACCACTTGGTTATGTTTAGTAATAGATCATAGTTTTTAACGTACGTTAAAATAATTCAACATTGACCATTGCGGACATTGATTAGAAACATATTTGTGAGACAAACAAGCTGAATCCGGGAGAAAAAAGGTTTCCCATGAACTGTAATTGACAAGGCCGTTTTGTTGTGTGGGAACCTCATTTTTAGGACACCAGGCTGAAAGTACTATTACAGTAGAATTACATTATATAAAGCTAAAACCTCAAAGAGAGAAACACATTTACATAGTTTCTGATTTCTTGGGAAGTACAGAACACACATATTCACGCTCAAATTAAGATGCACAGCCGCCATTAAATTCGATTTCCCAGATCACATATTTGTCTAGTCTTCACTGATTCTATAAATACGCTTCTTTGCAAAGGTCTTCCACAACTGTGACAACTGAGATGTCTTTAGAAATGCCTGCTTTGAGCAATCATGAAAAGGCATTAGTGAATCATATTCCGAAAACTAAAGTTAATCTTTGATAAAGATTTAAATGGAGAGCATCAGTCATTCATCAAATAACCCACCGTCGTGATCTTTAGCAGCAACAGCGATAAATAAACAGTAACTACATCTTACTTACAGTATCCCTTCAGCAGCACACCACCTTTTTTATAGCTCAAAAGGCCGTAATGTTAAATAATGGGAATGTCTATGACAACAGTCACATGTTTCAGGATGGGATGAGTGAGTCATTTATCCATCCTCTTAACATATTCACTACCCCATTTCGACCCTGTTCTCCTTCCACTCATCTCTTCCCCCCCACCCATCAATTTCTAGTGCCTTTTCAAAATTTATGGCCCAGAATTTGATGTTTTGACCTTGGAGAAAATCCAGACATCTGTAGCCTCCTTCACATCAAGTGCCAGTGTTATGTTTTTAGAGTGTTTGGGATTAAAGTTGTTCCTCAAGTAACGCATTTCTCAACTTTGCAGTCTGTTAGTGAGGGGCTGATGAGTCGTGGCTGTGTACATGTGCGAGCGCGTCTGTGCATGTACCTCTCTGTCTTTGAGAACCGCCTGAGTTCTGTAGAGCAGCAGAAGACGAACGTCGCTGTCCCGGAGGCTGAAGTTACTCTCCAGGATCTGCAGCACGTCGATTCGAGGCCGCACGGGGAGCGCGGCGTCACCGCAGAATAGATGCAGCCAGGCCAGGAGGTCATCGGAAGTCACCGCGCTGTCACTGAGAGAGGACGTGAGAAGGACAGCAGTCAGACAGGCTGAGTGAGGCAGAGATAAGGAGACAGAGATAGAGACGTAAAGTGTAGAGGTAGAGGTTTTTAAGTAGCCTGGAGTCTAATTCAAGTTTAAGGCGGGAAAATTACATAAAAAAACTTGCCAACAGAAATGTCCATTTAGAAATGTATGTCTATATCTATGACTAATTTACTCAGATTAATGTCTTTCCTCACACTAGCTTGTTATCCAAATTGGATCGAAATGAATCAATTAGTCAATTGACCCCAAGGTGCGCTCTGAGCTCGGTAAGACTGCTTTCTCTTTTTTAGTGCAAAAATATCATTACCTTAGAAGTACTCCCTTCTTTAAAAACAGTTGAAGGTCTTTAAATAAAAAATGTAAAAAAAAAACGTTTTGGATTTGAAAGTCATTTTTTAAGCAAAAAAACCCAAATTCACTGGTTTCTGCTTCTAAAATGTGAGGATTTGCTCCTATTTTTGGATTATGAAATTGAATATTTTTGCAACTCAGGCAGTTGGTTGGACTAAACAATACACTTAAAGAAGTCACCCTGGGCTTTAGGAAACTGTGATGGCCAATTTTCACCATTTTCTGTCATTTCACAGACTAAACTATTAATCGAGAAAATAATCCTATACGATTAATTTATAATTAAAATAATTCTTAGCTGCATCCCTAATCCAGACAGCAAAGAAAGAAAAAAAGGGAAATCGCATTGTGCATGACTGCACTGACAGACAGTAATGTAATGTTGTCACAGATCCATTCTTTTTTATTTTGATTTGTTTGGCCAATGGTCACAAAAGAGCGGACCAGGGTATGTCAGGTGCTATACAAATGTTGTCATCTCAAAAAAAGCTACCAGGCAGGTTGGCAGGTGCCTCTTGGTTTAAGTATGACAAAAAGTGTGTGGTTTGCATGTGTGTGTGTGTGTGTGTGTGTGTGTGTGTGTGTGTGTGGATGTAGATAACCTACCCACTCTGGACATTATTGTGCACAGCAGTCACCATGGCTTCCAGGACCCTGAGGGGTTGTGGGTAATTTGTCAGGGCGTCTGGGTCTCCACTGAAAAAACAAACCGTATCACCACAATGATCTTACATAATATGCTAATTAAGATAACGTTCTCAAATTACCACAACACAGAGGGGCAACAACCGAGGAAATACAAAAAATCTAAATCAAAGGATTCTCTTCTCTGAGATGGTGTTAGTTAAAAACATGTCTGGCAGCGATTAAATGTTTGAGGCATATGCAGCTTTGTAAAAATTAACCATCAGGAAATTATTTAAAGTCCTACAGACATGAAGCAACAGAAAAACATTTAAACCCGTTGTGTTTAATGTTGGTGAAATCACCCGAATATATAATTATCTCATCATTTAATTGAAAGATGTTTGTCTTGTCAAATAAGGTGTAAATGGTATTCAATAGCTCATAATAGCAGGTGGGCTTAAAAAGGTAAAGTGTGATCTTTCTGCAGCGTCATTAGTGTGTTTCCTGCCGTTGCTGTGGTTTCTGCTGCAGTGTGCATGTGTGTGTGTGTATTGTATGTCGCAAGAGAAGGGCTATTTTTCACAAAGACAGAAAAGGGAAAAAAAAAGGGTGATTTCCCCCGACTCTCTCCGCTTTGCTGCTGGGCTCGCGCACACACACACACACAGACACACAGACACGCACACACGCACACACACGCACGCACGCACAATGTGGAAAGACGACGACGCAGCATTTTCCTTATTGCATTTTACCACTTACATTTTATCTTCAAAGATACACAAACACAGAATAGTTATGACGGATACAAAAGATGGCCATTAGTGTGAGACTCAGGTATGCCTGCTGCGCCAAACTGAAAGCTTTCGGGAGAGCCAAATACAAGACCGCCTCATTCATACCTGCCAAACACAAAGGCCTGCAACAACGGACACACACACACACACACACACACACACACACACACACACACACACGTGAATGCATAAAGGGATATTCATATGCGAGTACAGTGACACGTTCAAGGGAGAGAATCTTGAACACAACACGCAGGCCTTGTGTGTGTTTGCGTAGGCAGCGTGAGATCTAGAGGGGAACAGCTGCATCAGGCTGCATTAATTATAAGAAGATAATGAATCAGATGAAGGAGGAAAGTGTGCGTGTTCATCGGGGATAGTGTCCACATGTCTGCCTAACTACGACTGTGCGAGTGTACACGTGCATACTAGTATTTTCTGCTGTGTGTGTGTGTGTGTGCGTGTGTGTAAGGGCAGGTGCCATCTATCTGCTCCATGCCCCATTGAGCAGCCATAAAGAAGCGGGAAATGAGGCAGGAATATAATCAAGGCGTCATTTATAAAGCCAATCAGATGGCCCGATGATATCTGGCCCTGTCAGTTTGCCGATTGGTCTGTCAGTGTCTTAGGGCATTAAGGACAAACATAAAAAAAATGAATTAAAAAAAAAAAAAAAACACGGCTTTGAAAATAAGCGTTGTATTTAAGCCTATGCAACTTTGCTTTCATTTTGTAGTGTTTGGATGTTAAGTCCAAGTATAACTGGAGCAGCTCTGCAGACATGTCGGGCTGAATCATCTCACCATTCCTTTTGAATGCAGCGAGCAGGAAGACACCAATAAAAAGCTGTGAGTCCAACTCCCAAAGGCAGCTACTGTAGATTCAATTCAACACTTCAGCATTTGTTTTGACAGGGCTTCTCCCCACCAACATGCTGAGTCCAAAGTGGACCAGAATACAGAATATTTTCAGATAACAACCAACCGAGATCTGCTAGTAGGCGGCGTGTTCGGGTGGCCTTTAATATTTTAGAAAATACAATATCAGGCCTGCTTACTGTGTGAGGTTTATAAAGATAATTTTCCTAATCCAATTTGTTTTAAAAATGCATATTTATTTTTACACAAATGTTTATGTTATCCGACCAGTCAGGTATGAAAAGGGTGCATGTAGATGATAATGTTGTTTGACAAGGCGCAACATTGAATATAAAAAAAGAGATTTGAAAAAGAGAAATACATCTAGTAACCTTGATTTTCTTCCTGCTTTCGCTCCTGGTTTTAAACGCTGTCCAAATTAATAACAATTTCCTGAACAACTCAGGGCTACCAGTTTGCAACAACATTTAAGATTTCCAACCCAGTAAAATGAAACTCTAGCTGCAGAGGCAGGTGTAGGATTGAAAGTGTTCCGACTCCTGAAGCAGGAGATGATGCAAATTTATCCAGATGATGCCGAAGAATTTGGTAACTATTAGAAAATGTAACTGCAGCGGTTTCGCAGGACTGTGTTGAGGCAGCTTCTCTGTTTAGGAAAGTGTGTAAAGGAATTATTTTTCATGAATCTATTTCTAACACATATATGACATTTAATGAAATGTATTTATGTTGATGTCCTTGCCGTCTAAAAAGTATATACTTATACTATACTATAAGTTAGTGTCAATAATAAAAGGTTATGTTTTAAATGGCAAAATGCGTTTTGTGTGCATAAAAGACTTGAGGTTGCCAGGCAACCAGCTGAGACTCCACAAAGTCAGCCGTACAACTTGTTATTTTTTTACATTTCGGTTTGTTGGTTTAACAACATGTTCATTATTGCACTTTAGAGAAGCTGGCAGGTTTATTATTGAACACAAGAGAAAGCCAGGCCATCGGTTTCGCCCCGCTTACGCTTTTCATGCTAAGCTAAGATAAGCTAATCTCCCGGCTCCAGCTCCATAGTTGGACTACAGACACGAGTGGGATTTTTCATCTCATCAACTCTAGGCAATAAAGCGAAAAAGGTGCCCACATGCTGAATCGTTACTTTAGGTGTACAGCCAAGCTCCTCTGTGTTATTGTGCACGTTCTCAATAAGAAGATTTTGTGCACATAGTATCGTATGGAGGGAAGGAGAGAAAATACCTGAGTGCGGCCACTACTCCCTCCATCGCGTCATGAAGCACCACTTTAACAGACAGGTCTCGAGGTCCAACAGCCACACGCAAAAGCTCTCCAATGCGCTCCAGGGGCTGCCCATCAGTTGCCATGGTGACTGCCAGCTCATGTACTTTTGACCTCTCGGATCGGGATAAATCATAAAGTTGACTGTAAGGCTGGAATACAGAAAGAAAAAAACATGAGTGATGGTGGAGTGTAGACATTTTTGACCCGACAGGGAAAATATTTAATGTGGAAGAAAGACAGAAAATAAAGGAAAGCATAAGGGGGCAGACGTACAATGGAAAAGTTTGCCTACTTGATTATAACTATTTAGACAATGAGACACAAACAGATACTAATGTGAGATTGCAGGGAAAAAATTGGAGGAAAAAAAAGAACGGCTGAGTGAAAGAAGTACAGTGATGTAGGAAGCATAAAGTTTAGTGAGTGAAGTATGTTGTTGAGTGCTTGGTTCTCTGCAGGTATTTACCCAGAGGGCACCACTGGCCTGAACCTGCTCACTCTCTCAAATGTCCTGTTCACCTTTGCTTGTTTTTCTCTCTTCCAATAAAAAAAAGAACTAAAAATCTCAACCTGGAGAGTTGGAAATGGTATTTGGTGGTTTGTATGTGTGTCAGTCTGTGTGTGTGTGTGTGTGTGTGTGTGTATGTGTGTAAATAGAAGTGTGAATATTTAGGAAAAACTTGAATGGTAACATCTGTAATTATTCTATATAATATTTCCTCATCTTAAAATCTTTTTAGCATAAATTATCAGCAAAAACTCTCACTTTGAGTAAACGTTTCAGCGGAAACATAAATGGAGTCAGAACAGATCCTGCTCTAAAACCTCCATCTTAACAGCAGCTGCAACGAGCTGTTGGACAAGTATAACTGGGCCAAAAAGAAGAAGGGAAAAGCTGGAAGTGTGACGGGTTTCGAAGAAGCTAGGAACACAGCGCGGCTGGTCATGCGTAGCCGGGAATGCACAGTTTTGTTGTCTGCCAGGGGAAAGATGAGAAACAAGGACAGATGTTGCTGTGTCATGTATCATTTTGGTGTCTCGGGTATCTCAAGATGGCAGACATGGACATTCTTGGCATTGCACTTAGACAAGGCTGCAGCGTGTTACCTCTCCTGGTTGGGATACTCATCGACAGGATATTGATATTCATATGATTTATGATATTCCTGATATTCATGAAATATTGACATCATATATTCATGATATGATAATTATAGGCAGAATATCAAGGCCTACCTGAAAATGGAAAAAGTGTCCGGTTGGATAACATTTGAGAGGCATCATGGCTTTTTATTTGGATCATTTTCAATGTGATCTCTGATGTGCGCGTTTGAACACGGGTAGCTCTCGGCGTTGTCAACGAAAGGACGAGAGTTTAAGCGGCAGGCAGGGACAGTGGATGTGGTTAAGACAGAGCTGCGCTATAACACGAAGCTCTCCACACGGATGCTTCCTTGTGATCACAAGTTTAGGAATACAAGTGGCAGACATGAGGCTTTTCCACAGGGTGGCTGGTTTCACCGAGAGGAGCTCGATGAGGTCTTATACAGACGCCACTTTGCTGCTTCCCTTTCTCTCTCTTGTTGTGGGCTTGACAAGAGACTTGAAAATCCACGGATGGAATAATAGGTGGATACATGGATATTTGGAAAGTTCTGATTCCGGAAACACACCAAACGGTGGGGGGAGTGCAGCCAAACTAAAAGTTGGGGATCGTTGCGAATTGCGGCCAAAGAATACCCGCAGCCAATCAGTAAACAGAGTCCTGGGACTCCTGTTACATGAAGACCTATGTTGCGAACAATTTCTTCCCCGCCTTCTCATTTACTGTCATTTCTCTACTGTTGCTATCGAATAAAAGGCCAAAAATGCCCCAAAAGATCATTAGTTCTAAAAACAATGGGGGTCATTTTTCATGCTACGGCAGTATAAAAGGCTTATCATCAAGGGCATGTTCTTTATACTCTACAGCACTTGATTCATTGTACATAATACAAAAGGAACATGGGAAGCGTCTAATACAGAACCGTACTAACTTCTATACAGTATCTGCAGTGTGTAATTTGCTGTCCTCATAGCAGGTCAATGCGCCTGTGGTGGATTCCTCTACGATCCACTATTATTCCCAGCAGCTGGTCACGTACACTTGATAAATGACCACAGTGTAGCCAAACAGAGCCTACAGGGCTCTTTCTATCCATCTTTCTCTACCTATCTGCCCTTTCCTGGTTCTTATATCCTTTTTATCTATCTCCAAAGACATAATCGCTTCTTGCACCAGTAGAATGGAAGTCACATTGAAGAGGTTGGACTGTGTTTGTATGTGTGCACCTGAGACTTTAGCCTATAGCTCTGCATTGCAAGTACCTGCTTCGCTATTATGGAGGATACGTGCTTTTAAACACAGATAAAACAAGCGCTAAATATTTTTGAACTTGCAGTGTGGGGGTCAGAAAAGTTCAGTTTTCACAGCAACACTTGGCTCCCCAAATCATAAGGTTCCCTTTCTCTGGCCCCACATTCATTTTGTACACACACGCACACAGGCACACAGGCACACAGGCACACAGGCACACAGGCACACAGGCACACAGGCGCACACACACACACACACACACACACACACACACAGGCACACAGGCACACAGGCACACAGGCGCGCACACACACACACACACACACAGGCACACAGGCACACAGGCACAGGGAGGTGACAGTGGGGTAAGTCAGTGTGACTTTGCTTAATGAGATACAGCATGGTGTACATACAGTACATATGGCCATATGGCAGGGCTCAGTTCAAACAGCAGCCCATATATTTACATTAATATATCCTTGACTGGTCCCACTAAGCCTGGGAAGAACTTAGTCGAGCAGAACCGACCCAGAACGCACACGGTCTGTATGTCTGACGAAAGGTGACCCCATGAACAGGCAAGGGAATAGCATGCGAGTGATCAAGTGTGTGTAAAAAGGTTGTGAACGTGTCACTTAATCAAAGGAGTTTGGGAGAATTACTTTTGTGTCAGTTCAGCTGTTAATTAACAAGAAAAAAGACACACAAATGTCTCCAAACCATATGTCTCTTGTAGATGTATGTCACAGTGCATCGTCATAAAGCAAGTGATTCGCTTTAACCAAAGTAAGAATTCTGCCTTTCAGGTAATAAAACAAGTTACTAAAATGTCAGATATGGTCTGTGGATTATCTTCAGTTTCATCCGCTTAATGAAGCTAGGTCTATTTCTGGAACTATTTTAAGTTGAGCAAGCACATATTTAAGCAGTTTGCCGAGCCAGTTCAGTGTTTCTTTTTGTATCACTTGTCATTAGTGGTGGAATGCACATTTGTAAGTATATTTACTCAAGTACTGTACTTAGGTACACATTTGAGGTACTTAGTACTTAGGTACAATACTCGAGTCTTTTCTTTGCATGCCAATTTCTACTTCTACTCCACTACATCTCAGAGGGAAATATTGTACTTTTTACTTCACTACATTTATCCGACAGCTTTAGTTACTAGTTACTTTACTAATAAGGAGCGCTTTTGCAGCACTTTTCACTATTTTCTGAATTTTTATAAAGCCAACAATCAATCGATTATTGGAGAAAATAATTAACAGATTAATCCACGATAAAAAATAATCATTAGTTAATAGTTAAATATTGAACTCCACCCGATCCAACTCCAACAGTAACATCCTGCTAATCCAAGTAATAATAATCTAATGATATAATATATAATGGTCACAGGGGACCTGAGTACTTTTACTTAAGTAACCTTTTGAATGCAGGACAGTTTAAAAAAAAAAAAAATGTTTTATGTGGTATTAATACTTTTACTTACAAAAGTGTCTCAATACTTCCTCCACCACTGCTTCTAATGCACTTTCTATGAGTTTCCAAAACAAAGATTTAGCTGCATAGAATTTACAAGGACGTACCATTTAAGCTTCGAACTGATCGCTCGACACAGTGTATGCTAAAGCTCGACCATGAATAACTGCACACTACTTGACACGCTACTCCATGTGTCCTTTTAACCGATCACTTAGCACAAATGTACAGAAAGAGGTTTCAAGGTTTTATAGGCTAAGGTGCCTGGCAGACGGCGTCTACCTGCTGGCTTTCTTTGAGTGACAGGATGAAGGCATGGCTCAGAGTGTCCAGGTGGGCCTGGGATTGCTTCAGGTGTGTTAGAGCCTCATCAAAAGTCATCCCCGCTGAGTCCGTCCCTTCCTGCTCCCCGCTGCCGTCACCTGCTCTCTTCTTGCTCTTC
>CALSBV010010705.1:97766-115060 GCA_943590825.1 Bovichtus diacanthus | reverse complement strand
GCGCGTCTCAGACTTGGAGTTAGTCGAGAATTGTTGGCCCTGGAGACACCGCAACAGCATGCGTGTCAATTTTGCTAAAAGAATGTGAGGGTTAACTTTTACCAGTGTTTGTGAATGTATGTGTGAGACAGACAGTGTTAGTTTGTAACTGTTAATATCACAATGACAGTATATGTGCCAGAACATGAGTATTAATCCCTTTGGTGATGTACGTACATACATTACAATATGTGCGAGTGCTAATGTGAATCTAGTAGTCTTACTTTTGCTGCAGCTGCTGAACCCCCTCCCATGTACAGCGATTCTACAAGCAACAGCAACTAGGCTCTTCAGCCCTGCTGACCTTGGGATTTCTCCCAGGCCCCCAGGAAGAATGCCAGGCTTTGAAGCAAGTTTTCGTAGTGGCCAAACCGTGGAATTACAACCTACGTGCCAGTAACTTGACGCCCAGGGCCCCAAAAAGGCATTTTCCCATTGACTTACATTGGGAAAGAGACGTCTGTAAATCAGCTTATCATTTTTATTGGAGCCAACTCAACCTCCCAGTACGTGAATAGCCCTTATGTAAATAATTCGGCACATAAATTGCGCTAATAGCCAGATCCAGAGTTTCTTTTTTTCTTTTCTCCATTCAAGTGACTGAGCTGAGACCAGCCGAGCCGAGATCCACTTTGTCTACTTCTTAAAGCCATCGTTAAAAAAAAAAGGTTTGTTAATTCGGGTGTTAAATCTGCAACCACTGTCATTGTTAACTATTCACGGCACAAGAACGGAAAGCTTTCCGCAACAATAACTAACAGTAAGTCGCTAGTCTAGTGATGTGCCGTGGCAGTGTGAGCTTAAAGTAAAATACAAATGCTCTGTAGGTCTCGATGTGGATGACTCAAAGGTGTGTGTATGTGATTTGTGTATGTGTGTGTTTGTGTGTTAAACAGAGACATGTGTCACCGGTTAAAGCTGTGGTGTTATCCGGAGCAGAGGGAGGAAGTGAAGCGTGAAAACACAGCTGACACCCGGCTGACCTTTACTGAACTTCATCCAGAAGTGACACCACCTCCACCCGTACACGACTAAGTTTGAGCACTTGAGCCGGACCGCTGAACCGGTGACACGCTACAACCTGGACATGACGTCCTTGGAGAGGGAGCTGCCACGGAAATCTAAGTGGAAACAGCATCTTACTGCCATGCTGCTGCTGTGTCAGGAGCTCGGTGTTAGATAGACGGACATATAAAAACAGAGGTGGATTGCCTGCCTTGTCATTGACAGGAAAATGTGAATAGTTTTTTCTTTGTTTCAATCCTGTTGCTTTTCTACTTTAGAAACTAACATGAGAGCAGGTGGAAGAAAAAAAGAGGAATCGTTTAAGGACAAGATAAGGGAGAGATAAAAGCAGTATGGCATCGGGCGTATTCGGTTTGTCCCTTTCAGAGAAATATAAGGATTGGTGACAGAAATGAGACACGAATTTAGGCGTTTGTTATATTCTACATGACCATCAGTGAGGTTATGTACCGCCTAGAAGGACTGTCAACATATGTACGCAAGTCATCAATCATGTCGAGAGGGATGACGTTCGAGTCTTCAACACTGGACATGATTTCTTGACATTACATGTAGAGGCTTCGGGCTGATTTTAGGACAATAATAGAGGGGCATTATCCTAGACCTTTTTTTTTTTTTTCTTTCTATTTTCTCTCAGAAAGAGCATTAATTGTTTGGCAAGCAGGAGCTTCTGGTGCTTCTGTACCATTAGAAAATACTCAGGTTTTTCTAAGCAGTGCCATTGTTGAGCAAATGAATTCCTCTCTTTATGAAACATGCCTCTTTCATAGATGATTGCACAAGCAAAGTGTGCATGAATGGGGAGAATTATACACTTTTAAAAAGCAAGAGTAGTTACCCATGTCACTAGAGTTAATCCGAGATAGAGTTAGATGCAAACTGCATGCATTGGTTCAATGGGTTGCAGTTCTGTGAGAATAACAGGCCTGCCTAATGTCCTTCCTGTAAACCATCTACTAGTTACGCCGTAGTTGTTCAATCTGCATTACAATGAGAGAGAAGAGCAAAAAAAATAAAAAAATAAAAAAATAATTCGGTCTTACCGTTGGCAACAGCTCTAAGCTTCTTCAGCAGTTTGACATGGGAGTCTGGCTTGATGGTGGTGGTGACGTAAGGTTCGCAGCCCGCAGCGTCTAGTAACGTGTAGTAGTAGAGCAGGCGGCCCTGGTCGGTTCCCTCCACAGTGGGCAGAACGTACTTGGTCATGTGGCTGTAAAAGGCCTCAGGGTTACACTTCAAAGTGTCAAACAGGCAGAGGGACTCGCTCCGGGATTCAATGTCCTTGGTGGAAAGACTAGAGGAGGAGGAGGAGGAGGAGGAGGAGGAGGAGGAGGAGGAGGAGGAGGAGGAGGGCAGGGAAGAAATGAGAAGAGAATAAAACCATGAGGATATGTTACTGAATTTAATTTTTTTGAAGTTTTCACAGCAACACAAACACACATTAGTGATCCAGTCTATTCTGAATTGAAAGCTTTTACATTTGCTGTTGTAAACACCTGCTTGTTTGAGGTATGTCTGCTCTACTGTAAATATCCGTTTGTACACAGGATGTAAAACACTTAGCAGTGAGTTTCTGGCATTAGAAACAGCGGCTTGTTTGAAAAAAAAAAAAAAAAAGAAGAAAAAAACTATAATTAAGATCTTAGTTGTTCACATAAGCAGCATTAACCACTATGCCTGAAAAAGATAAGAAAAAAACAGCAATACTGAGGAGGAAAAAAAAATGAAAATTTCATCAACAAAAAAAAAATAATCAAAAGAAAAAGGAAACCAGCACTGGGGATTATTTTGGTTCTGAAGTAGTATCTGAACACAGCAGTGCAAAAAAACAGCACCGCGATCGGCAGGCTTATCACCAAAGATACAGTCCCTCGGAAAAAAAGATGAGCATTTCACAGATTACAACTGAGAATACATTTAAGAACTTGGTCAGTTCTGACATAAAAAAATGGGGACAAATTGTGAAGATGGGAAGACTGAGAGAAGGGAAAGAAAAAGAATGTGTAAATGCTCAGAGTGGAAAACATCTATGCTGTTATGAGCGATTTCTTCAACTTGCGCGCGACCTGCTTTTCCAACAAACAAGTTTTAACACAGAACTCAAAGTTAACCTCAGCAGGTGGCCTGAAGAATGAGAGGACAAGTGAAAAGAACACAAGCAAACCTCGGGAGAGAGGAGAATCGGAAAAAAAAGAGAGAACCGCAAACAAAAGGAAGATACAAAGAATGAACAGGCGAGGCAAAGAAAAGATAGTTGCTGGTAGTCACCGAGGGGCTCCGAGCAATCTGTAGCTGTCCGGGAGTGTGTTAGTGTTCTGAGTGCAAGTCTGTTTATCTGTCAGAACGGGACAACATCAAAGAGGACAATGTTTCCTTAGGGCTCTCCATCAGTGCTCGCTGGGAGGCTTTAGCTAATGAAAAAACATAGGCAGCGGCAGCAGGGTGGAGGCCACCGACAATAATCTCAATAATGTAAATAACGCTAATCATCCTCACAGCAGGGGCTCTAATCAGACCGGAGTCACTGTTCCTCTCTCTTTCCTAAGTGCACACATTCACAGGCAGCCCAATCAAAGTCTGATGTTTCATTATTTAATCACATTAGCTCCAAAGTGACTGAAAGGCGAAAAGAACAATGGCAACAACTTGTGCAGGTAGGACTGTTTGAGGGCTGTTAAAAGTTTTTCCTTTTGGCAAGCCCACACACGCAGCTGTGAATGGTGGATTGTGCCCAGTGTTCATGTCAGACTCTACTTTAGCGTAGTGTGTCACTGTAGTTCTTCAAAGCCAGGTTGTCATCTCCTCTTTGTCTTTCTTCTCTATCCAGTGACAAAAAAAAAAAAAAAGTGTTTAGAGCCTCTCTTTTGCTCAGGTTGTGAGCACCTCCTCTCTTCTCTCCACAGCTTTTCTTTTTTTTTTTTTTTTTTGCATCTCTTTGTCCCACTGATATTTTTATCTGCCGCACGCGTGCTTTCCTACTGCTGCTCGCTCGCTTGCTCGCTGGCATTTCTCTCTGTACACAACACAATCCCCCTCCCCTCCGCTCTATCTCTGTTGTGTTCATGTGGCTGTAAAATCAGGAGATTCTCATTACAATCCTTTCTTGTTCGTTTTCAAAAGCCGGAGCAAGGAAGCGATTTAATACGGTCGAATATTCCTCATTCTCTCTCCCTCATCCCTCTCTCATTCCCCATCTCACATTACCATATTCTGTTTCTTGTCTCTCCCACCATGTCCAAACAAAAATAAGCTTCTAATATTCTTACATTCCAAAGCATATTTAATTGCTGTGGTAATCTGACAGCCAGAATCAAACTGATTATTCAGCACTTCATTGTTTGAATTAATGCACAAACTGTCATTTTTTTTGTATGATCTGTGCTGCTAATTTGTTTACAAATGACTGTCCAGCAGGGGGTTGTGAAAGTGTATGTGTGCTGCACAGGACAATGGCAATGGAAATTGTCAATGAGCTGATGCAGTCTTTCCATTGTGCGGCCATATGATTAAACCTGCACTTACTGATTTTACAGAGAGAAGCTGTGAAAAAATGACACATCATCATCAATTGAATTTGTGTGGCGAGCTTGTTTAGTTGCCTATTTACTCATCCAGCAGATATGGAGCAACAGAAGCATTCATTTGGAGTCATTCCTCTGTTCACCTGATACATCTAAGTCCAAAATTCCCGTTCCTTTTAGCTCCGTTTTTGGCCTCCACCCGTTCCTGAGGGAGATATCTGGCTCTTCAGCTGCTAAATGCTCCACTATCTTCACCAGCTAGCCGCTAACTCTGTCTGCCTGCTGTTTGGTGCTGGGCAGGTAATGTACGGCAGATTTATCAGAGTTTTTTCTCGGAAAAACAGCTGCCTAGTGAATCTCGAAACGATGCTAATGGGAGCAGTGAGAGCGAACCAAAAGGCTGATTAGGCTGATGCAGATGTCATTAGTTTTACAGTTATTTGGTCATAAACCAAAGTACTGAACTAATTCCAATTTTGACCTTTTGATGGTGTCTTGAGCAAGGTGGCGCACCGACCGACAACCTGATATTACAATCCCTGAAGACCCGCTGTTAGCATGGATAAAATATAGATTTCATTTGTGCCAATTTTTTTTTATAGGGAACGTGTATCATTTCCAAAAACGAGCGAATGCAAGGTGACTTGTGGAAGTTGGAAAAAGCAAGTTTCATGAAGAGGACTACTTGGTTTGGTCAAACCTGATCGTCTGTGTGTCATGCATGTCTAAAATAGCCCCAGTTTCAATGCAGTCAAAAATACTGCTTTTGTATTACTGAGTCCATTCCTGAACCAAAGGTTAGGCAGCTGCATTTGTCAGTCTCCCTGCTCTTCCTGGTTCTCCCAAATGGCTCCAAGAAGCATGCTTACACAGTCATGCTCCAGGCTCAAAACCTCACAGAGTATCCGAGGACAGCACATCAATAATCCCTAAGCACCAGGACAGGCAGCAGCTGAACGCCGCGAATGTTCCTAACCTGTGTGTGTAGCAACAGCATGGCCCTCATTCCCACTGAATGCTACAACTGTGCTGTTGTATTCTGTGCACAAAAGCTCATCAGAATTCTAAGCACATGAACACACAGCAAGATGCATGCTTGCGGTAAATTCATTTTTGAGAAATAGAATATTTGAGATAGTGAAATGTAATATGTCAGTATTATGCCATAAACAGCATGTATTTCTTTTTTTAAATCGGGTGACAGCGAGAACGCTAGTGGCATGTCAGCATCTTGGCATGAAAATCAACAGTCACTTCCTAATAATTACCATTATTCTTAAAGATCAAAATGCACAATATGCAACATGACAAGAAAGAACAACCCTATGAGGATAAAACAGCTAAGGTGAAACTGCAGTGACAGAGCGAAGAGGGGGAACTTTGCTGTGGCAGGGGTGACTGCAGTTCACAGCGTAATTAGTATTGATAGAATTTGCATACCGCAAGGTTCCTGGAAGGTTAGACGGAGCAAAGTATAAGTGAGGTTCAAATACGGTGGATTTCATAAAATAGAAAACGGCCTATTTAAGGGTCTTCGCAACTGGTATTTGGATTTTGGCTTGGCGGGAGTCACAGACAGAGAATAATTAGCTTTATTGGGGGTGCTTTATATTGATCAGCTAAAGTTCTTATCAGCTCTCATATCATTTTACCACGTGGGAAGCCAAAAAGTTAAGACTGTATAGTAGGGGTCGGAATCACCAGAGGCCCAACGATACCGTAGTATTGCCGTAATTAAGTCACGATACGATATTATTGCGATGCTTAAGTCACGATACGATATTATTGCGATGCTTAAGTCACGATACAAAATTATTGCGATGCTTAGGTTACGATACGATATTATTGCGATACTTAAGTCACGATATGATATTATTGCGATACTTACGTCACGATACGATATTATTGTGATTTTAAACATTTCGAGCTGTGCTGAGTATTCCGATTTCTTTCAACTGCAAAAAAAACTTTCTCTGTTTTGACCAACTTCCTGCCAATCCTGCTGACCTCATCAGAAAAACCTATCACCACCTAGTAGGCTGAAAAAGTTTAATTTGTATTTGGAATAATAAGAATTTATGAGATAAAATCTCAATATTGCGATACTATGCTGTAGAAATGTTTTTTCCCCAATCCTTACTGTGGGTGTTGCTGCCAATTTCGGACATAATTTGAACTTTTGTTTGCTGAAGAGGCCACCAGATGTGCAATTAGGAAGGAGCTAGTACAGAATTCAAAGGTGTCCTCTCTGTCTCTGAGGATTCCTCATTAGACTCAAAGCAAAACACATCAGTGATGAGTCAGTCGGGAAGGTCCCACAAAAAACAAGTCTTTTTTTTCATCACGGGCAAACACTATTCTACGGAAAAAGGAGAACAGACGGTTAGCGGCTGTGTGCGGCAGGTCGGAACTGAAATGGGGAGTTTGTTGTTTTTGAATGTCAAACGTGATGTTTGTTCGGATCAGATGACTCAATGCCAACTGATGTGGAACACATCGTTTGTGAGCCCTGCCTGAAGTGATCCAAGTTTACTTTATTCCACGACCAAATCCTGACGTGAAGACCTACAACGACAAACGGTGGAGGTGCAAGCTGTCATGGGAACATCTTTGGAATTCTTGCAAGACATTAACTTGATATTAAGTGCACACGAAAAAAGGCAACGCTGAGCGAGTAGAACTGAAGTAGCAGTTGATTTCTGAGTACACATCAACACCCTTCCAGTTTTAGGACAAGTCCTTTGAATGATGTAATAGTTGTCGTTAAAATGTCAATAAAAAACTCGCTGAAATTCATGTCTCTAAAGAGCCCCCGTGTACATCTACAAAGACACGCAGAGAGAACAGCTGACGACGGCGGTGTTTAGCAGTGCATTGATTCCTCTAAAGCGTTTATTCTGTGTTAATAGGACTGTCTCAGGGACACTCTGGCTCTATCATCCATCTCTGCTTCCTCCATCCATCTACCCCGGCCTCCCCTCCCTGCACACACTGATTCAATGGGTATTTCTCTACTTAATGACCTTTCTCTACATCCTGCTTTTTGTAACACTTAACGATAAATGCTCGGCAGCTCTTTCTATCCTTTTGACCTGAAATAAATGTAAGCATTTTTCTATTTGTCACCCTTTTGACTGTATTATTACCATATGAGCTTAATTTTCAAGAGCTGCAGATCTCCGCAGTGTCATCAGAACTTTGGTCAACAGTTTGCCCTACTATATACTAATACTGTAACGCTTTTGAGTTAAATCCCGTGGAAGAAAAGAAGTAAATTACTTTTGAGTTATGATCTATATTATAGAAAGAAAAAGAAAGAACATTTTTGTCTTCTTTCAGACTAGTGGAAGAAAACATCCAAAATGTACATTAAAGGTTTTTATTTGACTACTTATGTCTATTCGAGTCTATAGATTTCTCTCAAATTCACCAAAAGGTAGCATTAGATAATACCTCATTTGCATATGTAAACATAACATTTCAGTAAACTTCTAATCCGAAAAATAATTGCCTTAATGAAAGTGAACAACTGGGCAAGTTTCACGGTGATGTCCATTTCTTACAGTTTTTACCCATAAATCAGTGTAACTTGTTTTATAAAAGCTACGCAGATTCTAACGAATTGGTACAGTTTTCTCAGCCTGCTCCTGTAGAGTCCCTCCTGTACAACATCGTGAGGATTCGCCCCTTCCTCACTCAGGAGGCTGCTCATCCATCCGCATCCCACACATGGACCACTGCAACTACCCCCTTGATGGAGGCCGTGTCCAGGACCCTGCTGCCCGTCTGGTGTTCAACCTCTCAAAGCTCTTCAACACCCCTCCTCTTCTCTGTTCACTCATCCAGTTCAAGACAGTAATGCTGGCCCACAGGGCAGTGAAAAGGAATGCTCCTTCCTTCTTCCTGACAAATTATTGTAAAACAAATGTAATGCAATAAGAAGATTCTTGTTATTGCCCTTAGCCCAAGTAACTGGCCTCGGACTTGATCCCAGGGCACTGCACTGTATCTGGCTTCTGCTACTAAACATGATGAGTAAAAGAATCCGTTTCCCTCCCAGGATCAATAAAAGCCTAAATTCCATGTCGCCGCCTCGTTTCTGTCTGTGTGCGTCTTTTCCTTTAAGTTTCCCTGCTCTATTTATATCAGACCCCGTGTCCATCAATCCATTAAATCAAAACGCATATTGCAGATGCCTCTTGTCAAGATTACAGTTTGAGTATTCTCCACACATTTGTCATGATCTTGAGATTTTGGTAGAAACTCACAGACGCAGCAGCTGTGGTCGGGTTAGAGGAAGGTACAGGTTGTAATTTATCGTTAAGTGGAGTCCATAAACCATTTCCCTTATATCAGAATGCGACGGGGGATATTTATCACAGATGCACACATGTGTGCGCACACACCACACACACACACACACACACACACACACACACACACACACACACACACACACACACACACACACACACACACACGCTGAAAAGGCATTCTATTAAAACAAGGAAAGGTGCAGAGCTAGTCAGATCCCCGGCGATGAAGTTGGAGAGCAAATAAATTATGGAAATAGACTCTGACACACTCGCATCCTCTCTCCCTCTGAAACACAACCACACACACACACACACACAAACACAGACACACACACACACATATTCACAACATGTTTGATTTACTCTCGGGGTGCTTTCAGTATGCTTTTTATGTAGGCGCGCTTTGTCGTAACTCAGAGGCAGTGTTGATACTTAAATTCATATTTTTTACATTTCACTTTTTCAGACTTTTAAATACAGCTGGGACAAGGACATGTGCACATACTGAACTTAGTAGACATGAGACTACAGAAGTAATATGTTGTGTTTTTTTTTTTTTTTTTTTTTTTTTAAATCAAAACGCAAATGCATTCAGGGCCATTTCAAGTGCACATTGACTAAATATTTAAAACTGATGAGATGAAAAATACTCAGGGAGAGGTTATGTAAGGGTGTTGTTTGTATTTCTGTGTGTGTGTGCATGTACAGTACCCGCTATCTGTAAAGAGGAACTCGAGGTGAGTCATGTAGACCTCCCACAGAGGAACGCTGTAGCGCTTAGCCAGAGACAGAGCGATGCTGTACACGTTGTCCTCCAGTGTCCTAAACACACACGCACACGCACACGCACACGCACACACACACACACACACACACACACATACACATACACACATACACACACACACACGTAGAGAGGAGGGAAAAAATGAATCAGATTTGATCACACTGAAGCAGAAAGAGTCATCACTTCCACTGTGATATGATTATAACTCAAAGATTAGTCATTCAGCAGAGGAAACTGATGGTATATTATTTTAAGTCCCCTCTCTGCTTACTCTGTGAGGCCAAGGATGGTCTCCTTCTTGTAGTCCGAGTCGGAGCTGAAGCGCTGGACGTCCACGCCGCGGCCCAGCCCCTGTAACACCTGGGCCTGGGTAAAGTCGGTCAGACGCTCGTTGTACACGTGCAGCTGGCTGATCAACTTCTGCAGCTCCTCCGGCCAATCGGAATACGCGGACACATGCTGGGAGACCAATCGAATCAGCTCCTTTGGGTCAGCCTGTGAAGAGAGGAATAAATCTCGTGTTTACACACAAACTGCTGCTGAATGTGTTATTTCATGCCTCACAGAGTAAAAGGATGTGAAGCGGACAATTGTGCTAAAAGCCACATTCGGTAATCCTGAGCATCACTATAATACATACTCCTCTGAATGTGCGCAAATAGAAACTGGACTTACAGATTCCTGCCCCTTTTCTGTAGCGGGGGAGAACATAACAGCGACTGGTTTGAAAAACGTTTATTGTAACAATTTATGACAGCTAACTATTTGCCAATTTATAAACATTTGTTCCAATACTTTTTTAAAACAATTTTAAACATTTTTTTTTTTTTTTTAAAGGATTTTAGATAGGATGCATGGTGCTAAAGAGAACACTATCCTATCTTTGGAAAGAGCCTTAAGTAAAATCCAAGAATTGATGTAACTTTATTCATAACACATTCCTCAGTCTATCACCTTTGGGGAATGGGTGTCTGCACGAGCTCTGTTCTGTTTTGCTTGGTTTTTGCTTGGTTTCTGGGCTTTTTTTTTATGTTTTGTTTATTATTTATTGTATTTTTGTATAATTCCCAATGTATATGCTAAATAAAAAGAATGTATATGGAATAATAAAAAAATAAGAAAACAAGGTTGAAACTATTGTATTTGCCGTATAATGCAAGTGGCTTGCAGTTCACATATTTCTACTGGTACTATTGTGCTACTGCTATGCCAAATATGATACATTAAAATAGTTTTATAAAGAATAAAATTGGATTTTGGATTTCAAGTGCAAAGGAATTTTAGGAATAACATCACACAACTGTCCCTGTTCTCCCTGGGCTGAAATGGCTCTGAACATTTGAGGAATTAAAGCAAAATTTGAATATTGCCAATACCCACTTTTTTTTTTTTTTGAAATATCTACAAATAAGAAATTTCATAGCTAAAACACAGCATAACTAAATCTTGTTAAATCCTTCCTCCTGTGGACAAAACAATGGCGATCACTAACTCTCTCGCCTTTATTTATTGTTACTTTCTTACTCCCACATGATTTACCTGTGGCTAAACACTGTTGGAGTAAGAAAGTAACAATAAATAAAAATATTGGAGAATGAATAATAAAGGCAGAGGCAAACATATGTGTTTACAGCATGCTATCAAGTTTCAACTTTTAATACCAAATGAAGCCATTTTTAATACCATTTTAGACATTTCAGAAAATCTGAACGGAAACGCGGGTTTCCATCCGCTAAAGTTTCCAGTTTTCCAAATATGAGGAGCTGGCATCGAGATAAATAGGTGGTGGCACTTGTTGTTTTTAATACACCAACTTTTCTACCTCAGACAAGCATTGAGTTTGTTTTTCCTGACTTATGTTTACCTGGTACTGTATGTTACTCTCTGTATATAATTGAACTTAATATCCACCATAGAGAACAACCAGATCTTACTTGAGTCTTTCTCAACCTTTTTACCCTTATTTGCTTTCAAATACAGTTCTTATCCATAGAGCGAGACAGGAGGTGCATTAAAGTTTAAGCCATAAGTGAACTGCCCTTAATGCTCATCATTAACCTATGTCAAACACTGGGCTTCAAACTCCCTGCCCTGCACTGTATGGTATATAACACTTCACAGGTCTTCTGCTGCTTTGTCGCGACAAACTAATGAGGCTTTTTTCAAAAATGGCTGTCATTTTGAAAAAATCAGCAGAAAAAGTTAGGGGAAACCAACTACGCTGGCCTTACTTCCATAACTTCTATAATTTTGCTTCCAGGAAGACATTGTCTGCGTCACCGGAGTTAGATAAACCAACTCAATATGTGCCTTTTTTCCTACACGCCTGGATAATATGGGTAAATGTACCGCAAACCGTAATTGCTACCGTGATTCAGGCCTATGGGGAATTTGACAGTGGATACACATTTGTGATTGAGAATCCCATGCGCAGGGAGCAGGAGGTGAATGTTGCATCGCTCTCGTCACCTCTGTTCTAATTAAATGAGCTCCGGAATTTGGTTTTTGGCATCTTATATGCTGTCGCGCAGCAGGATGAGATGGTTTATTTGTTGATCTTATTTGCATAAGGTAATTATTGCTGCTGGAAATGTGTGTGTGTGTGTGTGTGTGTGTGTGTGTGTGTGTGTGTGTGTCTGTGTGGCCTTAGAGGCAGTCATGGTGGCAGATTCACAGTTCAAATGCAGGACAGGAGGGGAAAATGAGGAGAAGAAGTAGAAAGAGGAGAATATTAAAAGTGTCAGAGGGGGGTGAGGACATAAGCCAGGAAGAAAGTAATGGAGGGGAGGGAGGAGAGGAAAAGTAGAATGGCATTTGTTAATGCTGGCATCAATTTGGACAAAATGTTCAGAAAAGGAAGGATGACATGTAAAGGAGAACATAGGGAGAGAGAAGAAAGTCTGCTGGAACTGTGATGGACAGGCCAATGTTTGAAGAACTTCATTGAAATAACTCTTTCATGGCGAAATGCTGTTTGCGTTCTCTCTCTCCGCCGTCTACAACAACACTTTGTCCTTCTGGCCATCTGGAATACATCCATTCTTGCATCTCTCAAATCCTCTCTCATTACAAAATAATCTCCAAAATCCTTCTTCTTTCTAATAAGTATTCGTTGCGATCCCATTTAGTCTTCAAAGCAAAGACAACACTCGTTCCTCGTTTTCACTTCATCTTATATAATTACTTGCCTATTTAATTTCAAAGTATGTTAAAAAAGCCACTTATAGTGTTACTTCAAAGGGAAGGATGTATAAACTGTATGTCAAGTATAATTGCATTAGGTAGTGTGTGATGTTGCACAGCTGGGAGGAAGCCAGCTCTATCCCACCTCCCCTTAAGCTATTCCTCCGCTGCCACGGGCTCTTTTCTCCATGCTCCCCTCCTTTCCGTGATGCTGCTTAAGAGGGAGCAGTGTAAAAAATAAAAAGTCTCAAATCTTTTCATCCCCACTTGCTCTCTCATTTACACTCTTAATTTCCCACGTTATTACAAGCCCTGCAACAGTTAAAAATCCTTTTGCGTTTTCCCAAAAGCTCTCTGCTTAAATAAGGGAAATAAAACATTAATATGGTGACTTTTTTTTTGAGTTTGTCAGTTGTATCATTGTGATAAACTAAATCCTAATATTACACAGTGTTGTTTTTTCTTATATTTCAAGTCAATCCATGCAATAGTTGTTGAGACATTTCACTCTGAAGCAAAAATGTTGACCTGCTGTTGGCGCTAGAGGGGAAAATAAGGGCAAAATCGAAGCCCTTAGAATTCATTATCTGTGAGCCACGAATGTCTGTACCAAGTTTTGTGCCAATCCAACGAGTAGATTTGGAGATAATTTCACTCAATATGGAGATACAGTTGACCTGCTGGTGGTGCTAGGTCGTACAAAGTCAGGGGATCACCAAAGTTGATAGGATTCATCCTCTGAGGAGATTTGAATATTTGTACTAAATGCCATGAAAAATTTGAGATATTTCACTGAGAAAATAAATTGTCGACCTCATGGTTGCTTGCAGAACAGTCAGAACACCAAATACATAAGGGTGCATCCTGTACAAGGATATGCTTGGATATTTCAGTCTGGACCGACATACTGTACGATCCAAACAACATTACCATCCCTACAGCCTCTCGGCTAGTGTGGCAACAATACAATACTTCCCACCAGTCTGGCAGTCCAACGATGTAATAAGTCCGAGTCTAAATTCAGTTAGGATCAGAAACAATCCATTGGTTATCATTTAGACGAACTATGCCTAAAAGGGGTTTGGGTAATAAAGGGTTAAAGTCATTCTTAGTGTCATTTTATTCTGTGTGTGTAATCATTGTGCCACCCCCACCCCCATCCACCAGTTTTTTTTTTTTAGCACATTGTCTTTCTCTATGTCTTTGTGTGGTAAGGATCACAGAGGTTTTAGAGAAACAGAAATGCCCTCCCTCTCTAGCGTGTACGCAAGCAAAGATCTTAATGAGTTGTGTTTATGTCATGCCTAACACTTAGCTATACAGTCAGTGGCCTCATTAGCACTAATTCTGTAAATGGTGTACACAGTATGTGCACATAATTAGGAGGAATGCACAGGGGAGAGAAACCGGGCACTGATTGTAAAAGAATAATCACTCAATAAACAGGCTCGGCTGCACCGTAGGTCATAATACACCATGAAGGGGAATGATCACGAGTGAGATACAAGCCTGCCAAAAAAAAACTGCAAAGACACGAGCAAGAGGAGTAGGAGTAACTTAGCACAGTCGACCCAGTGCATCTAATCAAAGGTTTAGAGACTACGCAGTCTTAAACCTTCCCAATCAACTGCAACAGTGCCTAAACAGTGCATATCTGTCTAATAGGGCCCAATTCTGCAGCTACTCTGCTTTACAGAGCTCCCATGGGTAAAATACAGACTGCTAATAATTGTGGCACAAGGGTGCAATTGGTACAAGTGCACAATTTGTACAGAAAGAGGAAAGCCAAGTCATTGAGTTTGCAGTGCTTTCCTATGATTGGGAAGTCATTCAGTCTAAGTCATTATTCCAGTCAATTCAACAACAGGGAGTAGGCGCAGTGGTCCGGCACATCCAAGGTCAGCTCCCGCACCAGGCAGCTTGAATACTGTTGAGGCCATGAATTAAGAAAAAACAAAAAACATCTGCGACGGCCACAGGCAACGCAAAATGTCACTCGATGTAAGCAAAGTGCTGTTTTATCAAGTAGATCTCGATGCTATGAGGGAAACGCTTTCATCTTTGCTCCTAATACAAATGTCTGCCTGGTGAGTGCTTCAGTAAACTTTGAGCTTCATTTTTCCAGTCTGAAAAAACTCTGTCCACATCGTTTAGATTTCCTTCAGGTAGAATCCAAAAAACAAATTTATATACTTAGGCGAAAACATTATTTCCAATTCACTGACTTCCATCGGAGTGTATGACCTGAAAGTGAAACAAGAATTTGCGGGCTTTTATTATGAAAAAAAAGGGAAAAGCCGTAATGAGATGTTCAAAGAGCTAAGCAGTTTTTCTGTGAGTCTATAGTGTACGCTTTAAAATGTATGCTTGTGTGCACCAAGAGTGCGAGTGATCAATACTCAGTGAGAGAATGGCGACTGCAGGCGAAGATAAATGGTTGAGTGAAAAATCTCAATGTCGTTACTCAGCACATTGGTGTACAGGACTGCATCACAGCTACATTTATGCTAAGCGCACGCGCACGCACACGCACACACACACACACACCCACAGACACACACACAGGTAAACAGGTAAACAGACCTCGACACTCACATAAACATAGGGCTATTGTGCGATATCGTGTTAACACCACCAGCAGAACAATTACGGTAAAGAGCGCCTCTATTTCGCAAACGAGCACTTTAGTCGGTATAATGAAAACTTTCAGTGCGAGCAAGTGGAAATCAGCTCATTATGCCTTGGGGAATAATGGAAACCCAGCATCCGTGTCATTGAGCCTGATGCTGTTCCGTCATGCCCGGGAGCTGTGATCGGATGGGAAAGTAACAGTTAAAGACCTTGAAAGTCAATAGTGGGAATCTTCAAGAGGCAAAATGTTGTAGTCGTCTGTAACTAAGTAACACGAGACAACTCAACTCGACTAAAAGGACAATATTTTAGTTCACTTAAATTAAAACTATTAAATAATAGACACGGGCAAACAAGCGTCACTGCATCACCTCAGGACTTGAGTATTAATATAATATTGCTGAGCGATATTAGAGGGACCACTGTCTTATTTCCCAGTCTGAATAAATATGCTAAAAGTGACTGAATCAGCCTCAAGTTAACCATCAATTTAAAAAAATAAATGTTCAGGGTATATATTTGGGAATATATTTAAATAGCATTTAAGGGATTAAGGGGGAAGTAGGAAAATAGATAGCAGCAAAAGAATGACAGAGTTTTAAATTAAAAGGATCATTTTCCATTTATTATGACTGGTTCATTTTCATAGTTTTGGCCATGGTTTCTAATGGTTTTGACAACGTTGTACTCGCCAATGGATTACTGAGGTCTGGGAACGTGGCAACATTGCTAAAAAAAAAGAAAAAGAAAAGAAGAACATGAGCAGTCAGAAGATCAGTCAAGTCGCAAAGCAGTAAATGTTTTTCCCAGATTTTTCTAAACCCTTTCATTTGGAGGTCAAAGCAAACGTGTATGTTAGCAATAATCCCTCGCGGCACAGGAAATGTGTGTATAATTTCATCAATAATTTTGTTTTCTTTTACAAGTATGTTTGGCTAAATTGGGGGTCTGTTTGAACCATGTGTGATTGTCTGTCTGATCATAACTCTGATCATAGTGTTGCCACATTCCCAGATCTCAGTGATTAACTTCGTGAAAATGATGTTGTATTACCAATTGGCTGAAACGAATGACTTCCAAAATAAGACCAAAGCTTTATAAGAAAAAAAAAAAATTATTTGCAATGAGGATGTATATAACAGCATGATTGATGCGTTGGTAAATCCTTCCTATACGTACATTTATTACTGTATGATGCAGGAGTCGGAGCAGCGTACATTATTACGGTGGATGATGATGCTGAGTTTTATTATGTGACATTTATGAATATGTTTGTAATGTATGTGATGTGATTTTTGTATCACATCACATACGTGTATGTGTATGTAACATGCATTTTATGCGAAGCGGTTTGGTTTTTTATTGTATTAAATATTACGTTTAACGACTATACAACATGGTCTGAAAGTAATTGAATACAAAAATGGATTCTTTCCTTCACCGTAGGCTTCAAGGTTTTCTTTGCAGGCACTGTCAGCTCAAAAAAACCTTTAAATCAACAGAATAGTGAGGAAACAGGCTGTTGATTGAGGCTTTAAAAACACATCAAACACCTCGAGTAAACCCTCAGAGATTTGTGCGCCTATTTGCAACTGAACGACTTCGGTGTCTTGAGTGTTTGGAGTCTTATTGCTTTTGTATGAAATAATGTGATAGTGACAAGAGAGCTGAAAGATCGAGAGAGCTATTGAGACACAGTGTTACCGCTCTTCAAGTGGAGAGAGGGAAACACTTGGAGACAGCTACACACACACACACACACACACACACACACACACACACACACACACA
>CALSBV010010705.1:53459-66179 GCA_943590825.1 Bovichtus diacanthus | reverse complement strand
GGAGGAGAAGAGAGAGGAGAGAGGAGAGAGGAGGAGAGAGGAGAGAGGAGGAGAGGAGAGAGGAGGAGAAGAGGGAGGAGGAGAGGAGAAAGAGAGGTCAGTATGTGTGTATCAAGGCATGACTGACCCTGTAGTCTTTTTGCACATCCACACTGAGGCACTGTATCAATTTGAGTATTTCCGTCCCTTTGAGTGTGAGTGTGTGTGTTGCATGTTGTCTAATAGCCAGGAGACATGTCCTTGGCTGTGCCCTTATGGGGTCATAAATCTAACATTTACAGCGTAGTGGTAGGACACCGGCCCTGACATGGCTCAAACTGCCAGAGACGCAGAGTGTGTGTGTGTGTTGTGGTTACCCAAGTGTGACGTCCCCGTGTGAGTGTGTGTGTGTATGTGTGTGTGTGTGTACTTACGTCAGGTTTGGAGTGCTGGAAGATGATGAGAGGCAGGGTGAGGTCTTGCTGGGCCAGGCTGACCAGGTACTCTCTGAGCAGAGATTTAGCAGCGCCTTCTTTGTGCCCCTCACATCGGTGAAGGAACGGCACCATCCACTGGAAGGTGTCTTTCACATAGCGCTCGGTGCTGGACTGGTGATGGAAAGACATTTACTTTAAGACAAAGTTCATGAAGAGTATTAAAATGGATAGCAACCAAAACACACCGTGAAACTGCTTCATCTTCTGTTTTACTCTAGATGGGACCACAATTTACAAAATAACCATCATGCTGTATTGAAAAAGACCTGACACTAGAAATTGCGATCATAAACTTATTAGTAAAAATGTTTGCAGAGGTAATAAATGAAGTGAGAAGTTTTAATTTTCTCGTAGACTTCTATACAATCGGACTTCTGTGAAGGTGTGATTCCACTTTGGATGGGCATCATTAATTGAATTGTACAGTATTGAGTTTGTCACTACTTATTTTCTATGTGTTGCTAAAAAAAAACACTAAAAAAACATAAAACATCTGCCGTTGAAATATTTGTGCAACATTCATTTTGGATGTTTTCAGGTGATCAATTACTGCTTTCAAATGTCAAAATGGGTTCAATTTGACCGGAACGGTAGGTAAGGGTTAATAATGCATTTACATGGCATCGTGCCATTTAACATCAACTTGAATTATAATTGCTAAAGCATGTGGGTAGTGATTCGAGATGATGCATGTCGAGTTTGCGCATGGCCTCGCGCCCACCTTGCGACAGCTCTGCTTCAGGATCCACAGATAAGAGATCATCCGCAGGAAAATTTTGATTTGAAAAATATCCAAATGCAAACTTGCACACCGACAAACAAACACTTTACTTTGCTGTAGTGTGTCTCTGATAAAGAAAGACATCAGATGCGGGCAAACAGGGAGATTAAATCTAGGCGAGTTTGGTAAACATTCACAGACACACACACAAACACACTCACGCAGCACCCAGAGGGAGTACCAGTCAAACAGCATGTGTTAGTGCAGTCAACAACATTTGCTGGCTGCCTGCCTGTATGGCGGATCCTACTGGCAGTGGTCCTTACAGGCTAAAGCTGGCAGTTATTAGCTACAATTTAGAGGACAGCTCATATTATGTACTCCAAAGGGACTTGTAACTGTAGTAGCAACTGCAGACCAGCTTTCATAGCCCTCTCGCCGGTGCTGGATGAAAAGTTTGTACTGTCAAATGTCAAGGATTTCAGGAGTTAAAATAAACAGATTTTACTGTGAGATTATTAGAAAACAAAGTTTCAGATTATGCATTTTTTGGATGTGTTACCTATTCAAGGTTCAATTAGCATATATCATGTTATTTTAAGCAACAATAAAGAATTAAATTAACCACATTATGGAACTTTGAAATTAAATATAATTTCAGGTAAATGGAAAGCAAGTTTTATTTTTTTTTTTTTTACTGACAATGTGAACTACTACACACCGAACTAGACAAAGCAGCATGCTGGGAAATGAACATTAAAATGATTTTGTCAGTAGAGAGTGTATTGTAAAAAAATACATAAATGTATTAATTTCCAAAGGGGGTTTGTTCAAAACTGTGAAAATGATTTTTAAAGAAATATGGTTCAACAAATGTAAAGATGCCTGTAAGAAGACTGTAATGCCAGTGACACACTGATATGACCGTCATGTTTTGATAGTGTAGAGAGGGACAATTTATATTTTTATAAGATTATCTCTCACACCTACATCATTTTGGCTAAAGTAATGCTACATAAACACATGCGTTTGAAAACAGCAATTTTATCAGACTTCCATCGATAATTAAATGATACGAAGATTACGGATTTCACACCTCCCATATCAAAACATAATTTGCGGGAAAACACTTCCAGTGAAAATGGAAATTGGGCCACTTACATTTTTCATGAGCAGGCGGAGCTTGTCGATGTCACTCAGCTGCTGCAGATCTTTAAGTGTCAGACTCAATTCACATGACGTCTCGTACACGAGTGTTTCCATGCTGACCAAGTCGTCGCACAAGAGCTCCAGCCCGGGGATCTCCCGCTCTTTCGCCAGGCGCACCAGAGACAGGGCGCAGTCCACCTGAAGGACACAAAGAGACGCAGATGAGAGAGGACAAAAAAAAAACAAAAGCAAAAATCAACATGAAAAAAAAATGTGCTTCTACATCATAAGACAGATTATTATGTTATTTTCTTATAAAAGGTCGTTTTATGAGACTATCCGGCTGGTCAACTATTATCTATTGTACGGATTATGTAGTGTGTACTATGCCGTGTGGTTTTATGTAACTAGCAAGACTAAGAAATATACAGCCTGGCTAAGGATTCTGTGAGGTTATAAAGATTGCCAAACTGTTATAACATAGATAAAGCGAAGTATCAATGCGTTGTCGAGACATTTTGAACCACGCTGGGGAGAATGAATGGCCGTACCTAAACGTATCGCCAATCCATCTTGTAAATTAAAGGATCAGGGCAACTCCAAAGTCATACAACCTCTGGGTAGCATGGATAGATGTCCCACATTTTAACAACAATCCATTCAGCAGCTGCAAAGGCATTTACCTACAAATACAAAAATGTCAACCTTAAGGTGGTGCCAGAGGAAAAGTCAGAGCGCCAAAGTCAGTTATCCTCTGGGCACCAGGAATGTCTGTATGGAATTTCTCTGCAATCCATGCACGGATTGTTGAACTTTTTCAGTCGGGACCAAAGTGGTGGAGTGACTGATCGATAACAACTAGCCCTCCATACAAAGTTGTGTTTTATTGATGATTATTTACTTGCAGAATGCCACCCTTTTCTCTGGTGGGCACTTGGCCTTTTAGGGTAAATTAACCAAATGTTACAATCAACAAACAGCTATCAGCAGAGCGGCCCTGCGAGATGATGAAATCATCCTGTTCAAATTCAACATCTGAAGGCCTGCCATGTAATTAGGCAAACTCTAGAGGGTGGAAAGAAATAACAATGAGGCCGTATACTCCAATCCCAAGCAGCGCAGAAGCACTATAGAAATCCAACATTTGTGAAAGCTAAAATGTTTAATCTATAGTCTTAACTCTATGTACTTGTATCTTGTGCTATGCATCTTTCCGCCTTGTTACAATCCCGTTAACCCAGTCAAAGTAACTTGTGCAGCAGGTGAATACCGTTCGCAGCAAGGTGCCATGTCATTGAAAAACTGTTGCCGAGGTCGCTGAACTAGGACGTGAACAAAATAACATCACAAGTAATCTGAAACTAAATACCAGTCAGTCATTGCTAATATCCAATCATTAGTCTTCGGACAATAAAACAGGGAAGATTTGGGCTTCCTGCTACTCTGATCGATAAAATTCCATCCAGAAGAGCAACCGATCGATATGCGACCACCTATACGCTGGCAGCACGCCCAGCCAATCGATGCTCAGCCACCTGTGGATGCTGACTAATCAATAGCAGATGCCGCTGGGCTCTGCAGTGATGATTGCTTTCTCTCCAGCTCTTACAGAAGGATAGCCCTTCTGCAGAGCGGTTAGCGCAGCATCTCGCTTGCGCACGATGAACGCACGATGGGTCTGCAACCGTGTCATCTTCGGCTGCTCGCTCAACACATTTCTCGCTGAATAAATAATTGCACGCCTTCTCGAGAGAGAACCCGAATCACCTCGAGTCCGAGCCTGAGCAATTAGATACAACAAGAGAGAGAAGTCTATTGATCTAACCATGAGTGAAGACCCTCCCCGTTCCCTCCACCCCTCCCTCCTCTGCTCTCCAGAGATAGATTCCCAGCTCTAAACAGACAATTCAGATGTTCAAATCTCACACTTTTTAATTACAACCCCGTCTGCGTGTCCTCCCCATCATTCTCTGCGCTGTGTAACACAACTCTCTCTGCGACGTCTCCCTCTCTCGCTGCCCAGGCACATTTCACAGACTCTTCAGCTTGATTTTCTGACTCCATTTGAACTTCCTTTGTCTCTCCTCCCCGTCCTATAGGGGCCCTTTCTTTCAAACATCATTTTCACATCATCTCCTTCGCTCTGCTTGGTTTTTTCTCCTCCTCTTCCTCTCGCTCTTCCCATCTCTTGCAGGAACTCTCCGACAGTCGCCATGACTGGCCTCCATTTGAACTCCGACTCTGGCCCTTTGACTTCTCTGCATGCCCGTCTCCCCCCTCTGTCTGCTTTCCAAAAAGCCACCCTCTCATTTTGTTGCCAACCGCGTTTCAAACAACGCTTTTTAATATCTTTTACTTCTACCCATTCATCCCCTTATAACCTGCAATTTTCATTCCCACAGACAGCTCTTTCCATGAGATTGCTTTCCTTTTTTATCTCAACATCTGTTAGCTCTGACCTCCCCTATTTTTGTGTTTGTAATGCACTCTCACATAACAAGGAGGATGTCGCACTGGCCCAGCATTTATCTCCTTTTTTTCTTTCTTTTAGCTGCGCTTCAATTCTCTGCTTTTTCAAACCCATCTCTCTCTCTCTCCCTCTGAGTCATATTGTCAATCTTCCCATTCAGCGCCTCGCTTCATGCGGCTCTGTGACTGGCTTTAAACACTCCAGCTTCCTCTGATGTGGCTCCTTTTAATCAAACCCCATTTTCCTCCATTAAAACGCTCTCCCAAGCATAAACACAGCCAGATGAGGGATGGGACAAATGAGATGAAAAAGTAAAGAGGGCAGGAAGGATGGGGGGGACTGAGCAAATGGCAGCAGAGCTGTTCCAATGTCTCTCTCTCTGTAGCGAGCATTCGCGTGTGAAAAAGTGTGTGAAAAAGCGAGCGGCGTGAGACTTTGGGACGTTCCCAAGAGGCTCCTGGAGTAAAATGTGAGAGAGCAAAAGGAGATGAGGTCAAATTCAAAAGGAACAAGGGAGAGAATGAAAGAGAGAGCTGGTGTGATTCTTGGAGATAAACAAAGACTTTGTTCTTCACAGTCTCTCTTTCTGTCTCTATAAGTGGATGATGAAAGGCACGGCTCCCCAGTCGTCTTCAAAAATGAGCAATGGACTCCCGAATTCCCTTCTCCTACACCCAGTGAAAAGGGATGGAATGGAGAAATGAGGGGGAAAGATGTGACTGCACCCTAGTTAGTCCTTTCACAAAAGACAAAGAGAACGCTGTGACAACCTTGATCCATCACTGTGAGGGAGATAAAGAGGGGACAGAGCTGCCAAGTGGATAGTGTGGGTGGAGAGAGGGGGCAGCTCCAGCGGTTACATCCCATTACTCCACTAAACAAGTCCTATCAAGTCACATTCTTCCGTTACAGCATCAGAACGCAGACGACAGAAGCTTTAGTTACTCTTCATTAGAAGTCCATATGGCAAATATGATAACGGCTGCCACAGATAGGATCAAAGTGACCTTGACTGATGGAGGTTGGCAACATCTCCTGTCCCATGTTTCTGCACCAATCATCTAAAAGAGCAATGTGCAACGGCAATTATTTTCACAATTGCCAGATGTCTATTAATTTAACTTCTGCTGCCGATCTGCTGTAGGTTCCAATAATGTAGTAGGAACCTTAGCAGGCGTCTCTGTTGATTCTGCAGGGAGTCCTGCTTTTTTTTTTTTTTGCCACAACTGGTAACCTGAAATGAGGTGTATAGTACCTGTCTGGAGCAGGAGTCGATGTCCATAGCTCTGCTTTGGTACCAGTCGGTCAGCAGCTCGATGGAGGGTGCGGCTGTGCGGAACCTCAGCAGGTCTGAAGCCCCTTCGTACAGGAAGCTGTCGTCACCGAACAAGTTCTGGTCCAGCATTGCTCTGAGGAGGACATGGAGGGAGAGCGGCGTTAGATGCAAGTGAGAGCGTGTATTTTAAATATTCACTCACTTTTTAGTGAAGGTGTAAAAAAGATAGAAACAGTAGATAACGAGGAGAAGGACAAATTGAAGGTCAAATCCGGTGATATTTGATGCTTTTCTTATAATCAATAAAACCCATTTAAAAAGAATAAACCCAACAATAAATACATTGTAATATTATATCATAATATAATATATAACTATTCAACAATTCGATCGAAGAAGCCTGCCAATCTCGCAGTCAAATTATCACAGTGGCGGGAAAATGTGGTTGTGAAACACAAGATCATTCCACTCGGGCTACATGGGGGTGCTGAATGTCTGCTTTTACATAGAATCGCTTGGTTCCTCCCAATAAAGCATGACCTATAGCCCATTTTGGTATAAATATCAGCCTATTAATAATACTGTTAGCAAAAATGTGAAAATAACTCATGTGCTTTCAATAAATCTCCTTAGTGTGTGTGAATAAATCATCATGTAGACTAAGCACTGTCCCAATTTGCGGGACCATCGGAGAAACATCTGGCCTCAGAAAGGCTAAATAACAACACAAGGCTACTGCTTCAGAATCAAAGAATATATTTATTAATCAGAGCACTGAGAAAACAACGGAGCACTATCAGAGCACTAAATATCTTTTGAATTTTGGAACGATCAGCAGGCGGCATAGAAACAGCTTGCAGCGCTCTCGCTCTCTCTTTCTCTCTCATTCCCCTTCAGTCTGTGGATTTCTACAATGGTGGCCGAAAGTTCCATTCACAACTACAAAAAGCAAGCAGGCTAAGAATCCGTGACATGCTCTGCCTGCCGATCACCTCTGCTCCGTTTCAGTACAAGGGACAGCGGCACACCTACCACACCTACACACACACCCCCTATACACAACCAACGGTGTCAATCAATGAGCGAAAACAAACAAAAAAACAAATAGCCGATGATCGGCAAGACTTGACCAATCAGGTTCGACGATGTCAATTCTTAGTCTGGGACAGCCCTCGAATATATCCTAACAACAAGTCTCGTCGATGTAGCCAAAGTGTGATATTGCTAATTGCTCTGTGCCATAGAGCTTCATTTTAGTACAAAATCTATTAAAAACACATCAATGAACTACACTGTTGCGCTGGCCGACATGTTTCTTCATTACCATGAATGGGCACTGTAGTATATTTTGAATCGGCCCCACATTTACACTCCTGCTGCTGTAAATACATTTTGTATTTTCAATGAATTCCATTATTAAGACTTCCGTTTGCAGTAGCAACCAATGGGCTTGGGGTCGAGAGTCACTAACAGGATAGTGAGATTTTGAGAGTCAGACTAACGCAATGTTGATTTTGGTCCTCTCATGGGATTTGTCGAAAAAGAAAAGAAAAAAAATAGAATATCCCCACCCTCATCCTTTCAGGAGGAGGATATAGGGTTAGAGTGAGAAGGCAGAAGAGAGAAAACAGGAACAGAAGAAAGAGAAATAGGAAGAATGAGGATGCAAAGTGGCAAAATAAAAAGGAAGCGTGGGTGTCATAAGCGCAGTCCTAAACATTGCTGCTATCACACAATCACAGTATCAAAATTTCACCCTGCAATCCCCGGCCAAAAACACATACCACAATAGCCAACTGATATTATGACTCGACACCAAAGAGCAATAAAATGAGCTCGCTAAACGAGATTGTAAATGAAGCTGGCCTCCCTACTGCAGCAAGCAAATGGCATAAATTGGCAGTGCAACAAGATTTGGTATTAGTTTGTTATGGTTCTGTTTCACATTTAGATAATAGGATGTCATGTTTTGTTTCACGTAATGATGCCAGCACAAGCATCTGGTCTGTATAGAGCATGGATTTTAATAGTTCTACGCTGCGAGAGGCTTTGTTTTCATGGGTATGGAGAGATTTTACTACCATATCAGTTGATTTAAAGTATTGCTTTATTATAACGCTTAGTGTACAACGTGATAACGTTACGGTGTTTATGTCAAAGTTTACCTGCATTCTTCCGCCTCGCACCAGTCCAGCTCTCTGTGTCTCTGCTCGTCCCATGGAATCAACAGCAACTCGCCTCTGTCATCCATGCTGAGAGAAAAAGAGGCAAACGCGTCACAAAAAGGGAGAAAGAGGCAGAGCAAGGCATATGAGAAGGGAGGAGGAGAGCGATACTAAATTAGAGGGAAAGGGGTCAGTTTGGGGAAAAACATGATCAACACCAAATAACAGAACAAAGACCGATGACCTGCCAGGAGTCAAAAAATAAGCCGCACCGCACCTACCCACAGACCTATAATGGCACCTGATAAATCAGAAAAGACATTTACTGTCTCAAACTAAACATGGTCATAAACTACCGTAAAACTCTGGTGAGAGGTAGCAGCATATGGGAAATGGAAACAGCAGAGCATAATAAGGAAAGAGGAGGTGAGGAAAAAAAATACCTAAAAAGCACAGCAATAAACTATTCAAAAGAACTTTCGCAAAAGAGTCGTGCCTCGGTTGTAAATAGGCAGCACTTGTATTTTCTAAACGCCATGTTGGTGCTGAGCTTTACTTCTTCCTGGTCCCCTTGAGTGTGACAGGTCTGAGGAAGATAAATAGGGAACACACAAGAAAAGAAACCAAAGTGGAGAATGACTCTGTAACCTCGTGTGTCAGTGTTGACAAGACTCCGACACTTAGACGCACGCACACACAGACACACAGACACACAGACACAGAGACACAGAGACACAGAGACACAGAGACACACAGACACACAGACACACAGAGACACAGACACAGACACAGAGACACACAGAGACACACAGACACAGAGACACACACAGACACACAGACACAGAGACACAGAGACACAGACACACAGACACACAGACACACAGAGACACACACAGAGACACACAGAGAGACAGAGACACACAGAGAGACAGAGACACACAGAGAGACAGAGACACAGAGAGACAGAGACACACAGAGAGACAGAGACACACAGAGAGACAGAGACACAGAGAGACAGAGACACACAGAGACACAGACAGACACAGAGACAGAGAGACAGAGAGACAGAGAGACAGAGAGACACAGAGACACAGAGAGACACAGAGAGACACAGAGAGACACAGAGAGACAGAGACACACAGAGACACACAGAGACACACAGAGACACACAGAGACACAGACACAGACACAGACACAGAGACACAGAGACACACAGAGACACACAGAGACACAGAGAAACACAGAGACACAGACACAGACACAGAGACACAGAGACACAGAGACACAGAGACACACAGAGACACAGAGACACAGAGAAACACAGAGACACAGACACACAGACACACAGACACACAGACACAGAGACACAGAGACAGAGACAGAGAGACACAGAGACACAGAGACACACGAATGCATGCACACAAACTGAGACACTGGGGTGTTAAGAAGCAGTTTTATATCTTATTCTAGGATTAATGTATTTTTTCTTGTTATCTATTTGTCTCTAGACAGAAAAATATGTACTGAGGCTGTAAAACTCAAGGAGATAGCGCGGGCTACAAATCATCTATAGCTTTGGTGCAGTTAAAGGCCGAGTGCACTCGCACTGCAGCAGGGTTTAAAAAAAAAAAATAATAATAATAATAAAATGTATTTTTAAACACGGCCATAAATTCTATTCAATCACAAAATACATAAGATGTGTCCAAGTTGCGAATGTGATTGACGTCAACGCGCAAAAGCAGGAAGATTTCTACCCACATTCCAGCACAAGTTCATCCATTCAGATTGCAGTTTTAACACGGAGATGACAGAGATCAAGAAGTCTTCCTCTGAAATGCCCGCAGAAAGTGAACCTCTTTCTCTTCTTTTTTTCTTTGCCTGTCGTTCCCCAACTCCCCGGTCCTCTTTCCTCATTAAAGACAGCCAGGTTAGAGGGTGGAGAGTAAATATTGGTGTGAGAGCTCGGATATCGATGGGGGAATGAATTATTCCACGCCCGTTCCCCGAGTCTACTTCACGTCAGCCTGAGAGAAGCAGGGAAGCGGAGAGGGAGGGAAGTAGAAATGCAAAGTAAACTTTTGAGCTGGTGTTTTAGTTTGTTTTTATTTCCACCGGGCCAACCCTTTCAAAGTAGAGGCGAAGTTTTTTTTAAACAAAATATCACTATTCTGCATCCTTCTACAGGTCCCCTTGCAGACCTGATCAATACAACAGGAGAATATTTTCCCCTTTCAGATTTCAGTATATAGCGAGCGTGCTCCAAACAGATGGCGTGAGCCGACTCCGTCTGCTGCAGTGGAGGAGCGACGCGCTGTTGGGAGGAGCAGTTGGTGCTCACAGGCTGGAGAAAATAGGAAACTGCCCCACAGCGGCAGAGCCATGATGGATGCTCACTGCAGAGCCACAGCCACCTGACCTCCATACAAACTTAGACATGGCTAATAAAAAGGGAGCGGTGGTGGTGTGCGTGTACGGCTGGGAGCTGGAAGAAGAAGAATTTCTATACATTTATACGTCCTTTTTCTCCAGGGGACTTTGGCCTTGTATTCATGCGTTTCTTTATACGAATGTATATGTGGTATATGAATAGATTTAATACTGGCACAGAGAATATAGGAACAGTCGAAAATGGAGGACGGGGAAAAGGCGAGGGAGACGAGTAAAATGGCAAAGCAATTTAGAGGTAACAAAAAGGCAAAATGGATGGCTGGCTGCATTCATCAGTAAATCCAGTCTTTCAACTCCATTAGTGAACCTTAAAAAAAGGGGTGAGGAATGACTTCTCCCCCTCCAAAACACTCCTCCATCATCTCTTTCTCACACATCCACTCCTGGACTCCCTCCCCTTCAGCTTTCCTCCAATCCCAGAGCAGAAAACTCAGGGGAAAACTAGAAAAAGTGCAACCATTGCCGCAAGCCTTGTACCTTTTTAAAGTGTTGCATGAAGTTTGCTGTAAATTTAGAAGTGACAATTAAGTCTTTTTCCTTTCATGCCATTGCTGTGATTGAATATACCCTTAAGCTCTGAGTGAACACACGTGTAGTGTGAGAACGATTCCTGCTGTGTGACGGTGAGTACAAAGAAGAAGACGTGAAAAAAGACCTCCGAGTGCGCGCTCTGACCGAGGTGTGATTCCAGATTCAGGAGCTTTTAATTTGAAGTGTAGAGAGGCTTGCGACGTGTGCGTTCCACAGAGGTGTAAATGTTAATTATCAGACATCCGAGAGGGTAAGTGCATATATATATTTACACCGCTGCTTCTATGTTCGCAAAGTGAATTGTTTAAAAAAAAAAAAGAGGGAATAACAAACAGATGAAAGAATAAAAAGACTGAATGAGGCAGCCCACAAACAACTGACTGGGGTGTCTTATTTCACAGTTTGTAGGCTGGTAGGCACTCGAGATACCCAGCTGTATCTGCACCAAGCAAAGAAAATGTATGTTTTTCACGATATGTCTCCTTAAATTTTTTTTTTTTTTTGTTTCGTAGTGTAATTATATAATTATAAGTACAACGGAATAGACAAGAATATAATGGTTCATGCCTCTATGGAATTCAGACAACATAAAATCATTACCCTCAGTCATTATAAATACACATGGTGCAATTTTTCTTTTCATGTTCCCTTCTTTGCTTCCACCGGATAGAGTTTATTCGCAAGGTCTCACCGAAATTGCATCTTTTATAACAGAAAGACGGGAAGGCAGCACTTTGAGCCTTCAGTGACTGGACAAAAATGATAATTTCTTGCTTTAGGTATTTTAACTAATGTAGACCTTAATGACGTGTTTGCATGTGTGTGTCTCACCAGGCTTCCGGCAGCAGGACGGTGTACTCGTGTGGAGAGGTGGTTTCTGGGAAGTTGTGAAGGATAGCCAGTCGATGCTGGAGGAGTTCGGCTCCGTGGTACGTGAACAGGATGTCCAGAGCCTGTACGTTACTCTCCTGTAGGCAAACAAATAACAAGAGCTAACTGAAACCTCTATTTTTGTATTTGCACATTATGTCATTACAGTACTAAAAGAAAAAGAAAATAATCAAATTATTTGACACAAAGCAGCTAATTCTAACACAAAACATTACATAAAAAATAGGTCCAAAACCCTTTTGTAGGAAATTTACAGGAACTATAGCCTTCATGAAGGCTATAGTTCGGATTTATTGCAGGACTGTTGCATTAGGCTGGATTTGTTTTGTGAGCGTATATCACCTTAGAACCACATGGCGATGCAGACAACTAAGAAAACCAAATTAAGTCAGATGAGCAAGAAACTTTGAAAAAAAACAAGAGCCTGATGTTACCCTGGCATAGTTTCTTGCTGACAAAACGATATTTTGACTGCGGAACTTCTTGAAGAACTCTGCATCATATTTCTGCTCCGCGGCGTGAGGACCGCCAAGTATCTCCTATAGAGAGAGAGAGAGAGAGAGAGAGAGAGAGAGAGAGAGAGAGAGAGA
>CALSBV010010705.1:33545-46713 GCA_943590825.1 Bovichtus diacanthus | reverse complement strand
ACACACACACACACACACACACACACACACACACACACACACACACACACACACACACACACACACACACACACACACACACACACACACACACACACACACACACACACACACACACACACACACACACACCTTCTTGTTGTATGCAGAGAGTCAGTGCAGCAGATACAATGGCCCTTGGCGCATTCTTTATTATGCATACACAGACTGATGAGGAACAGGCAAAAAGATAAAACTGTCTGCATGCTACCCAAAACAGTTTTAAAACAGACTGAAGCATGACAGTTAAGAATATGAAGCAATAACCAAGTCCTGAGGAAGTCTGTATTTTATGCGACATTACATTTCAGGATAACTGAATTCAGAGCAAGAAACACAACACATTGCCTATAGGGGTAAAGCTGGTAGTAACAAGAGAGGCTGGAGAAGAACATTAACATCTATCATTTTATTGGGTCCATTAAACAAAAAGCGTGTTTGCTGATCCTATATATGATAGCGAAAATTGATTATTGAAAATGTGACAAACAATTCAATAGCGATCTTTAAGAGTGACTTGTAAAGTATTATTTTTCTTTTTATCCCAATAGTTATATTATAAGAATTATCGCACTGTACTGAAAGGTGATAGAAAAAATGTCTTTCAAGTAGGGATGCACCGACCCGATATTGATTTAAGCAGGTGGCCAGGGTATCGCTGACACTGGGGACGATCTATTGAATTCAATTCTATTTTCACGTCTCAATAACACGCACGAATACTATGTCATAAGTCAGCAGCTGAGGCAGCCGACAACAAACATGTCAGCTGTTTGGAGGCATTGCACGCTTGCTACGCTAACAACTTCTACGGCTACGTGATTAATTAATACATTTTGTTCTCATTTTATGCAGTTGTATTATTTTATACGGGAAATGGAATTCTCGTTTAAGTTTTGACCAATTTGTGGCTTTAAAAGGTTTTAATTCCTGTTTATTTTTGAGTTATTTTTATAAAATTTTTTACCAGGTTGCTGGTGCATGATTTATTATTTTAATAATAAATAATATAAAATGTATATCTATGTATTTATACGTTATATTTAGTTTTACAAAGTTAGGGAAGCAATGTTTAAGTCAAGCCTGATGTTGCCTTACACAATAAAGACGATCCCAGTCACTTCCAAACAGCGTATTAATTAAACACTGGTATCGGATCAGTAGTCTGTATCGACCGCTACCCAAAGCTCGGGTATCGGTATCTGGACGGAAAAAGTTGGATCGGTACATATATATATATATATATATATATATATATATATATATATATATACACAAACACAGAAAACCTCAAAACACACGGAGGCACAAAAGATGCACTCTGTGTGACAGTCAGTAGTTAAATACAGTCCTTTATCTACACACAAGAGCATCACACACAAAAAGCCCATACAGAGCAGCTGTGATCGATATCAAGCCATTTCTGTAATGGTGGTGTAGTTAAAAAGAAATTAAGAGAATTATTATCTGTCTCAGACCTTGGCCGCAGGCCTCAAGGCAACAGGGGCAGATCCATTAGCAAGTGGCTCCGCAGCTAGCACGCACGCATGCACTATGACAAGAAGAAAAATCGGCATATTTAAAGAAGGTAATTCATTGATGATTTAATGTAATGTTTTGTACTAATGTTGTTAAAGTTATCAATTTTTTTACTCCCTCTTCTATCCGTTTCCCATCTTCCATCTTTTATTTATCTACCATGGACTACGGGTCCCCAATAAAGCTAAACAGTTTTATTACACACAATGAGCCAAACAGAAGGAAAACCAAAAGGGACAAAAAAAATAAAAAATAAACAGTGAGCTGAGGGGGAGATATTACATTACAGAGTTTCTGCTCTTCCTCATTCATATGCAGACCAGAGGCTCACTGGTTAAGTGTCTGAGGTGAAGAGAACAATAGAGACGGCACAATCCAGTGACTGAAGCTTAAAATACCTGTATGCACAATGCTTGCTTGCGTAAACACAGTATGTCTATGCATTTTCATTTATCATGAATTTCAATGCATTTCTTTGTGTTTAGATTTGGTCATTTAAGTGTGTAATATGTGTATGAACTCATATTAAGCTTAAGAGTGTTGCATGACACACGGGTATGAGTATTTGCATGTACGTGTGCGCATGTGTGTATGAGAGGTGATTAGTTAACACTAAAGGGTTTTTCATTAGTCTTTCCCTGGGCACTCAACAACAAAGGCATAAATTACCTCCAGCAGAGTACCCACTAATCTCCACCAACGCGCTCTCCCTCTCGCTCCCTCATCCTCATTAATGTCCCTGCCTTTATGATCCCCGCTCTCCGGTGTGCGACCTAATCAAACAATCAGTGTTAAATTTGTCAGCCCTTCTCCCATTTCCTCATTGTCTCAATGTCTACACCTTAAAGACCGTCACCGCAATCTCTCCTTTTCTTTGTTTCCGAACAAGCCATAGTGCAGCCACTGCCCCCATCATTATAGTTCATACCGTGAATAATAATAACTTCATTTAAGCTCTAGTGACTCACACAGGTCAGCGTCAGGTTTCCCCTAGTCGAGATTTTACCATCTACCCAACAACTGCTATTGAGAGTCGGAAGCTGTTGTTGGATTCTGGTGATGCGGTCTTAAAACCTTAGTGAAAAATAATACAAACAGCTTCCTGCAATTTAGTGAGAAGACTTAAGCCATGCTAGTGGCTCTGTGAGGCTTTCGTAGGCACAGCAGTGCTTTGAGTTACATGGTCACATCAATCAATATCAAGGTATCGTTTTACCAACTTAGTTTAGACCGTTAGCGTGCGAACGTTTGCTAGTTAGCACTAAACACAAAGAACAGCTGAGGCTGATGGGAATATTGTTAGCTTTTTAGGTATTTGGTCATAAACCAAAATATTGAACAAATAGACATTTTGGACCTTTTGGAGGATACAAAATATACCAAATCATCCTCTGGGGGATGAATGTCGTTACCAAATTTCATGGCAATCCATCCCATAGTTGTCCAGACATTTCACTCTGAAACAAATACGTCAACCATGCTGGTTGCCCCGGAGAAAAATCCCCATCACCAAAGTCATCATCTGGCAACCATGATTATCTGCATGACAATTTGGTCAATCAAATCAAATAAATGAATAAAAAGTCAGAGGATCACCAAAGTCTTTAGAATGTATCCACTACAGATCTTGTATATTGTAGCAAATTTCATGGCAATCTATTCAATAATTCATTAGTCAAGATGTTTGGCTTGGAACCACAAATGTCAACCTCATGGTGGTGCTGGAGTAAAAGTCAGGGGACTGCGAAAGTCAGCGGGCTTAACTTTCGTGGATGTCTGTACAAAATGTCAAGGCGATCCATCCAACAGTTGTTCAAACATTAACATCAAACAAGTCTGGACCAAAGTGGTGGAACGACCAACTGACCAGCAGAACAACATTTCCATCCTAAAACCATGATGCTAAAAAAAAAAAGAGTGCCATACTGGAGTGTATGTATAAAATGATGGCTTTGGTCATTTGCACAAGGACACTTCCGCTGGAGGACCCAATCTCGGCTGGCAAGCATCTAACATTGTGAAGGATGGTCTCTGTGACCGCAAGCCAGCCTTGGTGATTTTGTTCAAATGAATGCTCCAGTCTCTGTAAATTCAAAAACATTGGCAGCATTTCTGCCTGCTGTAACTTTCTGTCTTCATCTGCTGTCTGACTGAATAACTGAGCTGACTAACCAACAATCTGACGGTCTGATTACCTGCTGAAGTCGACCTTGGCCAACAGCTCTCGTCTCTTCTTGTTCTCCCTCTCCTTCTTCATCTCCAGCTCCTCATCCCCTGACAGGATGTCTTCGTAGGGGAGGTCGTCGAGGTCAACGTCGCCCGGCATGATAAACCTGGGAGATGGCAAGGAAATGACACATACTGTCGCTAGCAAGTAAATACGGATAAACAAAATGAGGCTGCTGAATGAGACTGCTGGAGGTAAGAATGAAGGAAAATCAATTGACATCCTTTGGTTTTATGTTCCTGCATGCCCTACCTGCCCCCATCTTCCCTGTTTCCTATGGCTATGAGGGCCTCAAGGTCGGTTCCCTTCAGGCCGTACTGCAGCAGCTCCTTTGCCGCGTCAACGTTCTCTGGCACCCGCTCCACACACTCGTGCAGCACCCATGAGCGCTTGCAGATCTTGCTCTGCGTGGGATGTGGGGAATGGAAGGAGTTGAGAAGAAATGATGGGATAAAATGAGATACAGAATTAGGAGGGAAGGGTGTGAAAATTTGCAACAAATTGGTAAAAAATGATGCGTGAAATAGAGTAAAGGGGCTGTGCTGCACTTAAGTGTGTGCTGTACTCCTACTCGCCTACACACATAGACTGTATATTTCTTACCAGACGTCTAAATATGCTGTGATAAACACCAAAATCCTGATACAATTCTTCTTCCCTCTCATTTCCTGACATCTATCTCTCTTATTTCTCCGATCACTTACCAGATAATCTTGTATTGAGGCGATGTTGACGGTACTCTTCCTCCACTGTCTCTGGTAGACCAGGTCAGAATCTAGTTTATACGCTTGAGCAAGAGACAGGGCTTCACCGTATTCCTCGTTGTCAATCTGTGGGATGAACAGAAATGCACGCAAATGTATACGATCAGGAAAGATGAGCGAATGAACAATTACAATTAAAAGTGATTCAGTCTGTGAAATGAAGGTGAAGCTTGTCCAGGATTTGAGTAGAGTGCCACTCTAATTAAGAAGTTTTTTTTCCTGATGTAAAATGTAGGTTGGGTACAAAAACATATCGCAGAATGAAATAACTTGATTGATTTTGTATTTCTGCGAGGCACTTATTATGTTTTATATGCAATTATCATCCCATGGGACTGATTCAATCTTCATCTGCACTGTGTTCCTGAAGAGAATTAAATTAATAAAATGCTTTAATCGAATTCAAAGCGCATGGTGTATATAAAGAAAATATCTAGGCAAAAGAACAGAGACCGGGAGAAAAGTCCTTGGCCTGATTTGCCATCGCACTGAAGAAGAAAAAAAGAAGCAAAAGGTTTTGAATAAACCTGTGCACAAGCTATGGAACTCCCAAAATCCTGATTATGCACTCTGAATACTCAAAGACTGAACAGGACCCGCTCGAACACAAACATTTCAATCTGTGTAGCAATGTGCAACGACAGAGTCTGGATTGGGTCTACTATGTCAGGATAAGGAGAATGGCTGAAGGGAAACGGAATATTTGGGGATATTTGAAGAAAGAAAAGCAGAGGGATTAAACCCAAAGGAGGAATCAGGAGCCAGATATTGGGACTTAATGTCCCACACAGCTTCAGTGCTACCTCGCTTAAATAATGAAAGGTCCACAGCCAGGCTAGCAGCTGTACTTACTCAAGATGATAATGCTAACCTAACACGCTTTTTAGCAGGTACGTTTACCATGTTCACCATCTTAGTTTAGCGTGTTAGCGTGCTGAAATGTGCTACTTAGCATAATAGCAATGCCATTAGTTTTGCATGTTTGGTCATAAAGCAAAGTAGTGGATCATTTAAAAAAGTAGAAAACACAAACTAAAGCTCTATTTGCATTACCAGGAGACCTCATGTATTTTACTCAAATGTACTGACATTATCCCCAGGATATGATGTCAAGGCTCTGCATAAAATCCGCTCGTATTAAAAATATTATACTATTATAGGTCTCCATGCTGTGCAGCGAGATAAGCCTCCTGAATTTGAACCCGAAATGCTGTCAAGACCTTCATTTAGAATTGCCAACACAGACTCCATAATTCTCCACTGGAGAAAACAAAAAAAAGAAAAGAAAAAAACTTATGCAACTTTTTAAAAACTTAAATTTGCAAAAAGCAAATTACGACCCCAAATCACCAGGTGCCTATTCGCACGGGACTGATATCACATAACCTTTGTGTTTGGCAAAATATGGCAGGTTAATGTGGTGGAAACTTTACTTCACAAGACGACATCCATAATTATTATAAATTACTAGACGTCCCCAGGTAATACCAGTCCTGTGCGAATAGGTCTTAAGTTGGTGAACATGATAAACATTACACCTGCAACACGGATGTACTGAGGTAAACAGTCATTGTGCTTATGTTCGTGCTCTAATTTTAGCATTTTACTCAAATCCAACCTGTGTCCCAGGACAGCCTCACAGGCCCTTTGAAACCCTTTAGCATTGTTTGGACTGTTGCCATTTGTTTTATTAGGTAGCAGTAGTAGTAGTTGCCGTTGTCATTATTATTATTATCATTAAACTGGCCTGGCTTAGATGTTAACATATATGACCACATCAATGTCTCGCAAAATGATTTGATCCAACAACAGCCTGGTCACCTCCGTTTATGCAGGCCTACTCAATGTGTGTGAAAGTACATGTGTGCGAGTGCACTGACTGAGTATCCATCTCTTTCCGTGTGTAGGAGTAGAAAGCAACACATTAGCCAGACTGTGGTTCCTTGAGGGCAATAAGAACCCCACACAGTTAAACCTCGCGTAGGAGGACATCAAAAACGGCTTCCTTCTCTCTCCGGATTCAGCTAATAAAACTGTTAGCAGCACTGCCAGCATGCTACTCACGCAGGCAGGGTTACGCCACCGAACGCATCACCAAACTGCTAAAACACAGGAAGAGACCGACTTGAGGAAATAAACCCGAAAATCACTTGTTCTGGTCTATTCACAGTCAACTGGACTACAAAACCTCAGGTCATTCGGATTTCTGTGAGCGAGGACGAGTGGAAATGTCAAACTGCTCGTAACATAACAAGCAATGTACGGACATCAGCACACACAATAAACCTAATAATATGCACGCACACACATACAAAGGCGCCCTTCCTCCCCATCCACTCACATGCCTACATGTGGTACTTGTGTATAAAAAAAAAAAAAAACAACCAAAAAAAAAAAAAAAAAAAACAATTCCAACAGGAGAGCAGCAGCTGGAGAAGTCCCGCGGGTAGCAAGTGTTACAAAGAGATAATAATGATACATTACTGTGTAAGTCTCCACTGTTAGGATTGATGGCGATGACTAATGGCATCTAATGATGATGACAATGATGAAGAAGGAAGTAGATGATGGGTCATAAAAATGACTGATGAATCATGCTAAAACTTGGGACCGTTGAGAGCCGATACCGTGTTTTATGACGGAGCATGTTGTTGTCTTTGCGGCAATTTGTAGCGAGCAGCAACAACAGCCATATTTCCAATGCAGCAATTAGCATTTCAGAGAAACCCCTGGGACTGAGAAAATAGCCTTAAAGCAGACTGAACATCTTGCTCGGTTTTCATTTCTCCTCAGCAGCACTCTGGCGCGGATCCAACAAAACAATAGCACTTCACTGAGCTGGCACAGGATTTATTTAGTCAGAAACCAATTTTGCAGATCAGCCTGTTATAATTCAGTCAGTGACCAAACGGATTCATATGACGTCCTTCAGTTGCTGCTAAATTAAGCGGCGAGAAAGAAATGAAGACTTTCATGGGAAATGCGATATCCACCATTGAAGAGAATTGACGACTGATCTTAAAAAATGATTACTGGCATTACAGTGAGGCACAAGAGACTCATGCATCACTTTGCATATGATAAAGGCCTTTACAAAAGGGGAGGGGTAATTAGGAATGGAGTATCTTTGAAATATTAAATAAGTCATATAAATTTCCCTGCCAAAATGAATTCTAAACACCATGTGAGGCAGAGGACTTCATGTCACCTCTGGAATTGCCGTTCGGATTTGCTGAGCTAAAAGAGCATTCAAATCCAAACATAAGAAAGGCACCGACGAAAGCTTTTCTCGCCTTAGCACATAAGATTTTTGTTGCGCGTGTGGGCCCCAATGAATAAGTAAACAGTGACAGAAATGTGACGCTTCATTGTGATGAGGTAGCATATCTCATTCGGAGAACCCCTGCTGGGTTCAACGCACCGCGACCTGAATTGTCAAATAAAAGTACCTGTCCAGACAGAAATATGAATACGGTGATGTGACTTCTCCACAGAGTCACTGAGCAGGGGCTGTTCCTTGAAACCTCAAAGACAAATGCCAGCAGCTCTGCCAGTCGGTAATTGGGCGCAGTGTGCATGTTACCGCGCTAACATTTGCTAATTAGCCCGAAGCACAGCCGAGGCTGATGGGAATGTCATTGGTCATTCACAAAAGTATTCGACTAAGTGAAAATTTGACCCGATGATGGCGCTAGATGAAAAGTTAATGAATCACCGAAGTAATGACAATTCACCCTGTGGGAGACATGAATGCAGGGACCAAGTTTCATGGCAGTCCATCCGACAGTTGTTGAGACATTTTGCGATGAAAATCACAAATGTCAGCCTCATGGATTCGTCCCCTGGTGACCATAAATGTTTGTACAAAATACCATGGCGGGTCGGTGTGTCTTGTTTGACATTCTATGACGAACCATCCACACAAGTAGGACTGAATATTAAAAATGACCAGGTTTCAACCCTTGACACACACGTGAATATAGCTTTCCACATTGCAGGCCTGGACGTGCCGCTTCCGTTTAGCCTCTCATTAGGATTGAAAGGCTTTTCATTTCTCGAATTTCATTTCACATCACGAGTGCCTTGTAATAACTACGGTCTTTCCTTGTGTAAACTTTGATATACACGCATGCCCTGTTGTACATTCCTCTATAACGTAGAGCCAGTTTAACATTATCAAGTCACCGCAATTGAAATGAATGAAAAAGACCAAGACCAATTCATCCGATAGTTTGGCGACGCATTTCATTCTTGACCAAAGGGATTTACCCATCGACCGACCACCGTCCCCAGAGCTGAGCCTGTAGTACTCCAAGTAAGAAAAACTAAAGACACCCTTACATTTAATAGAGTTCCTGGATCATGGTTACCCTCGAAATGGTTAGGCTATTTTTACAGAAAGCTATGCAACAGAATATCTGATGTTAAATCGCAGCCATAAAGGGGTCTCATTATTCTCCCTTTATCTGATCCAGCACATTCAAAATTCACTCTTTCAAATGAAAAATGGATTCGGGCTTGGGTGAAAGTCCTCTAAAATTCACCACACCAATGAAGCTATCTGCATCTCTTTTACTAATTTAGTTCTGATCCTGCCATCACAAAAGCAATGTCGACAGTCGCTTTTACCTGAACAGCACTTTCTGGAGTCAAAGTTCAAAGCCTTGCTATAAAGCTGATGCACAAGTTTAGGGATTCGAGCGAGTTTGATCAAGCGTCGGCAGGTGCACGTGAACACTTATACTCCAGACATCTACAGGCCTACCTTCCTCTGGTACAGTTCCTCTGGTGTTGTTGACCTCAGGCTGACCAGACGGTAGTTTTTGATCACGGTGCGGGGGCGCTTGCGTGGCGGCGCAAACCTCTCCATCTCCGTCACGTAATACAGGCCCTGCTTGATGTACCCAAAGTAGCGGGCTTTGGCTGAGGACTCTTCGTCTGAGTCAGAGTCTCCGCCGTCATCACCCTCCTCATCCTCACTGGCCCCGCCGCTTAGGTTGCTCTCCAGGCGCCCACGCTTCTGAGCCAGCTTCACCTCACACTGTGGATAATAAAAATATATATATATATAGCGTTACGAATGGGATGGAGGTAAACTGAGGGATGACAAAAGTAGAGAAGGATGAAAGCAGAATTATTCAAAAATGATGGTGCACAGGAGAGTTGATTCAAACATAACTTTGAATTATGCTGCTAACATATGCCTCGGATGTGTTCATAAAGTCACAGTTGTCTCTTTACATAAAAATACATCTGTCTTGTTGGCCCGAATCATAAAGTGAGGGCTGCAAAACAGAACAACGCCCATTCCCGATGATTGAGACGATCAGATTTACAGCCTTTGCCCAGAATGACTTTCTGATGCTGAGTGTGGACGCTTCTTTGCCAGCAGGAAGTGATGAATGAAAAACAAAGAGCGGGATGTATTGCAGCATAGTTTACATCTAGCTGTGATTCAGCTGGTAAACACAATTAATTGAACACCCTCCTGCCAGATCAGCAAGCAGTCTAAAACACAAAACAACAGCAAGGTCAAGCTGCTCGATAAAAAAAAAAAAATCCAGAGTACTTTCTCCAACTTGTCCTGTTTTCTAGTTTTTTTTTTTTTTGATTGCCTCAGTTGGGGCAACATTACTTGCCCATTTTTCATCCGTACGCTGCAGCAAGGCCTCGCATGTTGGAGTGATACCCCTCTGGGTTTTCGCTCACTAGAGGAAGACACTAGCAGAGGGTTTATGAAACATTTAGCACCTGTAAAGCATTAAGTGTCTTAATCAATGAGGAGCTGAGGCAGCTTTCATAGTGCTGCACTTATACACTAATCCGACTCGTCACGCACCAGAAGATACACACGTAATCATCGTAAACACACAAGGTCACATCTTTCCACATCTGTGGAGGCGGTACACAACACAAGCCCCATGCTCAAGGTCATTTCAATAGGCATAAACTTTCAGCTTTAGATACAGCTACGCGGGCACCCATCCCCCCCTGTCCATACTGAAGCAGGCTGATGAAACCTTTCCAAAAAGTTGGCAGCTGGCTGGTAAAGAAATCACTCTCTATAAAGGAAGGGAGGACTGAAGTAAAAGTGGAGGGTGATGCGAAATCAAAGTCTTTGCTGGGGGATAAAGAGCCAGGGATATTTATTCATCAACACACATTTAAACCATCATACACAAATGTTGTTACACAATGACTCTACCAAACCAAAAGTAAATTGAGTCATGAGTAAAATTTGTATTAGTCAGAAGGAAAAAAAAAACTGTGCTTTGGGGAATCACATCAGCTGGCAGTACAAAGTATCTATCATAAGTCATCTATTTAACAGACTCACTTTGCACCAGAAACGGTGTGGTCAAAAGCCCTGTGTTTTAAATCTTTAATAATTAAAAGAAAAAAGACACCCCAATAATAGACAGTTCCCTTTTTTATTGGCTAGTGCATGCTGGGCCAGGCTCCAGCCCTGTGTGGCCCTAAACTGAATAGAAAAGGATGAAAGGATGAAAAATTGAATTCTATCATATGCCTTTAAAAGCCCTGAAGGCCAAGATCTATGATGCGCTAAAAGATGCTCTCAAGGGTCTCATATGGCATTCTATTGATGTACAAACCCCCTCGATCTGTTTACTTAACCACACATGCGTACCACTTTCTTAACATTTACCTCCAGGCTGAGGAAGCCAACGTCGTGTGCCGCCGTGACTTGAGGCGAGGGCTCGAACCACTCGCAGGATTTCCCCAGCAGGTTGCGCAGTGTCCTGACGGACGACACGGTGACGGAACCGGAGCAGCGAGCCAGAATCAACACGATGTCACTCCACCAGCTCACATCCACCAGCGGGTAGTACTGCTCCTTATCTGGGACAGTTAACGGAGAGAAATACATTTTACAAATGTGCTTTTACACCAGGGGACGGTGGAGCAAAGCTGATAGAGAATTGTATGAAAACTTAGCTTGAACACCGCTTTTTGGACCATGTACTCTTATCTCCATTAACTTTTTTTGTATTGGTTTACTTCTCCAAGACATATTTACACATGTGGGCATTTTCATCACTTGTCATCCATGAGATGAAGACTCATACAGATTATTGCTTACACAAACCGTTACTGCTGTCATAACAACTGGCCCAAAACTGTCAAAAAAAAAAAAGACTGTAAAGCTGCATATACAGGCATACACACAGACACATGCAGGCAATCGCACAGGAACACACTCTCACAAGCATGGACACTTTGAAGAAGGAAAATATTTTCTGGCCCTGGCAGACACGATATGGTTGTGTGTCTAAATAACTGTATAATTCAGAGAATAGGGCATGTCAAAGATCATTAAATTGTATCCAGTGTGCGCTGCTGTGTCAGCAACAAAGTCGGCTCTCTTTAGCCCTTCCGGCCAAAGTACCTTTTATTTTCTTCCTTCTCTCAAGCGATGTCTTCCACTCCGGGTTGATCTCCTCAAATCCTGGCTGCGGGGAGGACCGAAGGATAGTGGGACCAAAGAGGAAGGGAGGAAAAGAAGAAGAAGAAGAAGAAGGGGGGAGAAATTAATCTACTAACCCTGTTTACACGTACAGCACGCACACACACACACACACACACACACACACACACACACAGTAGCTCTGCCGGCTCAGACCAGGCGATTGAAGAGGAACACACACAGACACACACACACACAGCGCACAAGTCGGCAAAACATTCTGCAAATATAAGTTCTCTCTAAGCCACCTCACTTAATGTCTCACACACGCACACGCACACGCACACACACACACACACACACACACACACGCACACACGCACACACGCACACACGCACACACGCACACACGCACACACGTCATACTTGGGCCAGAGGGCGCTTACATTAATACATTCAGTCAAGCATCTAATGCGCAAAATAATGCCAGCGCCCACACCTGCAATGCACACAGGTTTATTCACCAAACCCATGCATGGATACACACGAACACACAGATCAAACACAAGCAGCTTAGAGGTGTACCTGTTGGTCTTGGCTCCACATGGACCTCTGTTTGAGAGAGGGGACGTCCCAGAGAGACAGGCGACCGGAGAAGTGGATGACAGCCAGCAGGGTGCCATCGGGGCTCAGGCTCATGCGGTACACACCGTCCTGGACATCACAAAAAAATGCACACGCACAATTTTTTGGGTATATCCTTCTCATTCAAATTCTAATTGAGGAAGACGGAATTGTAATACCTTTTCATCTCCCTGTCTGGAAAACAATCTGAAGCTGGGGATCTTGAAGAAACCTCTCTTCTGATTCTAGCAGACGCAGAGAAGAGATTACAATAATTACAGTGTGTGTGTGTGTGTGTGTGGAAAACATGCGATTATTTTGCTCAATATCGCAATTACAATATTACCTGAGATAAATAGATATTAAAATGATATATTAAAACACATTTATTGAACAGTGAACACAAAAGGCACCAGTAAAAAAAAAAGAAAAAAAGAATGAGCGTTACATTTTAAAGTGCTGCTCTAGTTAGATAGTGCATGAATGCGTTGTGCATGAACACGTGTGTGTGTGTGTGTGTGTGTGTGTGTGTGTGTGTGTGTGTGTGTG
>CALSBV010010705.1:12651-26432 GCA_943590825.1 Bovichtus diacanthus | reverse complement strand
TAAAGAAAATATGAAACAATACTAGTGAAAGTTGCTGCTGTGTAGTTGTTGCTTTCAGCCAATTCATCTTGTGTTCACTGGTTGGATCTGTAGGGGAGACTTGGTGTTCATCTGCCAAAGTGTCGCTACCAATATGGGGTGTCAAAAGTCTGAAATGAATCAATTCTACACACGGTGGCTCTAAAGTGGTGCAGACATTTAAAACTACAGTACTTTATATTTTTTTTCCTACTTGGGGGCAGCACAACAATGGCATATTTTTCCCTTAGAAAGTTGTTAAACAGTCGGCAAACAGCTGAAAGACGCTTAAATGCTCCGCAGAGATGAGGGTAAGAGCAGAATTGAGTGAAAATTCTCTTTGAGTTTTCATCAGTACAAACAAACTCTTTTACATTACAAAAAAAAGTGATTTGATCAGTTGCTAATATAAACATATTGATTAGTGCAGCTTTGTAAAAAAAAAAAAAAAAAAAAAAAAAGGCACAACGAGTAGGAGATTCCTAACAAAAATAATAATAATCCCCATCAATCATCACTTATGACCCACTATACGTGTGTGACAGTGTCTGTATTCTGGATGTTCTCTTTCCTTTTCATTTTCTTGTGTTTGTACGACCAGGTGCCAGATTGCAAGCACGGATCCAAGAGAAAACTACGAAAAATAGCAGACAGCGCCGGAGAAACCCAAATACAGCGAGGCAAAACGCCAAGCGGAAAAAGCTCGTTCCAATACGTGGGTCGTCTTTCATCTGCTTGAGAGCACTGTAACCCTCGTTAAGTGGGGTGAAAGGGCACATTTGCAACCAACAATTCACATTACTCATTGTGCCTTAAAAAATGTTTTTAAATGACCTCAATAACGAAGATTTCGGCAGACATTATTTTCCGACGTCCCATTGTATTTCACTTTTTTCAGAATCACACATTTATAACTTCTCAACTTGCAGAAAGTTTAGGCCTCCCCATGTTTCAAGCAATTAAAACCAACACAGCAGGACTTTTTAATAGCTAATCAAACAATAAAGGCAATTCCTTTTTATCAGCCACTATGAGGCTGCATTTAATGAGTGGCAGTGTATGCGATGAGGGTGATTATCTGTGTCGCTGTCCACAGTCCCTCTCAAACATTCCAATTAGCCACCGCAGTTGATATTTCTCTTTGAAACAAACTCAAAGTAGACGTGCACGAACACAGGCTATAGATACTGTAAATTAAAGTTTAAAAACATGACGCAAACTACACTACGTGATAGATGAAACAAGAGGGGGGAGGGACTTACCCTGGCACTTCCCAATGACTGAGCCAAAGTCATCTCTCACAGACCTGAGCAGCAAAAACACACACACACAGGAAAAGTGAAAAAGCAGTGGAATTACACTTCACGACAAGGATACATGCGACCATACACTCTCTAAGCCTTACATGACCTGGTATAATGTAGGTTATAATCGCCACTTATGGCCTGCCAACTGAAGTAGCTCCATGGATCAAGCAGACAGGGCCTTGAGAGTAAGCAGTGTTTAGACAGACTCTTAAACAGAGCTCAATGGATAAGGCCTTGAGCTGACATAACACCCACCCACAACAATAAATGCCACAAAGCAAGCCTATAACACATACAGTGATTTAACAACAGTGGTGAAAACAAAAGGAGAACAGGAGAAACCCACGATATCACACAGGGGCATACAAGGAGAGACCCGATCGGTCTCCATTTCAGCAGGTCAACCACAACACAATTCTCTGAGTGTAGTGAATAACAGCAACACACTTTGGTTTTTACATATTGATATGTGCGTGAAAAGGACTTCCAATGATGCAGAGGGTCAAGAGAAAAAAAAAAAAAACTGTCTTTTGAGACAAAGCTGCTGAAGAGGGAGCAAGGCATAGTTGTAAACCTGCTTCATTGCTATTGATTTTCATTTCAATTTTGCTCCATTTAAAGCAATACATTGTGTCAATAGAGCACATTGCTGAGTGAGCACAATTTCTCTGTGTAAGGGGGAAATTGGATTTGTGTCGGAAAATAATTACAACCACTCAAAATGAGCACAAACATACTCATGTGTGTGTGTATGCTTTGGTCGATGATGAAAACATTTAGGCTGCACTGGTATTGTCAATTTGTTAGCTTTAATTTATTTTATGTTGCCTGAAGTGCCACAACAGGTTTGCTGGAATTCACCCAAATATATTTTACTATGACTGATTGTGTTGTTACTGATTGTATTGATGCTTTATTCTTTAGAGAATTCAGCTCTTTTAAAAAAAATATTTAAAAAAAAAAAGGGAGATGTGATAAACCACCTTATTAATTAAAACGCTCTCAATCACTCGCAAACACACAGACAGGGGAGCCTCAAACAGTGAGAGAGAGTTCAATAATTACCTAATCTCCACACACTGGTCCTGAACCACCGCCAACAGTTTGCCATTACTGTGGAGAGAACAAAGAGAGAGTAAAAAAAAAATAGAAAAGAGGGAGAAGACAAAGAGGGCAGGTTAATTTCATGAAATAAAAACCATCTAGGGTGATTAGGGAGATAAGAGTGTGTGTCTAGCGGGGCAGTTTGGATGGGAGATAAAGACTGTAATAAGGGCCCATGTTGGAAGGCTTTAAGAGAGTAGAAACAATAATAAATCTGGAGCAATACACCGAGCACAGGTAGTTTCAGAGGGAATCAAATGAAGGCGAAAGATTTAAGGGCAGACAAAAACGACATGGAAGGATCAAGCACAACAAACAAATGGATATCCTTAACTTAACGCCATCTTACATGTTGGGATCGATGGCCAATTAAAAACAGCTTTTCCATTTGGTTTGTCTGTTGCAATGATTACAATTAAATGATTAGTTGAGGGGACACGTGGAAGGGAGAGAGAACCGGACGAGCGGAAGGCTTAGTGCATGTCAGCAACAAGATGGTCAACGGTAAGGTATTGATCACAAAGTGTGTGTGTGTGTGTGTGTGTGTGTGTGTGTGTGTGTGTGTGTGCGTGTGTGTGTGCGTGTGTGTTGCACCTTGCAAGCACCAGCTGCCAGTTGATCTGCTTATTGGCCAGGCGGACAAGACCAAGAGGAAGAGACGAGCTGGAGGGGCTGAGGTTTATAGAATCAGAAGGAAAAAAAACAGTCAGGAAATTAGCATCTTAATAACTGATAAAAAAATAAATAAGTATTAACTTAACTTACGAGGAGTCCTTCTAAATTGAGCTAAGAGTTCTCAGCGAAGAATTTCCTCTGTCACAAAGCTGCTGAGAGCAACTTTTACTGAGGGACTGAGACCTCCAGAGATAAGAGAAGCAGCGGGGTGACCCTGTTGCTATGATGACATCATGCTTATTCATTATGTCTACAGTGATTGGCTGACAGGTGACCGGTCTGCGTCAGTGAATGTGAAATAAAACATTCATCAATACATACAGGAGTGTGAATTAAATTAAATTAAAATGAAGTTAAATTAATAAATGTATTTAATTAACTAAATGAAATATGCAATGCAATTGAACGAAATGTAATTCAGTTGCACTAAAAATGTAATTAAGTTAAATAAAAACGTAATTAAATGAAAGAAATTATTAAATTCAATTAAAATTGAAATTTCAACTAAATTAATTCAGTTACATTAAAAATAAAATGTAGTTAAATTAAATTAAAATGTAATTTCAACTAAATTATTTTAAATTAAATGTTTTATTTTTCTTACTCTTTTTTTTTATTGAATTAAATTAACTTTTAAAAAGTTGAATTAAATTAAGAGAAATTAAATAAATTAAATTAATAATGAAATTAGATTTAAATGAACATCAGACTGAAGTATATTTAAGATAGAATAATGTACAATTAAATTACATTAAAAAAAAAATACACTTTATTACTATTATTTATTTATTTATTTAATTCGGTGATAATTTAATGTATACTTCAAAAACTTGAAAAGTGCATTTTTGGTTTCTGCAAACTGCCTTTTCCAGTGTCCAAGTAGTGGACGGTTTGAAAACTGCCATCGCTGGTGTCATTTGGATTGTTTTGCTTTGTGGTGCAATTTTTGATTTGCTAAAATTTGATTCTCACAACCTTATTCACCATCAAAATATGCACTTAAAAGTTCATTATCATTGTATGTTTGTATTGTACTGTTTTTGGTCTACAGCACAAACACCAGAAGCCTCTATTGAAGATGAAAATGACTCAGCATGTGGAGGGTGGGCTGCCTGATCTGTTGGGTAATTTCTAATAAAATCCCCAGTTTCTCATCCACAAAAACAGAAGGGGAGCTAAAAGACGAGCATGGCTAGAGGAGTTCTTTAAATATTTAACGAGGTTATTGATGGTGGTAGCTAACCACCTGCTGAGGAGATAAGCAGGCCTCGGTGCTACAACACTACAGAATCCACTACAAGCCAGATCGAGCCATCTGTTAACAGGTTCCAACAGATACTTTGCAGTAAGAGCAGGGTAAAATCATACACATCTTAAATATAGGATTGTGTCTATGAGACTTTCTTGCAGTAGATTTCAGAAAGTACAGATCAATAAAGCCTGGTAGGGTCCCTGTCAAAGTGTAGTCCTCACTCACATCTATTGCAAATAGATAGATATACAGTATATACGTTCCTTTTCATCTGCGTTAGGGAAGAATTCAAGACACCCAAATCTAAGCTAAAACGTTAATATTCGTTATATTATTTCATAAAAAATAACATGAAGAAACAGTGCTGCCCAATGCACAGTTATTTTTCAGGACAAAAGTTGTTTTAGTTTTAATTGTCACGTCATCATTGTCATCTTCAAATATAGCTTGTGCAATCATGTAGCAAAATAAACATATCTAAAGGATTTGCATGACAATCAATTTACAGCTGTATCTTGCTATTTATAAATAGTTTAATTCCAGGTAAAAATCTAAAAAGCATAGGCCTATTTTTGAACAAGTGACAGAACTAGTAATATGGATCTAATTGAAAAGAACAAGGTTATATCTGATCATTTAGTATGTCACAAAGTAATAGTGCTTTTCTTTTAAACTGGTTGTTTTTAAGTAGTTCAATGTTCGTGCTGCTATTATAGTACATTTAATTAACCATAAAAAAGACAGTCACCAAGACAGTAAACATTCTGAACAAAGTTCTAGTTACTGTGTGGAGCACAATCTGAAAAGATTTTTAATTCTTAAGATTGAGATATTTTTTGTATTTGTTTAGTAGCACATAGCACAGTCCTTAATAATGATTTCCTTAGTCAGTGCCTGAAAAACACATTCCCACTTTTGCATTCATAGCTGATTTAAACACAAGCGTGCTGACAGACATTAAAACTAATAAATGTACTTGTAATGTGATGTAGTCAAACATGTATTACACCACACACACCTCTGATCTAAAAATCGTACTACTAATTAGCACCATGAATCACAGCTTGTCAGTCCATTACACTGAGGAAATAATGTCAAGACTCATGTACCAGTCAGCATAATAATGATGAACTTACCTGTACCACAAGTAGTGCAAGACTAGGCGGAATGGCCCTGTAAGAAATATATCACCGTTATTAAGCATACTATTGGTAACTGTGTGATAATGACATATTTTATTGATCATCGTATAGGCCTCCTCTTGTCACATCCTAAATTAAGATTTAGAAACTGCAGTCAAGGACAAAAAGGCCCTGAAAGTTTATTTACCCCGGTACAGCCAAAGGATGTCTAACTATACAAAACTAAAAGGTCTTTCCAGGACCGATGATCATGTTCGTCAATGATTCTGGCACCTCCTACTGTAGGAATTGGGAACAATCAGTTTTCTTGGTAATAAAGACACTCTGGTATCATAACAGGCATGCCAGCATAATCTTGTATATCTGATTCATCATGTGTTACATAATTAGATATCTTGCTTACTGAGGGGTCTGTTATAGGAGGCAGAAAGTATTCATAATTTCGTTGATTGCTGAATTTCACAGTGAACACACACAATTTGGAAAAGGTCATAGTCACGGCCAGGTGCTGAATATATACTGCATTTTGTGATTAAGTAAAGCGCCCCCTTTCGACTGGCAGATTATCACAAGTAGGCAACACAAAAAAAGAAATAACTTACCCGTCACTGCTTTTGCAATAAGTGAGGTGTTGTGCTCCTTGTTGCCTCGCAGCTGCAAATGTTAGAAAGTGACAGATGAGCTTATCAGTTGTGTAATGACCTATTATTTATTAACTTTAATGCATGTATGAAAGAGACAAAATTAGGCTAGCAGCAAACATACTTTTTGGGATATAGCTAGCTAAACGGAGCCAAATACAAAGGTTGCCGTATGAATGAAATGTAACTGCTCAGTGCACTAGTAATTACGATGAAAAATGAAAACTACACAATATGTTAATGTGAGAAAAACAAAAGCGGATTTAGGTAGCAGTATGTTTATGCTACGTGGCTTTGAGCGGCTGACCCAATGCAACTGATTAGAGTTGACTTTCGAGGGGGATTTTTACAAATAAATGTTCAACAAAAGACCCACATACTGCACTGAAAACGAGCAAAAATGGAAGTCTGACCAACCTGAGTGTCTGTCTCTGCCGGCCATTCGGTAATGACAAGTAAATCATACAAAATGTTTTCATCTTCGCCTTCTATCAGGCTTTCTTCAGCCATGTTTACTTGAACAGGCTGTCAAAGTCTACGGTGAGACGCACTGGTCAAAATAAATAAGCCGCGTTTGGAAAAGGTAACTAACGTCTCAGGAGAAGTAGTTTCATGGCATTATATTGTCTATTATGATACGACAAAAAACATAGAAATATGTGCTTCTGTAGCTCGCTCCACAAGTGATATTTTGTAGTGATAATATTGCCGTGTTTTACTAACTAGTTCACAAGCCGGAACCAATGACACCAGGCTGCGAGGCTCGCCCACTAAACGAGTTGCACCGAGCATGTTAACGTAGCATCCGGTCAAATTGCACTCGTAGCAGTAATAATGGCAGCGTTTTCTGGTAAGAATATTTGATCAATTTCATTATGTAGACGTCGCATTCGTTTTATACTTCAACGCCAAACTTATCTTAAAAGCTACGTGAGTGCACCGAAGCATTAAATATGTATTTTGTTCAACAGAAATGGGGGTTATGCCTGAAATTGCGCAGGCTGTGGAAGAGTTGGACTGGCTGTAAGTCACTCAGGCTGGGTTGCTTATTTGGCAAAAAATATGCCTGCATTGCCATATCTTTCGATATTGTTGTTACCTGATAGTTGTTGCTTTAAGCTGATTGTATTTCAATTATTGGATTTCAGGCTACCTACTGACATCCAGGCAGAGTCTATTCCCCTTATTCTCGGTGGAGGAGATGTACTTATGGTAAGTCTACCTATTTGTTTTTGTTTGTCTCGGACGCAAAATTTGCTCACTGCAAGTTTTACATCTGATTTTCTTTTTTCTTTTTTTCTTTTAGGCAGCAGAAACTGGTAGTGGTAAAACAGGAGTAAGTACTTGACAACCACTCAGTTTACAAATATAGCTTTAAGTTTGCTTTTAAACATCAGGCCAAGTAAGTAAAAAAAAAAAAAAAAACCTAAGTGTAATACTTCTCCTCCGCAGGCCTTCAGTATTCCAGTGATCCAGATTGTGTATGAGACCCTGAAGGATCAGCAGGAGGGCAAGATGGGCAGAGCTTCCATCAAGACTGGAGGAGCTAGTGAGACTGCAATAATATTAGTGGCTTATTTGGTTGAAGTCTGTGTGTTCGATATGCTAGCTAAAACATATTCATAACATTGTACAGAACCCGCTGGCGTAATAGACCTTGTCAGGCCAGTATCGTATTGAGAATCCATTATAACACAAATAATTATGAAAGCGGTGTTCTGAGCTCTGCAGATATTTAACCTGCTCCGTTTCTTTGTTTGGGCTCAGTTTTCAACAGTTGGCAGATGAACCCTTATGACCGCAGCCCAGCCTTTGGTAAGAGGAGAAAAATGAGCATGTGATGTCACATTCCAGCACCGTTATAACGGCAACTGTACACATGCCAGCTTTGTTCTTTCCCGCCTCTCCTTATCATCACTTTTTGCTTTTTTTTTTTTTACCTGTACAGCAATTGGTCCAGATGGATTGTGCTGCCAGAGCAGGGAATTTAAAGAGTGGCATGGCTGTCGCTCTACAAAAGGGGTCACCAAAGGTGTGTAATGCATACAAGACTGATTAGGATTTCAAGACTACATACATGCATTTCAAGGGAACCAAACATTTCTTTGATAGGTTGACAACAATAAAATAATTATTGATTTCTTTTCAACTGTTACCTGTCCTTATCCATGTCTTTATGTGTCCAGGGAAGTACTGTTATGAGGTGACCTGCCATGACCAGGGTCTCTGTCGCATTGGCTGGTCCACCAGTCAGGCAGCCCTGGACTTGGGTATGCTCCTCTACTCGTCACAATCTCCATGCTTCACAAGATACAACAGCTAAAACAAACTGTCTGAATAGAAAAATGATTCAATCATGAGCTCTTTACTTCTTTCCAGGAACTGATAAGTATGGTTTTGGTTTCGGTGGGACTGGGAAGAAATCCAACAACAAGCAGTTTGACAGCTATGGAGAGGTAACAATTAATTCATATTTGGATATGTAAACAAATGTGAGGATCATTTTCAAATGTATTCACTCTTTGTGATCTTGTCTCTTTGCAGGAGTTTACCATGCATGACACTATCGGATGCTACTTGGATCTAGACAAGGGACACATTTCCTTCTCTAAAAATGGTGCTGTCTCATTAGTTATCATTCTCATTGTTATGATTATGTAAGACATCTGGGCACGGTGTTGAGTAGCAATGTGACTCATGTTTCTTGCCCTCTTCTCTTCAGGTAATGACCTGGGTTTGGCTTTTGAGATCCCTCAACATGTGAAGAATCAGCCCTTCTTTGCCTCCTGTGTGCTCAAGGTATCACACAAATGATAGTGGAAAACAAGCCCAACAGGTGCCAGATTGACACCATACAAATGGTAAATTTTCTTATCTGTGTACCAGAATGCAGAGCTGAAGTTCAACTTTGGAGGAGAAGAGTTTAAACATGCCCCGAAGAGTGGGTTTGTTGCCCTGGACCAGGCGCCAGAGGGCCACTCAGTCAAATCTTCTCAGGCAGGTGTGTGGATGCAACCTCAATTCAAGTGCAGCAAGAACATATACCAAATGTAACTGTGAGATGAATATCACATACTTAAAGAACCAGAGATAAGTTGGTGTTTAGACTAGGTAATGCATTTGTTATTTTCACAATAAAAGCCTTCTTTTGCCAGACATTTTATTTTCTTCTTTTAAATGAGGTACTTTTTACACCTATGAATTCATCACCCTTAAAGACATGTATCTTCCCCCTGTGTTTGTGCAGGCAGTGCCAAAGTGAGTCAGGCGAAAACATCATCCAACGCACCCAAAGCCCTAATCATTGAGCCATCTAAAGAATTGGCTGAACAAACCCTCAACAATGTCAAGCAATGTGGGAAATATGTGGATAACCCCAAACTCAGGTATGACTATACAGAACTAGTATCGACATTGGTTAGCATGAATATCGTAAAACCTTGCAAAAAAAATGCATGTGTAGGTACCTTTTGAAAACCAGTGATGCTGAGCCACATCAAAATTATTACTTTAGTCGATGCATGCTGCATTTTCCTGTGTGTGTGTGTGTGTCTGTCTGTCTGTCTGTCTGTCTGTCTCTCTCTCTCTCTCTCTGTCTCTCTCTCTGTCTCACTGTCTGTCTCTGTCTCACTGTCTCTGTCTCACTGTCTGTCTCTCTCTCTGTCTCTCTCTCTCCTCTCTCTCTCATATTCATTCATATATATATTCTTGTTTTATACCAGCAGATGGAGCCAGTGCTCAGTTGTAAATGTTGACATGAGTATATGCAGTAATATGTCTGTTGCTATAGGAACCTGTTGGTGATTGGTGGTGTGGCTGCCAAAGACCAGCTGGCTGCTCTGGAACAGGGGGTATGTCACATCTACTGTCTCCAAACAAACTCAGTTTACTGTTAAACACAGAGTTATAATAGTTTTAACTAACATGTTTTTTTTTGCCTTGCTTCCCTTACCTGTTTTCTGCTTCTTTTTTTAATTTCTTTTTTGTCATCTTGTAATTAGATTGACATTGTGGTGGGAACACCAGGCAGACTGGACGACCTCATATCCACTGGGAAGCTCGTTCTGTCCCAAGTCCGCTTTCTTGTCCTGGATGAGTGTGTATGTACGACACATCTCGAGTATTTCCCTGTTACATTAGAAGCATTGATTATTTTTCAAAGCCTACAAAGTACAAATACTGTTTTTTAATGGTTGATTTACATAGCATGACAATCCCTTAAGTCACTAAGCATTTGTCTTTGTTCCCTCTCTCCCTCAGGATGGCCTACTGTCCGCAGGCTATACAGACTTTATCAACAGGATCCATAACCAAATCCCTCAGGTCACTTCTGACGGCAAGAGACTGCAGGTAACGCCTACGATAATTTGCATGTGTGACAATAAACACTTCAGCTACGACAACTTAAATGGATAGTTCTGCATTGACTATGGATAAGCACTAAATACAAACCTACTTTAAAAAAAAAAAAATTAAAATCTGTACTATCCCTTTTAAGACTATTTTAAACCATAACGTAGGCACAAAACAACACACTTGGATAACAGTCACCAGCTAGCAAAGCACGTAGCACATAAGATAAAATATGTTATTGCTGTAAGTCAACTATTTCAGTGGATATCTTCTCTTCCAGGTGATCGTTTGTTCAGCCACGCTGCATTCGTTTGACGTAAAGAAGCTGTCTGAGCGTATCATGCACTTTCCCACTTGGGTGGATCTGAAGGGGGAGGACTCTGTTCCTGAGAGTGTCCACCACGTGGTAGTGCCTGTCAATCCGAAGAACGATCACCAGTGGGAGCGCCTGGGCAAGAACCACATCCGGGTGAGGCCCTCATGTTGACACAAAGACACACTTCATAGGGATATAGTCTGAGTAATAACGGAGGGGAGGGGCAGCAGGGATTTGCTTTGCTGTTGAAGCATTGTGGAGGATTCAACACATTTTAAAGATTGTATGTTGTTGCAGCTTTCACTTTAAATGAACGTGTTGACAAAAATGTTCTCTTGCTTCTAATAGACTGATGAAGTCCATGCGAAAGATAACACGCGACCAGGAGCCAATTCTGCAGGTAAGAGCAGATGGGCAGCACGGTTTGGGACATTTAATTGTATCCCGCTAGTGTGATGTGTTAAATCTAGTCTTTTGAGGAGCAATGTGCATCACATAAACAACAACTCTTATATATTATGTAGTTATTTTCTTCTATGAATAGTCATGAACAAATATGTGTATGTGTGCGGTTTTTTAGAAATGTGGTCAGAAGCCATTAAGATGCTAAAGGGCGAGTACACAGTGAGGGCCATCAAAGAGCACAAGATGGACCAGGCCATAATCTTCTGTCGCACCAAGATTGACTGTGACAACATGGAACAGTATTTCATTCAGCAAGGAGGAGGTAGGGGGCATTAGTACTTCTAAAATTTGACTTGTCAATAATCACTGGACTGACCGTTTTGAAGTGGGAACATCCCATTGCATACGCACACTTTTCCCATGACACATTCATAATTCAACCATCAGTATTGGGGTCTTTTCTTTAGGTCCGGACAGTAAAAGCCACCAGCTTTCCTGCGTCTGTCTTCATAGTGATCGTAAGCCCAATGAGCGGAAAACTAACTTGGAGCGTTTCAAGGTAAAAGAACCAGAACTTAATGTTACCTTTTTAACAGTTAACGACCACTCTATCCGTTTTTGAAGATCTTCTTATGTTCTCAGAAAAAAGAAGTGAGGCTCTTGGTCTGCACGGACGTAGCGGCCAGAGGAATTGACGTCCACGGAGTTCCTTATGGTAAATATTTCAGATTTCCAAAATAAAACGTACACTCTTGCCTACATTTTTTCGAATCCTGATTTATATACAGTGTTCATCAATAAAGATTACTTTGCTGTATTTTGTATATACAAATCGACTGTCTTCATCTTTTTTTCTCCAGTGATTAACGTCACCCTGCCAGATGAGAAGCAGAACTATGTCCATCGTATCGGCAGAGTCGGAAGAGCTGAGAGGTAAGCACTGACATTCTTGAAAATAACCAAATTTGTGTGTTATGGCTGGCGATATGATTTAACTGAAAGACAATAAATTACAGTAAAAATCATCTCCTATTCTTTTAACTTGCAGAATGGGACTGGCCATCTCCTTGGTTGCGATGGAGAAGGAGAAGGTAGGATGGAATATAGTGAAACGCTGATAGTTCATTTTGATGACGCATAGTTTGTGACAATAGGTCAAATGTAATGTTTTTTTTATTGTTTTTTTTCACATGTGCAGGTGTGGTACCACGTTTGCCCAAACCGAGGCAGAGGCTGCTACAACACCCGACTGAAGGAGGATGGAGGTTGCACCATCTGGTACAACGAGAAAGAGGTGAACGAAGATGCAGACACAAACTTAATCAAGCTGACGCAGCAAGTGAAATTTGCTATTTAAAATACGTCCGTTTCAGCAGAGGGCTTTTTAAGTGACTTGATAGGAAGCGGATGAATTTGTCATCCTGGAAGAAGCGGGACCCTTTAGTTTGAAGGGTTTGTCTGATGTGAACTGTAATACTTTCATAGCAGAACCCCGGTGAGCAGTATAGATTTGCTCCATTTTTGAAGCGCTGAAAGCTCGAGCACACAAACTTTTGACCCTGTCGCAGTATGACATAATTCCACACTACCCATCGTGGACTCTCATTTCTACTTTTCCCTTTCCTCTCACCAAAGCTCCTGTCAGATATTGAGGAGCATCTAAAGTGCACCATCACCCAGTGTGAGCCAGACATCAAAGTACCTGTGGATGATTTTGATGGAAAGGTCACCTATGGTCAGCGCAAGGCGTTGGGAGGTATGTGTTATACAGTGACTGATAATTGTGTAAAAAAAATAAGCACATGTATTACATTCGCCACATTTACCAACACACCTGTTGCTCTTGTCTAGGTGGTAACTACAAGGGCCACGTGGATGTTCTGGCTCCGACGGTGCTGGAGCTGACTAACCTCGAGAGAGAAGCGCAGTCTTCCTTCCTCCACCTGGGATACATGCCAAACCAGCTTTTCAGAGCTTTCTGAATACACCCCAACTACCACAACACTATAGGCTGCACTGATACAGAATAAAGAAATATGGAACATTTTCACACGTTGCAGGATACGAAATCGTTATGCAACAATGCAGCATTGTGCATTTATATCAAGTTTTTTTTCCCCCCAGCTAGACCTATAAAATGAACTCGTAAATGATTTATTGTACATGAAATGTATACTAAAAGGTGTCACAATCTCGCTATTTTGCTGGGGATGCCAAGCTTGGCATTTGGTCCTTGGCCTTTATGCTAACACTAATTCAAACCTAATTTGTTGGATTTTGTGTTTTGTTTTCTGATTGTTGTGGTTGAATTAAATATTTAAGTTCCCTTATGGAGTAATTGGCTAAAAAGTCAATGTACGTGGTTGGGTGTTTTGTTTTTTCTGAAATAAACTGTAATAGCCTGCTCAAAGGAAGGAAAATATCTGCATCATTTATGAATGACTCTTCTGTTGAATTATTTCATTTATTGGCTGTGACCAATTTCTGATTTACATTTTTTTACATTTTTACATTACATTTCATTAAAAGCTGTAAGACCTCTCTCTCTCTCTCTCTGTCTCTGTCTCT
>CALSBV010010702.1:900689-912922 GCA_943590825.1 Bovichtus diacanthus | reverse complement strand
AACCCGCAGGTGAAATGGAGTTTGTTTCAGGGGTTTCTCTCTCTGAGGCTGGATGGATGTATTTTTCCTGCACCCCCTCCTCCTCTCCCTCTTCTTCCTCCTCTCCCTCTTCTTCCTCCTCCTCCTCCTTCTGTTGGATGCTGCAGAAAAACATAGGCAGAGTCGGTGAACGGTCCAAACTCCGCTCACATCTTCAGCTTTTGTGAGCAAACTAACAACAACAACAATAAATAAACAAGCAGTATGTTGAGTTCACTGAGTCACAGAGAAGCTGACAAACGAGCAGCAAGTAAAACGATCCCATCAAAATAAAAGCATGACGAAAAACAACAATTTTGCTCAAAATAGATTCTTAATACGGACGCAAGATGAAGCGAAGGGTTAGTTACACACTGCATCCTATTATTATTATGAGGTTTATTCTTGAACTTGGACATAAGTTTCACAAAAATAACTGACTTACTTTTTTAAAAAAAATTTCAACTAAAAGTTCCTTGTTAAAGGCCACGAGATGTGACTGAAAGCTTCGGAAAAGCAAAGTAAGTGGACCTTGTGATTATTATTTTTTTGGTCAATTATTATTATTTATACGTCCATTTTAGTAGTCAGCCCTAATAATAAACTATAATAATGCAATTTAAAATAATGTTTTACAGTCTTATGTTTGCATTGTTTCCCCTCCCCATTGTCTGAAGTTCTGCCTTCATTCGTCAGATTCTTGTCATTAATGTCCAAACACCATAATAATAATACTAATAATAATAATAATAAAAAGTAAGGGAACAAATCTTTTATAAAACCGACTTTCAGTGTAAAAGCATCAAACAAACGACACATGACGTAAAAGAACCATAAAAGAACATATACTCAAACATGTTCAGACGGACAAACGATGGAGATTCATTCAAGTTGATGTTTTAGTTCAAACTGATATTTGATGTTTTAGTCAGCTGCTGCAGCTTTGATGTTGCGGTTCACAGAGACAATAAACGAGCATCAGAAACCCTCCAACTGAAATAAAATCGCTAGTTTCACGTGAATTGTTGGATTGTGTCGCGTGCTCCGCTTTCATCTGCCTTGCATCCACCCTGCATTTATTATTAATCAGCAGAATCCGAGAGACTCGCAGCCTTTACTTCAGATCTGCAGATCAGCCTGTTGAGAGAAAAATAATCTCACTTCTCTGGCTCGTCGCGGAGCTCAAACGGCTCAGTGACCCTTTAGGGTTTCTGTGCGTAAAAACTGCTCCATGGGTCCGACCTTCAGCTGCTCCTCCGGGGGGTGTTTCGTTTGGAGACACACATATCTTTTAGTTTGTGTTTAGTTCGTTAAACTGGAGGAAATCTTTTCGATTCTGAAGAGATTTATCTCCTTGATTTGGGGGGGATTTTCTCTCACATTTTCATCATTTGGATTGGACACACTTTGCGTTTTCCTCTGTGCATTCGCAGATTTCCAGGTGATTTCAAATAACTGAGTCACAGTTCATTTATGACCTGCCTCAGAATCATCAGACTCTCTAAGTTTGTGGTTTCAGAGCCAACACGTTCCCACGTTATTTATTAATTTAATCTTTTTGTCATTTCAGCGACAAATACCGATTGTTTTTAGAGTTAAAATGTCACTCTGAGGCTTTCAACCCGCCTTTAAAAGTGTTAAATCAACTCTCGTGCACTCGCAGGTTTGGCCCCATGTGTCTCAGATTATAAGTATTTACATTGGCCCTGCAGTGCTGTTGCAGCATCTTCCTTTGAGAAGCTTTTATTTTGTTGAGCTCCCATCTTTTTGTTAATAACATGCTTGTCTCATTTTCATCATGTGTGGCCACACACACGCAGGACTCTTGTGTAGTGGAAGTGGTACCAACACTAGCTCCGGCTATAATATGAATTAGTGATACTGATATTAACATGCTGATCATAGCAGCATTGTAGTAGCAGGAACACCATAACAGTAAGCAGTAACTGAGGGAGAAGCACTGCACTTTGAATTGTGTGCAGCAGTAATAGTATCAGTAGTAGTTGCAATAGCAGAGGCTGCATGTAATATATTGGGTTTGCTTTAACATCAGTAACAATAACAAACATATCTGTAAACACGTTTTATAGTTGAGCAGAAACACCACTGTTTGTTTATGTGTCGTCACATGTTTGCAGACCTCGTGGTCATGTCTTCCAAAAAATAACACTTCTGCGTACTAATACTGCGAGGAGCAGCTGCTCCACTAATAAACGCATTTTTTAAAAAAAATATTTCATTGAAAATCCTTATTCATAACTGTAACGGTAAGAATGATGCTCCAGTAAGGGGTGACGTGGTGTAAGTAGTATGAGAATGGTGCACTGGTAGTAATGGCAGCAGTGTTGGTGGAGCAGGTCCGTGGCAAAGAGCTTTAGAAACACCGAGGTCTTCAGTTCAGACCCCAGCACCAGTTGTACAATTTCTATAGCCATTTAAAAAGTATTCCCATGTTATGTGTGTGGTTAAACTTCTAAAGATAATTAAGTTTCACTGCAAAGAACGAGGAACAAATAGTTGGTTCTGAAATAAGTCGAATTAAAAATAGTTATTGCGTGCAAAATATACTCGAATCAGCCAGCAAAATAAATGCTTAATCGTGTGAGTGCATAATTGAATATAAGCACCGTCAGGTTAATAAAACCCCATAAATATGGCCTGAGAGTGTAATCCTCAGCATGTATCATTGTAGCAGCAGTACATGAGGGAGTAGTGGTGCAGTTGTACTGGTAGTGGTACCACAGGCTGGTAGTTGGTAGTAACTCTATCACCAAAGTATTAACATAAGACTTGAGATGTAATGTGTGAAGATGTTTTCCGAAAGGAAAGGTGAAATAAATCCTGTTGGGAAAAATATTTTTTTAAAGAAATAGTCATCCTGTAGGGGTTATACATAATGTTTTAATGTTTACACAAATATCAGTAGTAATACAAAAAGGCTGAAAACACCTTTTGGTGTTAAATCTTCGCTTTAAAAAAATAAAATAAAAATGTCTCCGCGCGTCTCCTCCGGCGGCCTCCAGCTCTCCACTCTTTCAGTCTTTTTTTTTTTTTTGTTTATTCATTCAACATTCACTGCGTGTCTTTCTGCCTCCGGTTCACTTTGTGGTGTTGTTAAATTCTCCTCCAACATGGAACCACCGGGAGGAATCTAAAAAAAAAAAAAGGAAAAAAAGAAAACTTCCAGGAAGCAGCAGACTGACATGAGACACCGTGTTTACGCATCTCCGGCGCATATTTTACGCACATTTTACGCACGGAGAATCGGCTTTAGAGAAACAGCCCGTAGCCTTTCTGTGCCGTACAGTCTGCTGCGGTCTGACACACAAATCACCTCCGCGTGTCCTGACCGTGTCCGCGTGCCCTCAAGATCCCCTCTCCTCTGTTTATTTTCCCTCCGAGTCTGGATGTAAACAGTTTTGAACACGCCGAAGGGGAAAATATTTGAATCGGAGGAGTGTAAATAGGAGCGGCGGGGATTTGGGTGTACGCATGCACGGTGTGTGTTTTCCAGCGACGGTTTTAGTTTAGGTGGGGGGAGAGAACGAGAGAAGGGAGGGGGTGAGGGGAAGGCAGAAGAGTGTTGATAGGGGTGAGTGTGTTTTCTACGCTGCAAAAAGTGTCCTAGTTGGCGAGTCATTCTGGGTGTGTATGACGCTCTGAAAGTCTAATCTTTGTCCAGAAATGATCCGAAAAGAATACCTAATGATGTTGGAGAATCTCGAATCTTCAAATTAAGTTGCATTTTTTTTTTTTAACGAATCAATTGATTGTGTTTTAAAAAATGATGCTAAAAAATGTGAGCCGGTGACACCAGTTTCCACATAGAAATGCAAAACAATACAAAAACAAAATCAACAAAACAAACAAATTCCCTTTTGAAACCAGAACCATTCCAATCCAGTCAGTCAGGTTTCCACGTTTATTCCTGATCGAAAAAAAAAGAAGACATGTTTTGCAGCGTGCACTGCATTGGTGGATGTGTGTGTTTCCCTTTGCGTCATGATTGGCTGAAAGCGCAGAGGACGCCTTAATATTTAATACTAATGTTCCCCTGGTTGGCTGAGGACTGGAAAGGTCCAACCAATGTTTTTTACTTGCTTTAGTGGCTGTGGCTCCCTAATTAATTGCAGCTATCTGTCTCCTATCGATGTGTGTGTACATGTGTGTTGTGTGTGTGTGTGTTTCCCTTTCTCTCCCCAAACCGAACATGAAATAGTTTGTTGGGCTATACTTTCTTTCTTCCTATCGTTCCCCCTTCCTTCCTTCCCGTCCGGGTTCGCAGGCAGAGACAGGACAGATTGAAACCCAGCTGTGTTCGTCGCTTTTGGTCGTTGCCATTTTCCCCCCTTATTGCCCGGTGATGTTGGATATGGGAGAGCGCAAAGAGGTGAAAATGATTCCCAAATCGTCGTTCAGTATAAACAGTTTGGTGCCCGAGGCCGTGCAAAGCGACAACAACAACCACCAGAACCAGCATCACCACCAAAACCACCACCACCATCAGAACCACCACCGGCCCGGTGGCGTGGACGAAGCCGAGCCGAAAGCTCCTCTCCCGGCCGAGCAGCAGGACAGCAAAGCGGATCCTAAAAGTGACTCCTCGAGCCAGGATAGCTGCCCGGACGAGAAGGAGAAGCAGGATGAGAAAAAGGACGGGAAAGACGGGGACGGCGGCGCCGGAGGGAAGGACGGAGAGAAGAAAAGCGGCAAGTACGAAAAACCTCCTTTTAGTTATAACGCTTTGATAATGATGGCCATCAGGCAGAGCCCGGAGAAGCGGCTCACCCTCAACGGCATCTATGAGTTCATCATGAAAAACTTCCCCTACTACCGGGAGAACAAGCAGGGCTGGCAGAACTCCATCAGGCACAACCTCAGCTTGAATAAATGCTTCGTCAAGGTGCCGCGGCACTACGACGACCCGGGCAAGGGGAACTACTGGATGCTGGACCCCAGCAGCGACGACGTCTTCATCGGTGGCACCACCGGGAAGCTCCGGCGGCGGTCCACCACCTCCCGGGCCAAGCTGGCCTTCAAGCGGGGCGCGCGGCTGACCTCCGGGCTGACCTTCATGGACCGTGCCGGCTCCTTGTACTGGCCCATGTCCCCTTTCCTCTCCCTGCATCACCCGCGGGCCAGCAGCGCCCTGGGCTACAACGGGACCTCCTCGGGCTACCCCGGTCACCCCATGTCCTACAGCACCATGCTCACCCAGAACATGGGCAGCAACCACTCGTCGTTCCCGTCCTCCAACGGGCTCAGCATGGACCGGCTGGTTGGCGGGGATCTCCCCTACGCGACGCACCACCTGACGGCTGCGGCCCTGGCGGCCTCGGCGGTGCCCTGCGGCCTCTCCGTGCCTTGCTCCGGGGCCACTTACTCCCTGAACCCGTGCTCGGTCAACCTGCTGGCCGGGCAGACCAGTTACTTTTTCCCCCACGTCCCGCACCCGTCCATGACCACGCAGTCCGGCGGCTCCTTGCAGGCCGCCCGGGCTTCGGCCTCCAATTCCCCGCAGGCTCCGTCCTCCTCCTCGCTGCCCTGTGACTCTCTGAGGCCGGCTCTGTCCGGCTCTCTGCCGGCCTTCTCCTCGGGACTTCTCGGGGGTTTGTCTGACTATTTTACGCATCAAAACCAGGGGTCGACCTCCAACCCACTTATACACTAACACACTAAACCCTAACCCTAACCCTAACCCTAACCCTAACCCTAACCCTAACCCTAACCTCACCTCTCCATCCATCCATCGTCCCCATTCCACCCCTGAAGGAGTGAAACTCTTTAAATGACTGGAACTGTAAGTTGAACATTTTACACTGAACATTTACATTGTAAAAAAACAAAAACAAAATTATTATAAACTACCTACTATAGAAAAAAAGAAGAGAGACTTAAACTGCAAAACAAAAGAGAGCAGCAGAGAAACTCACAGAAAGCAGCCCTGAAGTTTCCAGGTATTTTTTAATATTATTATTATTATTATTATTATTATTATTATGATCTCTTCTTCTTCTTCTTCTGCTCCATCTTCTGCTGCAGTTTTAATTTCTGTGTACATAATGTCTGTTACTATAAGTGTCCGGGGTTTGTCTCTGTATAGTACTGTCAGTCAGCGACGTGCAATGTGACTTGAGCTAAAAAAAAACAAAAAAAAACAGAGAGAATGATGATAGGCTGATTTTTTTCTGTTGTTGTTGTTGTTCGAGAAGGCATTACTTTTAATAGAATGTGTATTCAAAAATAGTTTTGTCTAATTTTGAGATTTAAAAAAAGGTAAAAATAATAATAATAATATCTCTAATAGCCGGTTTTTGCCCGCATGTTTGCAGTATTATCAGGTATCATGCTGGTTAGAAAAGAAGCGGCGGAGAATGATTTTATTTGACAAAATTTAAACACTAATTTTCTTTTTTGATTATTATTTTCTATACAGTGAAATGTGTTTTTTTTTTTTTTTAATTTTAAGCGACTCCCGCCGTTAAAGTCCTGAGGCTGTTTTCCCATTATTTCATTTCCCAGTTTAGAAACTGCTCATGTACTTTTATAGACCAAAGAATCGGTTTTTAGGAAATTTAGAGTTCATTATTCATCTTACAGAGGCCGAATGTAGTAGGAATTAGAGTGAATGGATAAATGAGTGAGTGAATGAATAGAGGGGTAAATTATGCCTCCCTCACTGCAGAAAATGTCCATTTAAACGAGATTTTTATTGAAGTTTTTGGGGAATTTGTTTGTTTTCTTAAATTAGAGGAAATTTGAATTGAGTTTGGTGGCGCCGATTTCAAATTATTGTCAACGAATGTTTTATTGGTGCAGCTGGAGGCCTTTTTTTGCCTTAATCCGCCTCGTCTTCAGGTTAAAGGTTAAAAACGCGTTGGAAACAGCGTGAATTTAACTCCTAATTTAACAGAAAAATTCTGATTCAAAAACTGAATTTTGAACGTAAATGTCTCGTTTTTTTGATGGATATTTTCCGCGGTGGCAGCCTGTGATTTGCTTTTTTTGACTGTAAACGTGATCGCCGGTAACAACGGACCTTCACGCTTCTTCTACTTTTTTTTTTTTTTTCTATAATTAGTAAAAGAGAGAGAAAAAAATGTCTATTTGTAATTTGAATTTAGGGGTTTCCTTCTTTTCTAAAAAGAAGAACAATGTAAAACCCCGTTTGTTTGACAGAAGAAAAAAAATGCCTCATTATCTAATACTACTTGGAATGATTGTCCTTTAATTGTCGTCTCTAAAAACAATTTTTCATGGTTGTGATACTATTGTGGTCTTATTCTTATTCCTGTGTTTGTCGCTTACAGAAGTTAAAAAAAGAGAAAAAAATGTTTTAATCATAAAAAAAAATAAAAATAAAAGAATAGGTTGTATTCATAACTAACGCATATCCTTTTGTCTTTTTTACACCTGACCTCCGTGTTGGCAATGTTTATATCACCAGGTACTTAAACGCAAAAAAAACAAAACAAAAATACATTTAGTTCTTATTTTGAAATCACTATTTCAACATTTTACAGTAAATCTGATTTTCTTTCTGAATTTAAGATTACATTTGGAGTTTAGTTAACGCGGTTCTTCACTGTACTGCGTTCCAAATGCTATTCAAATTATTTTATGTTTTTATTTGGACAGCAAACATCATTTAAAATTCACCAGAGATGCTTTTGAAGGCCGTGATTTCAAGCTGAAATATTCCCTCTCGTCCACATGAGTGTCTCTTGTTTGTGTTTTTATTTTATTTTTATCTATTTTATTTTGCTTGTTGTTGTTTGCGCACACGCGTAAAGCTTTTACGCATAAAGATTTACGCGCGTTTGGGTGGAAAAACTGTGTCAAATGATGCAACCAGAGATCGCGCTGAGGCTGCTGAAGCCTGACTGACTGTGTGACATTTTCTCCTTTTGAACAGTGAAATCTGAGGCGCTGCTGGCTGCGGCCCGCGGGGCTCACTGCGGGCTTTACTGCGTGTTTTTGTGCAGAAATCACCCAGAATATCACCACATCAGATTAGTTCATTCAAATACTGCTGGGGCTTAAATGTTTTGTTGTTCAGCTGCTTCATTGACTAGTTTTGATTTCCCACCTCAAACCTCAACGTGTGTTTAAACATCTGATTTAGATGTTTCCTTATTTCGTGCAGAAAATTCTGATTTTGGGTCTGAATTTCAGCGTGTTTTTGTTTCTGCTCCGGCTTGTTGTTCGTGTGTGTGTGTGTGTGTGTTTGTTGTTGTTCTATGTTTGGATCCTTATTTACAGATCAAACCAAAACGATGTTGCAAACAGCTGAAATGTATTCTTTTAAACGTGCAGATTGTTCCACCTTTTCTCAAACCAAAGTCACATTTTGAGGTGTTTTGGTTTCGTGTTTCCTGAAATTCGTCACATTTCAAAATGTGTAAAAGAGACTTTCTGTGTCTTCATGTCCTCTTAAAAAGCGTTGCATTTGAATGCTTTTGGTGCAGCTGCTGTCGTTTTCCCCATGTAAGCCTCGTTTGGTTTGAATTCACAGCTCAAACGTTAAACTGTGTCAGAAAACGATTACATGTCGAACTTAAACGTGCAGATGTTGTGTATTTCCTTCGATAGAAATCAGATTAATTGCTGGATTTGAGCGTTGGTGTTGTTTTGGCTACGTGGTGTCAGTTTGGTTTAGCTCCAGTGTGTTTTGTGTTCACATCTGATTCTGCTGCTGCCGTGATCCGGTTTTCAATGATGTTTTGGTGCCGCTTGTTTTAATAGATGAACTTTAAACTGCAGACATATATTCCTTTTAAAAAATGTAAGATTTTACATTTTTCACTGTGTATATCTGCTGAGTGTAAATGAGACTTTATGTCTTATTTCGGTTTTAGATGCTGCTGTGATCAGCATTTAAATATTTTAGGTGGAGCTGGTTCGGTTTTGCCTCATTCAGACTGTCTGGCGTGATTCTACATCAGAATTTAGTCTATTTTTAGACTAAAATTTGTCAAAATTGTATTTTCTTCCCCCCCTTTTCTTCAACAAAACTCAGATTTGAAGGCTCAGTTTGACACTTGGTGTGGGCTGTTTTTGCTCTGTGGTATTGTTTTCGCTCTAAATGCTTCACATGTTTATTGTTTTCTGCCGAAGCTGTTTGATATTTTTTATTTATTTATCTTTTGAAATATTTTTTTTACTCTCATTCCACTACGTTTCTGGTGCAACCAGTAAACATGTATCTCATCGCAGATTGTTTTGAAGAATTGAAGGTGCTATTAGTGTCACTATTTCTGCTTTCCGCTCCAATTCGTCATATTTTCTTGTATAAATGAGACTTTATTGGTTCCGTTTTTTTTTTTTGCCTCTTTACTTTGACTGATTGTCTTTTTTTTTCAGATAAAATCTAATCTGAATTCAGAACAGCTGACATTTCTACCTTAAACCTGCAGATTTTCCTCTTTTTTTCCTTCTAATTAAAGGCTGAATTCGAGCGTCAGTCTAATTGTTTTGGCTCTCTGGTGTGTATTCGGCAGTTTATAACATATTTAAGAGACTTTCTCTGTGATCTGTAGGCTGTTTGAACGCTGTTGGTGAAACAGTTTTTTTTTTTTTACAGATTCAGACTGAAAAGCAGAATCAAACCTTTTAAACCTGCAGTCCTCGACCACATTTTCGCACAGAAAAATCCCTTTTCAGCCTGGATGTGACCGCTGCTGGTTTCTGCGCATCCTCCTTCCTTTATGAACTTTCTGTATCTGCGATGTGCGCACGAGACTGCATCTGTGTCTCCAGATGATCGTGATCACGTTTTGTTGTTGCAGCTGGTCTGCAGGTTGTGTTGCTCTCTGCAGACTCTCCCAACAGATATTTTTCGAAATTTCTTTTTTGTTTTTGTTTTTTTTTTGTGTGGAAAAGTGAAAAGTGAGCCGCTGGCTTCACTGCGCCCCGTGTTTTGTCTGCAAGGCTGCGCGTCCCCCGACCTCCTGTGTGCTGAAATCCTCCAAAATAAAATCAGGATATTTGGAGTTTAAAGGACACTCCACATATTTTAATGTTGCAGAATCGACAATATTTCTTTTATTTTGCGCACATACAAGAGACATTAAAAATATGTGTATCAGATGATGCTGCTGCTGCTGCAGACGCTCTTCCTCTTCCTCACCTGAGAGCCTTCCTGCTTGTTTTGGGATACATGTAATGACATAAATAGCACATGTTGCATCCTGCTGCTGTTTAAATCTGCGGGTTGTTTCTCTCCCTCTGTTCTCCTGACAACGTTTCTGTGTCATGAAACATTTTCTGTGGCTTTTAAAAACGACCGTTTTCCGGGTTTCTTGTCCGGCTGCTGCTGCAAGATGTTTGTTTTCAGCCTCATCCGCTTGTTCTGTTAAAATGTCATCCATAATGCATGTACAGGTGCACATGCTCTGTCCGTGACCACGCAATTTAAAAAACGTCATTTGTGGGAAAATCTGAAATTCGGCGTTTATTTTTCCCTAAAAAAAAAAAAAAAACATGTTTTATTCAGGAGAAGATACATGCCACAACATGAAACTGGATGTTTCAGTTGTGAATCATGGAGCATATTTTGGAATGAGTTTCTGGCTGCAACATGAAGCCTGACTGTATTCTCTGTGCTGCTGCTTGTTTGGCCTGATGTCTGTCTGCAGGTCAAAAGTCAAACCTGCATCCTGCTGCAAACAAATGCACTTTTGTCCTTTAAAAAAAAAAAAGAAAAAATTCTTTTTTCAATTTCTCCAACAATTTCATGATTTCTGAACACATCCTATTTTACCGGAAAACTCCAAAACAAAAATAATATATTTTCTTTGGCATCATTGTTTTTTATTTTATTTCAACTTTAAGAACAATATACTGGATATCTAAATATAAATATAAATATAATGATTTTCTTTTTTTTAAACTCACATGCTGCTGATGCTAGAGGTCAAAGGTCACAGTCTGTAGACAGAAGCAAACCATCACCCCCCCCCCCCCATAATTTAGTGGATATTTGCTTTGACTGTGCAGTCAGAGAGTCAGAAGTATACAGTAGATAATAATGATAATGTCTTTATTTTTTCTCTGCTTTTTATTCTGGTCTGAAGCTCGGACGGTCCAGGGGTTTCCTCTGATTCTGTTTTTTACTTCTTTTATCAGTTTAAGGAAGTTGAAACATTAAGTGCGCTTGTATTATTGTATCTGATCTTCTTCTTCAGGTTCAGTGTTTGTGCACAGATCAATAATCTCTCCTCTTTGTTGTATCTGCTGCTCTCACTGATATCTGACTGATCTGATGGACGTTTGTGTCTCATCACCAGCCCGACGTCTCAATTCATTCACAAGCGGCAAGCATTGTTATTTATTTTTTCTTTCTTTCTTTCTCCGTGAGGCCTGAAAGAGCCGCCAATGACATCAGTTTCCCATGATGCTCCGGGGTTTCTGGTTCAGAGGAAACTGTCGCATGTTAACGTCGAAGTTTGGATCCAAAATGTTCCTGAATATTTCTGCCCACTGACACTGACAGATTTCTGAGGAGGATATGTGGCTTCAAATGTTTTTTTCCTTCACATTCGAGAAGAAAATATTGAGAGAAACACTGAAGTAGCATCCAGAGAAGACTTTTAGTGTCCAGTGAGGCTATGGATGTGCTTTCACTGGCTGTTTCAAATCCTCTCCAGGGTGTTGGTTCAGTAGCTGGATGTTATCGCTGACCCCGGATTTCAGCAGTTAGTCAGTGTCCCACGATGCTCTAAATCCTGTTTCAATAAGTGAGTGATCGTAGAGACTGCTGCCTTGGAAATGTTGGGTTTGGTATTCAAAAACCTCAACGAGTCCCAGCGCAGTTTAACACAGTTCACACTTTTAGCGCCCCACAATCTAAATTCAGTTTCACAATCTCTGAATAAAGATATAAAGATATAAATCAGCGTTCAGGGAACAGACCAGGTTTAGTGGAGACTTTGCACCCTGAGCAGCAGTAAAGTCAGAAAGAAAAATACTAAATATTGGGATTTTCTTGGCACTAAATTGGAAAATGTAAAATATAAATAAATAATAATAATAATAAATAAAAAGAAATAATCAGAAGAAAGACAATATTCTATTGTTTTAAAATAATCAGCATCAACACAAAAACCCTAAATAAATCCAAACTAGGATTTCAGCATAGTTTTAACGTCTAAATGTTTTTATAAAGGACGCAGCTTAAGGTCTTACAGGAAGAAAGTTTGATTTGATTTATTTTT
>CALSBV010010702.1:883232-894114 GCA_943590825.1 Bovichtus diacanthus | reverse complement strand
CACGATTGAAGGTCCATTAATCTCAGTCCTCTGTGCCCACACTCATGTGTCTCTTCCACTCTGGATGTTTAACACAAATACAGAAATGGAATAAATATATCTGTCCTGTATCCTGGGACAGAATAAAAAAATAATAAATACAAAAAAAAGGCCGCTGAAGCCTCGGAGCCTTTCGCTCCTTCGCCGCCGCCGTGAACACATTTCTGTTTCTCTTTTATTTTATCATCAGAAAACAGCTGAAATGATAACGACCCACTTTGATCCCGCGGAGCTGCCTTCCGTTACCGAACAAAAGGCTCCCGTTTCTCCCCCGAGAGACACGTTTTATGTGCAGGAGCTGCCGCAGATCACGGCTCACTGAAAAAAAAAGTTGTTTGTGATTTTCCATATTTTTTGTACTTTATGATGTTTGGCTTTGTGATTATGACACATGGTTTGTTGGTACTTTGGTGTCTTGTGGTCACCGGCAGCCTTTCTCTCTCCACGTCAATGGAAAGAAGTCTTCCTCCTCCTCCTCCTCCTCCGTGTTGTAATAACGCATATACAACAAATATATAATAAAATAGCTCGAACCAACATTAGGTTTTGGTTTTAAAATAGATGTATTTATTATATTTACATGCTTTCCATTATTGTAATATAACCAAAAATCTGTGGTGGAAAGTAACTAAGTATACTTTGAGGTGCTTTATATAGTACTATAGTATTTCTATTTCATGCTACTTTCTACTTCTACTCCACTACATTTTGGAAGTTAATATTTCACTTTTTTTCACACCACGTATGTCTGACAGTGGAATGTCATTTACAAATTCAGATTATTAATACAAATCAACCAATACATTATTATTTATTGTTATAGATTAAACCAGCAGTATATAAAGTCATTGAAATGAGCTCCAAAGTGAAGTGATGAACACATTAATACATCAATAGTTATGATCCTATAATAAATATGATTCTGAAATGGGCCATTCTGCATAATTAGTACTTACTTTTGGTACTTTAAGTACATTTTGATGCTAATTCTTTTGTACTTTTGCTTACGCAAGATTTTGAATGCAGGACTTTCACTTGTAACCGTATTTCTACAATGTAGTATTACTACTTTTACTGAACTACTTACTACATTAGCCTCTACTAACGCTACTAAAATGATGTTGGCCTGATAAATGTTGTATTTTTGTATTTACTAACTAACAGCTCTGTGTTTTTAGAGATATTAACTCAAGATTAAAAATATCACCAGAGCCTTTCGCAGCCCTCACATCCTGCAGGTTTTCCTTTCAGGGTGCAAAAACAGCCTGAGAGACAAAAACCAGGGTGGAAATATATTTTTTTTGTGGGGGGATTTTGTGCAGTGTACTAAGAGATCATGGTCCCACGTTTTTGCATAGTTAGATTAAACTCAATTTGGAATATAGGACATGTTAAACGCAGTACCAGGTTAAATAATGCAGGGATTCATTCATTAGGCCTCATTTATTAACCCATGAGGTATATGTTTATTTTGACTCAACATTTACGTCTTCCGTAGGAACCAATTGGCTTGGAGTTGAGAGTCGATGAGCAAAAATAGAGAACAGCACCAAACTTCATCATGATATTCCCCTTTGGTGGTAAATAATCCCACTTTCACAAACAAAATTGCAATGAAATCATTGTACCATGAACCATTTGCCATGCAGTGAACTTGGGGCTCTGCGGGCCCCTCAGGCTCCGAGACCACAGTTGGTCATGTAGCCGCGACCCAGCCTTACATTTCAGTTTCACATCTCAGGCCAGATTAGTAAAACAAGTCTCCTTAAATGCTTAGAATTCACCTTTACTCCGTTTTAATTGTCCAGCTTGGCTGCTAAATAGCATAAAAATTAGCTCTTTATTTCAAGTTTGATATTTAACAAACGGCACCAAAACTGTCTGCACGCTCCTGACGTCTAACAACAACATAGTTTCTTTGGGAAGTCTTTCTAAATTTGATAAGATTAACCCTTATTGATCCCCGAGGGGTAAAATGACATGCGCAGAGAGGTCGGACGAACAGTCGAAACCTGTGTGAATTAAATGTGACGAGAGAGAGACGCCATTAAGCTGCTGATGTTATCGTTTCTTATTGTTCCCGACTGAAACTGCATGATGTGCGGAGAGAGGGAAGTTGTGTTGAAATTTACTGTTGGAAAAGTGCCAAGTGGGTCTCCAGGTAATGTAGGTTTGGTCTAAAGCTGCAGATTAAGTTGCATTCTGGGAAGTGTAGGATCAAGTGTCTCTACGCTTAAAGTCGGTTTAATCCTTTCCTTCAAGTCCCATAACTTGAAGTGTTCCACTAAATCACCTCTTACTTTAATTCTGTTGCTGTTTGTTATCTCCAACTATAATAATGCAAACAAATACTCAGTGGTGGAGGAGGTATTTAGATCCTTTACTTCAGTAAAGTACTAATACAACACCGTGAAAGCACTCTGTTACAAGTCAAATATCCCACGCGACTCTTATTATCTATTATACATTTAGATGATTAGTACTTATGCATTAATGTAAAAGCAGTATTTTAATTTGACACGATTTGTAAAGTAATTTAAAGTGTCAGATAAATATAGTGAAGTGGAAAAAAAAAAAGGCCCAGAAAGAATAAAATCTAACTAGGTGGTATAATTAAAACCTTCAGTAAATCTGACGCTCAGAAACAAAACCATTTCACCTCAAGGTCCATTTAGTAGCTCTGTGTGTGTGTAGAGCTTTCAATCGCGTCACATAGTCTTCATCCGCAGGTGGAGTTTGTCCAGTAGTGTCGACGCTTTTTCTAAACACATGTAAGAACATGTTGGATTCAATTCTTGACAAAACAATCTCACCACGAGATCCATTCAGTACCTGCTCCGGAGCTTTCAGTCGCATCACATGCTCTTCAATAGCAGATAATGATGCTATTAGAATGATAACTGGCATCATTTATTTTTTTTTATTTCTTTATAATGTTCTAGTTTCTTTTGTTCCTTTTGCTGAATCATGTTGCGAATCGAGTCCACACAGTAAAAACTACTTTATTCTGATTTAAATTGGCACAGATTTCCAGTGAGATCAGGTGTGAAACACGGCAACAAGCCGCCGTCATTTAGTGTCTGAAGCCTGATATTCGCGTCTCCGAACTTCTCTTTTTCCCAACACGGATCGATAAATAAAGTTTCACTGAATCAGCCGTGACCCTGTCGAGCTTCCGGAACATATTATTCTGTGCTCTTTTGGTTTTAACTGGCTTCGCTGGTGATGAACCAGAGTTAGTGGTCAGTTAAACCCGCTGCTGCCATGTGACCTTAGAGTGGAAACAAGCTGATTTGAGGCATAAGAGCAGGATATAAATACCAAAAAATAATTAGGATTAGTGTATAGCGGGAATCTGTGTGAGTGTGTGTGTGTGTGTGTGTGTGTGTGTGTGTGTGTGTGTGTGTGTATGTGTGTGTGTGTGAAGTCTCCATTATTTTCTTCAGCCTCGTCAGACTGGCTGTCGATCAACGACGATTAAGATCGGGAATGTCGACCGCTCCGTTTTTCTTTCTGCTTTAAACAGCTAATCTGGATTTGATTGGTCCAGATGAGGCCTGAGGTTCCTGCAGCAGTTTGACCGCAGGACACACACACGCGCACACACACACACACACAGCAGGAGCTCAGTCTCCACTGTGGTCTAATGTAGATTTGAAATATTACGTGTTTGTACAAACTTTCTTTGTGTCCTTGAGCAAGGCACTGGACCTCAGACCTGTGTCACGTGGACGGCCGCGGTCTGGATCTCTGGACCGTTAATGTGCACGTATTCTTGCAAAAATAAACGCAGTGCTCTCCGTCTGATATGCAGGAGAGGCGGTGGTGAATGTAACTACATTTACTGTACTAAGTACTTATACTTCCACTCCGCTACATCTCAGAGGTAAATATTGCACTTTTTACTAAACTACATTTGTCTGACAGCCTTAGTTACTTTTCAGATTAGAATTTTTCATCCCTTTCCTCTCCAGTAGAAAACGGTAAAGTTGGATTTTTGTCATTTTTGTTTAGTTCTTTAATCAAAATGCAACTGCAGCCGGTTTCTTACAGCATTACAAACACATTATGCAATATGAGGAATGGATTATATTTTATTAATGCCATCGCCACAGATTAAGCCATGAGTGTCTGACTGTAATTAATGTATATATTATATTTTGAAGATATTAGTGGGATTACACAACAAAATATGCAGGTATTGAAATTTAAGACTCTTGTAACTGAATTACACAATAACAGCATGACTTGTTGGTTATTCCTTTAGTATAACACATGTACATTTAATGTTTGAAATAAAGTACCGGCAGTATTTTTCATAAAATGTTTCAAAAACATTTATTATCACAAAAGTCCACTTTCTTGTTCTTTCAGCCACATCTCATGGCCTTCATCAGTCGATGAAGTTTTACTTAGTTGTCATCCGTCCTGGAGGAAGTATTCAGGTCGTTTATGGAAGGAAAAGTAGCTGTATCACAGTGTAAAAATTACTCCGTTACGAGCAAAATATAAATACAGAAAAATGTCATTAAAGTATCAAAAGTTAAAGTTTTGCTTTATGCAGCAAAATGGCCCATGTCGTTGTTTTATTACATATTCTATTAGTAGATTAATATTACTGCTGCATCATGTTTTTTTTATCAACAATTCCTCATATTTTATAATGTGATCGTGTGTTTTGCATGTAAAGCCTTTTAAGTAACCGGCACATGCAGCTGTCTAATAAATCGGTGAAATGGAAAGTTCAATATGAACATGTACTGGAGTAGATAAAGTAAAATAGAATGGAAATATTTAAAGTACAAGTTTCTGAAAACTGTATTTGTTACTGAGTAAATGTACTCAGTTGCTTGTCATATACGACGTTTGGCTATTACGTGACTGAAACCCCAAAACTTCTTGTGATCGCAGCCAAACCATCTGGCTGAAAGCGCCAGGTGGAATAATAAACGCGTCTTAAGTCATCAGTTATACGGCAAGATTTCATTAACTACAATGGCACTCGGAGAGCGCAGAGCTCCGCCAACGCCAATGGCGCAATCAATTGGAAAGTCGTTCATCCGTCTTCGGCGTGTTTGTGGGCATCAAGTTGTAATGTGGAAACAACATGGAGGCTGCAGAGAAGATGTGTCGTATGTTATCGCCCGGAGCCATCAACCCCAACGTTTCCTTTCATTTTGCTCACCACGTTTCGTTAATTTGGCAAGCAGTGTAGCGGAAACCTTCGCCGGCTTCCCAAGTTTTGTTTTGTTGCAACTTGATAAGGCGTTCACGTACATTTTCCCCGGTCGGGAAATACATTTTTCGGATTATTACGACGCCACACGAATTTATGTGATGTCAACGAAAGTGAAAAATGATTTGTGTATGCGTGTAGCATCGGCCAAGGAAGAACCCATTACATCCCGGGGCAGATACATGCATTATTTTTCACTTATATAAACAGCCTTGGCGGAGGTCTGCGCTCTCCAAGTGCCCTTCTGATGTTAACTGGTGTCAATATTTTTATGCAAATGTGACGATGCATGTTATAGATTTTGTAGCAGTATGTTTCCCTTCCGAACATGGTAAAGTTGTCCGTAGTATGGCACAGTTGGCTTCAAATGCAGAGTATATATGCAATAGTATATCCCGTGAGTGGGCTGTACTACACAGTATCTGCACATCATTTCTATGAACAGTGCACAGTGTGCAGAAGTTTGTAGCATCTAAGTGTGAACTAACAGCCAGAACATGGGACTTTACCATGAAAAGTGGAAGTGAGTGTGTGTTGGTAGGTTTTGGGAGGGGTAGCTGCTGGTGGTGGTGGTGCGGGGGCTCATGTGAACGAGCAAGAAAACACTCGACGGGTCGTGAATAATCGCTTTAATGAGTGTGTAAAAGCAGGCGGCTCGGTGAGGGCCTGTCGGGTTAAACAAACTCACCAAATCCGATTGTCAAAGTGCAAAGTGGTGTCATTTCAATTTGCCCCCCCGTCCTTCCTCCTTCCTCCTTCCCTTCCTTCCTTGTCTTCAGTCGATCAACCCGACCCCCCTCGCCTGGTTCAGTCCTGCCAATTACAAGACATAATAATATTTTCTTAAACCTGGTGTGATCTTTGGTTTTGTTTTTTTCAAAAAGCCCGCTGATCCCCATGCGCTCCGCTGCTCCCTGTCAATGGCGCATCAACAGGGACGGATCAGCAGAGCACTTCCTTTTTATCTGCTCACAGCACCATTTCATCTTTTCACAGCGCACAGATATCTTATTAGAGGCCGTTTCATCTCCACACTGAACCGGTTTCTCTTATAAAGCAGAGATTTATAGTTTTACACTGTAAAAAATAAACAAACAACAACAACAACCTATAGGCTACCACTAAAATGAGTTTGTCACTTTCAATAAGGTCAAATTAAAAATGCTGTTTTCCCTTTTTAGGCCCATTTCACAACTTCTTTTACTTGGGACATTGAGTGAATGATGTAAAGCTAAATGTTAAACTCATAAAATGACGATATTTTATTTGCGTTCACATTTATTCATCGCATTGGAGTGTTGAACTTATCTAGTTTGAATTAAGTTACACATTGAAGAGGTGTCTTTTTTATACATGTTGGAAAAAAAAAGTCCAATTTACTGTCTTTTTTCATGAAGCTTTCACCGGCTCGGTTGTCATTGTCTTGGATCGTGAGCACACGTGACTGAAATATCTGGACAGTGATTGAAAATAGTTTTATATTCATATTTTTAAACTAGGCTGTAAACGTTTAAGATAAGATTAGAGGTTGCAGTCAGATGTAAGGTTTCCCTCAGGGTTTAAATGACTTGCATTTCTAAAAAAAAAAAAAAAAACTGGCCTGGTTGAGTCCACATTGTCAACTTATCTGTCATAAATGCGATGATAAAAAAATCATGACACGCTGTAGTTGCTTGAAATCAAGTCAACACTAAAGACAACTTTAAAAAGACAACAATGCTTCCCGTGATGAATAGTATCCATTTCACTGTTTACCCCGGTGTTCTTTTATTTCAACAAAGGGGCCACCAAAGACGCACCAAGCCTTACTCGGGCCTTACTTTTTGCGGTGTGTCCTTTCGAGTCGGCCCTATGCCGTCTTATCGGCGGGGAAGAGCTCTCTGATTGGCTGTTGAGCCTGATGAAACGCCTTGTTTTCAAGACCCACAAGTAAAAGCAGTTAACAGGGGCGTCAACAAACTACAAATATATCGTTTTGAACTCAATTGGCGAGGTCCACAGACATAATATCGAACGATACCATTAAGATCGCTATGAACGATAGAAATACTGACAGCCAATCAAAATCCATCCGAATTTGCAGTTCTCTTATCTGTATCTCTCTTTCTCTCCTCTCCGCACCAAAGCTTCAGTGGCTGGTTTCTCATTCTTCTTATTCATATGACTTATTCTAATAAAAGCTGAATCAAGTCTTTTGCAAATCTGGTCATTTCCGTTTTTCTGAGTATGTCTTTATGTAAGCTATATTACGTAACATTAGGCTGCACATTATAATGTACATGGGACATACTGTGTCCTTGTCTTTGGGTTGTTGAAGTTTGTTTGGTCCTGACTGATGTCCTCTTATATCAGTCGCCATACCATCAAATTTATGTCGAGTCGTACGAAAGTATGAATAAAATTTGTCTTCAGAAGACGCCAACTCTTGTCACAGATGAATTCAAATAATAACTCCTCTCGTCTTTGAAGAATTTTATGTAGCCGTACCCAAACTCTTTTAGCTGCTAACCGGAGTTGTTAGCCTACATATAAGCTATTAGCTAACATTTAACTAAAGTGTATTAGCTGCTAACTTAGTAGCTAACATCAAACAGTTAGCTGCCAACCGGGCACACGCAGCTATTTGACTATTCAACTGATTTAAGCAAAACCAAACTCTTTTATCTGCTAATCTGAGCTATTGTCTAACATCTAACTGAGCTATTTTAGCTGCTAAACCAACACGCTTGCATCTTAACTAAACTTTTGCTTCATGTTGTCAGTACTTCTTTTTTTGTGGCCCTGACAGAAGTTAGTCCAAGACAAAAACACTGAACGTTTACTACATTTTGCCCAGCAAATAAGTCTAAATAAATTTAAAAACCTGGAATATAAAATCTAATAGAAATATCCGTACCTGTCTTGCATAAATCCACATCCTTAGATGTGTCCGTCCTCCTGTAGCTACCATCTGAAACTCCAGTTTATGTTTCCATCATGAAAAGAAACCAAAACCAAATTTTTGGGCGGGTTTCGAAACAGGCACTGACGCTTACATAATCTGACCACAGAATCAACAACAGATTAGCATCAAGAGAGTTTTCAAACAGAAAAGTCAGACAGAGGATCAGCAGTAAACCAGCCGGTCGATGTGACACAGAAACCAACAGCAAATATAATGAGGTGTAATATAAATCTGTCAGCACACACCAGCAGCCTCTGCCTGCTTTGTACTGGCTGACAGTGGTGTGCGCGTGTGTGTGTTTGTGTGTTTGTGTGTGTGTCAGTTTGTGTTTGTATCTGTGTTGTCGTTGTGCTTGCTGACTGTATGGCTAAACAAGGCCTGTTGTGTTGAAGTGTGTATTTTTAGCTAAGCAGGGCTCAGTGTGTATCCTGTGACCAATATGGCAGAGTACACACTGCAGTACACCACACACACACACACACACACACACACACACACACACACACAGGATTTAAAAAAAAAAAAAAAACAGTTTATACACATTTTGTCAGTATTATAAAAATACCCCGCAAACTTTATTGAGAATTGGTGATGTTTGGTTGTATTTTTCACATTATGCATTTATTTTATGCTTTTAAACAATCTTCCCTTGCAAATAAGCCCATTATTATTATTTATATTATGATTGTTATGATTATGATGATAATCATAATAATAATTAACAACAATAATATCATTGTTTTTATTTATACAGCACCTTTCAAAACCAAGGTTCAAAGAGCTTTACATGGTTGATAGAGGAATAAAAAATACGTGAAAACTGCAAAGAATTCAAGTCAGACAATTACAACAATATAAATTAGATTTTTTTTAGACAGGCAAAGTTCCTGTCTGAGTTGAAAAAAAAAAACACAGTATCATAAACAAACCCGTTGAATTATCTGCATATCAAGTATTGTCCCAACGTTGAAAGCAGACATGTGAAATAGAATTTATCATCTGTTAAATCAAGTTTTTACATGTGAAAATACACAAAGAGGCACTTCTGTTTTTTTTTGTGTTTTTTTTATTTTAAATGTGAAAAATGAACATTAACAGGCACAAATAACATATATACTGTATGTGGTTTGGCACACTTCCTTTTTTAATAAAATATCACATCCCACATAGGAAAGAAAATAATTTTGCATGTGCTCTTTTGCAGTGTTCTAAAAATTGGTTTCTGTATCTAAATTTACATTTAAATTTTTCTTCTAATCTTGTAAATATAAATATATTTTATCCTTTAGAACAGCCTTCACTTGTAAAAAGGCAAACATGAATGTAAAAAAAAACAACCAAAAAAACATATTGTTTTTTAACAAACCATGTAAAAAATTATATGTCACATGTGCTTTTATTTTAAAAGGTAGATTTCTGTAAGATAGGTTCATATCTCCGTGGTATATTATATGCTGTTTCTCCAATTGAGCTCTCAAAAAAACATTTTTATTTGTTATCATAAAGGGAAATGAGAACAAACCTGATGCATGATCAAGAGCAACTACAATTTATGTAGAATCTTTTTAAGATGCACGGTTATAAGGAATACAATATGTCCGTTTTGTATCATTGTATTATTTATAATCCAAATATATAATAAGATCAAATCAAACGTGTACCGCTGTTTCCTCTGAGACTAAACGTTGACCTTGTAAATGGAAACGGCAAGTAAAACATTTCTAACTCCATCAGCGGCTCACTGGCACATGAAAACACTTCATTAAAGGTTCATTTGCTTTATTTCTGTCCGTCCTGTTGTTCCGCTCCCCTGGTGTTGGCAACAAAGAAAAGCAAAGACGGTGGACGTCTGCAGGCACTGGCACTTCTCTGTTCCTATAGACTTCCTGTTGTTTATTATTTACTGTAATGAAGTGTAATTATAACAGTGTGAAAGCCTCATGAGTGGAGTAGTTCATAATGTATAAAACATGTGCTCTCTTCAACAGTAATATCCCTTTTACAGACATGTATCAACACTGTGACACGCCAGGCCATTAATACTTTCATCACTTTTTTTTATTTTAGTCATTTATTTATTTTTTCATTTGGATTTGACTGATTCTACTGTATGACTTTAACTCAACAGTATTTCTAAAAGGTAATCAATACAGATAAGACTTTTGTTCCGAGGAGACACAAATCGTATGAACGGCAATAAAAAACAGTAAAGAGGAAACTATTTAGAATTAAAAATGTAATAAAATAAGAAATAAACATTACAATAGTCAGGCCATTCGCATGATTTCATAATAAATGTTATAGCCTGCCTGATAAATTCCTTATTTTATTAATTCAATGTAGCAGTTCCCCCCCCCCATAGTTATATTGATATTAATATGTGTTTGCTTTGAAATATTTTATAAAACTAATATTTATAGCATATGATTGAGGTTGTCTATTTCACGTTGGTCAACATTGTACAGGCAATTTTCGCACATGACATGGCATATAGTTAGAATTTTCCCCAACATGTATTAATCCATCGCTATGATTTTCTTTAACCCCACAAGGAAATTGATTTATGGTCATATGCATGTATGTTCATCACCAATATCACAAACACACATGCTGTGTGTGAAGATACGATTTCAAAATGTTGCATATACATATGATCTCTCTCT
>CALSBV010010702.1:783393-810768 GCA_943590825.1 Bovichtus diacanthus | reverse complement strand
TGTGTGTGTGTGTGTGTGTGTGTGTGTGTGTGTGTGTGTGTGTGTGTATGTGTGTGTGTGGTACTGGCCGCAGCCAATCTGTTAAAAAAGCAAACGTTGCTAATTCCTCATCGTTCTCCATTACCTCAGATGTTTCCCCTGAGACGAGGAGCACTGACGGATGGATAGAGAGTGTGTGTGTGTTTGTAACTCTGTGTGTATATGTGTGTGTGCATGTTAAAGGTGTGAGTGTATAAAGTGCTGATGGATTATTGGAAACCCTCTGGATGGTATCAAACCAAAGACTCAACAACAGCTCAACACCTCGACTGCCCAAACAGCACGAGTCCTAAGCCCGGGAGCATCTGTAGTTTGTTTTAGTCAGCTTCCATGCCTAGACGGGTGGAGTTACAGGGATCAGGGGTCTTTCTGGAACGCTAATTTCTTTTTTTTTAGTGTCTCCTATCTTAGAGTGTATTCACAGCAATGGATGATGGAGGATTAAGGGTGTTTCTCCATCCATTCATAGCTACATGTGGGAGCGGAAATGAGGCTCATGCACGTGCATGCTGCGCCACATTGAGTAGCTTTGTGAATCGGACGAAAAGAGTGCACGTTTTTGTCTACGGGCGCTGACGGTTTTTAGGAGTGAATCTACACAGAGTCGCGTGCACCCGGCCCAAGCTTGGTGTTTACTACCGAGACTCAAAAAAACCCCCAAAAAAACGCAACAATATATTAATGTTTATAAAGATTTGGAGTAGGAACCTTCAGTGGGAACCAATGGGCATGGAGGTGAGAGCCACAAGACAGGAAGTCAGAGAGTATTTACTTTTCATTTCCTGTATTCCAACAGTTACTATGACTTCACCATTCACTGCGTACTCTCACTATGTAGCATGCAATTGGACATTTGTAAGAAAAAATTCAAGACGGTTTGGCTTTCCTAAACCCCGCCCACTCACTGTGGCCACGCCCCCTCATCCACATTATAGCCAGTTATTCAGCCCCTGCAGAGCTGCTTGAAACCATAGAAGAAGATTTGTGCAGTGGCCACCACCGCCACCGCCACGTTGACCTCCGACCCTGTTATTTGCTGCGTGGTGTTTATGAACAGGAAGTTGAAACTTAAGTGAATTTAATAGCAGGACTGGGAATAGATGGAATAAAATGGCCCTCATCAATATTGATGCTGTTCTGTTAATTAGACTTCACATCTCCGACTCACAGAAACACACTGAGGGCACTGTGATTGGACAGCAGCCACCGCCTCACTGTGTGTCTGTGTGTGTGTGTGTGTGAAGCAGTGTGTGTATGTAAGTGTGAATGTGTTTGAAATCCTTGACACACTGCAGTTAATAGGGAGGTTTCTCTCTCTGTGTGTATGTGTGTGTGTGTGTGTGTTGAAATCAGTATGTACACGCTTGTAACTGTGTGTGTCCATCGTTGAATGAATCCAGCCAGGTCCATCTGTTTGGCAGGAGACATGCATGTGAGGCCATCTGTGCTCTAACAGTGTGTGTGTGTGTGTGTGTGTGTGTGTGTGTTTGTTGGCCCTGAGGTGCAGTGTGTAAGAAGCAGAGGTGATAAGAGCATACATAGTCACTCAAACACACACACAATGATCCCAGCTTGTCCTGTAGGAGAAGTGAGAACTTCAGAGTTGTAGTGAATGATGTGTGTCTGTGAATGTGTGCGTGTGCGCACGTGTGTGTTTGCATTCACATTAACATGTGTAGCTAAATGTAGTTTGTGCGTGTTTCTGACAGCTGATGCTCACTGCTACATACTGCAGGACAGAAGAAGAGGAAGAAAACGAAGAAGAAGAGAACGAAGACGCTGAAGAAGAAGACGACGAAGAAGAAGACAAAGTCACGAAGAGGAAGAGGAACACAGCAAAGAAGGAGAAGACAATGATGACGAAGGCGAAGAGGACAAGACGAAGTGTGTGAGGAAGCTACGACTCAGCAGCAGGTTTGTTTGTGTTTGCGTGTTAACTTCAAACCCTTTGGTTCGTAAACCAGTGGTGGATACAATACTATAGAAATAATCCAATGCAAGTAAAAGTCCCTCAAAAGTGATATTTCGCTTGGTTGGTTTTATTATTTCTTTGCATTGGTTTGTACAAAGCACTTTGTAACAGGGTTTTTTTTTTTTTTGGCAAAGTGTTGCGTAAATAAACATTTATATGTTGGACCACGGATGAAAAATAACAGATTAAAGTGGTGGAGGAGAAGTGCAAGAGCAGAGGATGGAAAGAAATGTAAAAAGATGGGAAAGGAAAGACACAAAGAAGTGGAGGAGCAGACGGGAGGAATGGATTACAGCGAGATGATAATTCAAGAGAAGAAGAAAGAAAAGGAGACGGTTGGAGAGGAGAGAGAAGAAGACATAAACACTCTGAGTTTATTTTCTCAGCGATCTGAGCTGAAGGAAGATTTGGACGAACATCCACATGACCTGTAGAGTGTGTGTGTGTGTGTTGAAATCTGCCCTGTAGAATAAACACACACTCAGAAGGTAACATACACATACAGGAACAGCTGGTAACACACACACAGCTGACCTGGAAACATGTGAAAAACTATTTTTTTTCAATATCACTGTTATTAATGTTTCATGGCTCAGTGCGCTACAGCTGCACACTGTCATATCAACACATTAATACATTACTATAGATGTATAAAGCAGAGAGGCTGTTTGTTTAGACCCCATCTGGACCGAGTGGGTTCCGATTCCTCTCCCAACACATTCACATTCAGCATTGAGAAACCTCCTGCCATGTCTGTCGTACGTCAGCTTGTGTTCCCAGGTGTTGAGGAGTTCCCCTGCGTGTGTTTCCTACAGTAGTACGAAGCCTTTAGTGTCTGCAGAGGGAGCTGTGTGAAGTCGGACAAATGTCCTCAAGCGACGTCACTTGAGTCAGCGTTGGTTGAAGACCACAAGTACAAAAAAAAGAGAGAGTTCCACCCGATCAATCGGGGTTAGGGTCCCATTCTATCACCGCGGGTATGGGGTCCGTTGAACATTATGTGTCATGATGGGAGAGCTGTGTGTGTGTGTGTGTGTGTGTGTGTGTGTGTGTGTGTGTGCAGTTTCAATCAGCTGAGGGGGCTGAGTTTCAATCAGCCCCAAAAGGAATAACACAAAAAACAGGGACGTATTTTTACCAACGCTCTTGGAAGGTAGGATGGTTTACACACGCCGGGTTCCAGGTCCTACATTGTCGGGTCTATTTTGCACAAGTGTTTGGACCTGTGAAGACTTCTACTAGAGGCTCCAGGATACATTAGCTGCTACTAGCGTAACAGACCACAATCTAACACCCAACCGTGAGAGGGAGAGAAGCATTGTGGGTAATGTAAGCGCCATGTTTCGACCAAAAGAAAAGAAAGAACACTACATTAATCTTGTGTCGAGTTTCTCTGTCTGACATCATGTTGACGGCGAGGTGAAAAAGGTGGAGGAAGAAGAATAAGGCAGAGGAGGTGATGAAGAGCAACAGGGAGAGAGGAGGAGGCGAAGGGTGGAAGAGAGATGAGGCTTAACGTGCGTCTTATGAAATGTCTGGTGCTGTGAAAGTTCACGGGGTTAAGGACCGTCGATGTGAGGAAATCCACGATGGATTGAGAAACAAAACCTCATGGTGAGCTCGTCGCTGTTTCCAAGGTCAACAATGAACTTTGAATCTCAACGAGGTGAAGTGTATTTTCATCTCCCTAAACACATCAACATTATGACACCGATGACGCCTGCATTCCTTATCAAGTGGTCTTCTTGTTTATTTATTTTTGTTTTTCAGACTTCGAGGGCGTCAAAGAAAAAGCACACAGAGCTTTCCCTGTTTCTATAAGTGCTTAAAAAAACAAAATGTATATTTTCTATACTGTTCAGAGCTACGTCAGACGGACAGACAGGTCAGCTTGGGCAGACGTGACCCCGTCAGCTCCATCTGCAGCCGTCCTCCATGTTTAGTCTCATCATATATTTTCTACTGTATATATAGATGCATTTAGACACACACAGACTGAGTGCCAGCAGCACCGAGGCCTCCTCCTTCACCTCCATCTGTCTCCTCCACCTCCTCTTCCTCATCCCCTCTCTCATGTTTGATTTACAGCCAACTTCAGGTGGAGACGAGGGGGGAGGAAGGGAGGAGAGAGGGAGGGAGTCAAAAAGAGCAAAAGAAAATCAAACTAACTGACCTTCAGCTGACAAAACAATACAAAACTAAATGTTAAACAGAAAGATTCAAATGGGACTATTAAAAAATGCACCTACAAACTGATTCTTAGAAAGAATTAGACAGAAAAAACATTGTAATTTTTTTTAAATTTGACAGCTGTATGCTTTAAGTGCTTGCTGGTCAACTTACTGTTCAACAGTTTTTTTAACGGCTTAGACATCTACTTACACTTCAACCGGCACTTTCATCGCTTACTTATCAACTGACAATACAACTGCTTTTTAATGGCTTGGACATCTACTAACATTTCAGCTGCTTTCATCTGGCACACTTCAACTGCTTTCAAGGCTTACTAGTTAACTGGCACTTCACCTCCTTCATCCACTTACATTACCTCTTAGTATTAAGCTGACTGCCTACAGGGCAAAATGAAAAAGTAGAAGTAAAACATTGACGTCTTTCAGGTCTTACATTTCAACTGAAACTTTCTGTGCTTCAACTGCAACTCCCAACATGCAAATATTAAACATTTTAACCAGTTTACAGTGCTTGCTTTTAGAAATTTTTACAAATATGTTTCCTAAACAATTGCTGAATAATGTAGCATTAACGTATAGTATTTAGTAAGAAGATCCTATTGAAATATAAACTGAACCAAATGATGACAATTAAAACAAGATAGTTGACGTCTATCATTCCTAGAAATCTTAGTTCCCTCACTCAATATTATCAAATTAGATTTATATACCTATGCGCTACATTAACATGTAGAATAATTCATTTATTTTTTAAAGGTAGAAATAACACAAATAATTTGCATCGGAGAACATTTGATACAGTCTTCATGTTAAATATTTAACATTTTGTGTTGTTGCTAAATATTTATTTTTGATCTTATTTTGTGACATTTAGTGGTTCAATTTCCGATTTCTGAGTTCTGACTGGCTGTTTTCAGGATCTAAGGAAGGGAGGGAAAGGGGAGAAAGAAAAATGAAAGCGTGATGGAAGGAAAGAGGGAGTGACAAATGTTAGACGAGGGAGAGAGGGATGAAGGAAGCAAATAAGTGAGGAAAGCGGAGGACGAAGAGGACCGAGATGGAGTTGGTTGAGATGCAGGAAGTGGCATGAAGAATGAAAACAGGCAATAAAAAAGGAAGGGAAAGGTGGAAGGAAGCAGGGGAGGATACAAGACGTGACGGAGAAAAGGGAAGGAGGGACGGAAGGATGTAGGAAGCAAGGAAGTGTTTGAGGTATATTTAGGAGTGTGACAGATTGTGTCCATGTGTTTGAGTCTCTACATCATTTTATCTGTCTGCTCCCATCAACACCTTTATTGATAGACGAGGAAGAAGAGGTGACGAAGAGAGACGAGGAGGAGGAGGAGGAGGAGGAGGAGGCAGAAGTATTTTTAATGTCCTCCGTCATCCTGAACATGATGTTTCAGGTCAGTGTTTGCGCATAACAGAGAATCACTGTGAGAAAGAAGAGGAACAAGTCTGGTTGTTTTGGGTGGACTGTCCCTTTAAAAGCGGCTCTGATTGGATAAACAGATGGCGATGAATCGATGCACGAACGCTTCAACTGCTTTCAACTTTCTGTCCGTTGTCCTTGTAAACTGAATCTCTTTGATTTTTGGGCTGTTGGTCCGAGACAATTGAAGACGTCACATTGACACCTCAGCAAATTTGAGCAAGCACAAAAAAATTAAAAAATTATGTTTTATAACTATTTTCTGTTATTTCAGTTGCATTGCTCATATAATCCATTTAAAATCTTGACTGCAACTAGTCAAATCAAATGTTTCTTCATTTCTAAATAGGCAGGGATTATACTCAAAAAAGGTAAAGGGAAAGTTCTTTTATACGTGAAACTACAAATGTAGGCTTTGGAAGTAAAATGATCTGTGACCTGAAACGGAAAGGGCAAAAAAAATAAATAAAAAACCTGAAATATAATCAGTCTCTCCAGAAACAATCTCCTTCATTCTGATACCCAGAAGTTTCAGCGATGGAAACGTCAAAACTCAGCACATAAAACAAAACCTGGCTCAACACCATCGAGCGGCGAGCGGGAAAATATGTTTTTATTTCATTCGGGTGAACTGACCCTTAAAAAAAAAAAGACGTAAAAGTAAAAGACGAGGCAGATTTATGAACCGTCTGTGTTTCCACAACCTCACCTAAACTCTCTCCCTCTCTCTCTCCGCAGGATTTCGTTGCGAAACTCACGGCGTCGATTTTAAAGTCTTTCTCAACACTATCACAACAACACCGCTTGCGCTGGACTTTTATTTTGAAAACGTATCACTGATGACATCGTTTTTCCATCATCATTAATCCTCTACATCGTCTTTTCCACCGTCCTCCTACACAGAAAGAATGAGAGTGTTGTTTTTAGCAGCAGACTCTGGCTCAGCGGCAGGATTACGGAGGCCTCAGCTCTCACAGTGAAGGTCTTTGTGGGAAAATCCAAATATCAGTTTGCCTCCTCAATTACCTGGTGATTTGACTAATCTGCTGCTAAGTGGTTACGAAGCTCTGTGGGCTCCGGAGGCACGACACAGGTGATATCTGTCACCGGGGCGGCGCTGGAGCCGATTGTTCACGTGGCGTGTCGTCAGTTTCAAGTATGTTCTCTTGCTTGGATTCGAAGGCACAGAGATGTAAGAGAATACAGTGACGAGGTCAAAGGATATCTAAAATATGAACTTTGGGAAAATGTAATATCCACAGTGTACTCGTGCAGCAGGCCATGAATTTTACTTCAGTGGGTCAGTTTGATTTATTGATGATCTAACTGTGTTGTCTTTGTTGACGGAAAATGTATCTTAAAATCTTAAAATGTATCTTCTAGCTTTTTCTTAACTAGTTGTATTTGTTGTAATCATTTTTATCTGGTTTTATATCTTTATATGTTTTTGGATTTATTATTTATTTGTTAACTGTTGTAAACTTTTTTTTTTTTTTGAAAGGTGCTATATAAACAAAGTAAAAAATGTTAAATGTTTATTTAGCAGTGCGATTTTTATTGCATTTTTCGTGGGAAAAAAGCTTTTTTGAAACACTCCACAGTCGTGTCTGCGTCTTAAAACCGGAGAGTAAAAATAATAAGCTTCGATTCGAACAGCTTCTTCACAGCACAGGTTTTTATTAAAGGAGAACTAGAAGGACGCCGTTTGACGTTGACGCTAACTTGAAAGCTCATGATTTTATGACACGCATACAGATCATTTGCAGAAGTAAAAGTATAGTAACACTGTGAAAATAGTCCTGCATTCAAAACCTTACTGAAGTAAAAGCATGTAAGTATTGTCAGAAACATGTACTTAAAGTACTCAAAGTAAAAGCATTCATTGTGCAGTCAAGTGTTCCCCGTCAGTGTTTTTTACTGTTATATCTGATGTTCCTGAATAAATATTACTACTGCATTTATGTGTATGTCGCATTTTACTGCCGTGGATCATTTTAACTCCTTTATATACAGTCGGGAGGTTTAATCTACGGCGGTGCGTCACATTCTATGAGATCGTCATAGTGTGTAGAGAAATGTCAAAAAAAATTTAAAAAATTTTAAAAGCCAACCTTTCATGAGCTCTGAAAAACAGCCCTGTTTTCAGCATTGTGACAAAGTATTTTCCAGCAAAGTGCAACATCTCCCTCTGAGATGTAGTGGAGTACGTGTACAGCAGCAGACAATGTAAAACACTCAAATAAAGTACCTTTCATTTGTACTTACTAGAGTAAATGTGCCTTGTTACGTTCCACCACTGCTGATACGAATCCCCCAGAGCTACTAAAATGAAACCCAATTTATAATAAACTATTGTTTTTCTTCATGCTTGTGTGCAAACAAACAACCACACAAACAGTCAAGGGAGCAAGGACGCCTCAATCGCTGCTGTCGCCTAGCAACAGACTTCCCGAGACTTAAAACTGCCTTGGTGGCGACCGCGACGTGTACCTGAACCCAGCCCTCGCCTCTTGAGAGGGCCATCAGAAGTCCTCGCCACAGTCTAAACCAGATTTTATCTCCAGCCGAATATTTTACTAACTACATGTTTATTTTTTTCCTTTGTTTTCACTTTTTTTTTTTTTTTTTACGATGTGTTTACCCACGACGACGGCGCCGCTGCTGCTCATTTTGTCGACCTGCTTTTCACTTTGTTTTTACACTTCAGCTGCAGAGGTACTGCCGCACACACACACACACACACACGTATGTAGCCCTGCTGTGATGTATACGAGGGCTCAGTCAGGGGGTTAATAGCCGAGCTGTCATTTTGATCTGCATACCTGTGTGTGTGTGTGTGTGTGTGTGTGTGTGTGTGTGCGCGTTAATAATAGCTTACTAGCTGTCATTACAGATGAGGGGTGTGTGTCAAGAGAGCTTTAAATGCTCCTCATCAACCCGTTCAACGCACAGAATGACAGGCCTGCAGAGTGTGTGTGTGTGTGTGTGTGTATGTTAGCATGTGTTAGCATTCGTTAGCCTTTCCTACGAAGAGCATAGCTTAAAATGTGTGTGTGTGTGTGTGTGTGCACGTCGTCTCTAAGTGGAAAATATCGTGCTGAGCAGAAAAGCAGCCCGTGTCAAACTACCCATCATGCCGCATGAATGGCCCGACTCTCTCTCTCTCTCTCTCTCTCTCTCTCTCTCTCTCTCTCTCTCTCTCTCTCTCTCTCTCGTTGCCGGTGCTATTATGAAAGAGCGAGCTGAAATATTATTATTCTGCTGTTATTAAGCTGCGCCGACATGTCAAGTTTGAATCATTAGCTTCTCCCTCAGAAAAACACCAAAGACTGTATTCACACAAAACACCCGAAAATATGCTTTTCATTCCACATAATTTGTCTCTGAACAAATGTTCCATTACTCAATTTTTAAACTTAACCTCAAAGTTGTAACACATGAAGGTTTATTCCCTCCCTCCTCCCAACATTAATCCTTCTTCTTTCTTTCCTTTACTTCCTTCTGCCATTTCCCATTACTGTGTGAATACACTGCAAGACAATATTCAGTGGAAACACAGCTCGCAGCCTCCATCTTTGCTGATTATCCTCTCACGACTGTGGCGTCTTTATAGGCCGTTGTTTAATGTCAGCACACATCCAGGACTCGGTCACAATGTTGATGTGTGGTCCAGACCGCTCCTGAAAGTCGGTGGTCTTTGTGTCATTTTACTAGGACGTGGCGGTATTAGATTGACACGAAGCAGCTTCACGCTCATAGGCCACAATCAAAGTCGGGATGACCAAAGACGGCCAAATCGCACAAATGGTGCCAACTGAGCTGAGTCGGTTGTTCGCATGAGAGTAAGTAGAGCTTGAGAGAGAAGTTTAAACCTGAACACTGACTGTTTGTATTACACACAGTATCCTGGTTTCGATCAGAAGAAATTCAGGTTTCTCAAAAAATATGAGGTATAAGGTGCTTATCCAGATTTCTGACACCAGGATCAGTATACATGTGCAAACACATAACCAGGTTACTCCAAAAACCTGATTATAACCAGGATACCAGTCTGCATTTCCTCACTGAGGAAAGTGCCTGGTGGTCACATAAAACGCTGTAGTTCTACTGTTCATCTCAAGATGGCGCCGTGTGCTGCGTGTCGGCACCTGATAAACCTCACGGTGGAGATTCCCGCTCCTCAGAGGATGAATCCATATCTTTTCGCCGTCCGCTGAACTTTCTCCGGTGGTGCTATCATTTGTCCAAAAACATTCTCCGGCAGACTTTGTGTGACCTTCCACTGACGCAGAGCTGGATTCACAAGAGCCCTTCAGCAGGATAAACCACAATCTTGTGACCTCCGCCAGGACCAGCTAATGTTTCCCTGTCAGGGCGTTTGAGCAGCACCCGCCGAATTCTTCTGTGGAGCCCCACCGAGCCCGTGTCAAAGTAAGCCGTCAGCCAGATGAATGGCCTGCAGCCTTTTGTTCTCCCCAGCTATTAAGAAAGACCACGCTGAAATATTATTATTCTGCTGCTCCGAAATATGTCAGATTAAATCGTTACCTTCGCTGAGCCGCACACAAAAGGCACAAACACTGGAGCACTTTACAGGCCCAGTCCAGGATGTTTTTTGAGTTTTCTGAAATATTATTATAAAACCATTGTTAAACTGCTCGGCAACATGACAGCTTAAATCATCACCTTCAGCGGCGGGAAAAAAATAAAATAAAAAGGCGCACATGTGCTGCAGAGATTTGAAGTGCAATTTGAGTTCTTTGAGTCATCGGCAACAGCAGTTTGCACAACCCAAGCTGACCCAACGTCGCCGACTGGTGTTTAATATCCACACACCAGCCTGTCTGTCCATAAACATAAATAAATAATAAACAAAATAAAGTTTAGGCACTTAACGTGTCAGAGAGGGAACAGGAAAGGCCTCCAGTGACAAATGAAACCCAGTTGGAAAGCATCTAACTTGTATGTGTTTCCCTTTTGAAACAGGATGTTTCCTGTTTGATGTCAAACAATTGGATATCAGTTAGGCAGAGAAACAGTCTAGTTGCTTTTTGTTTTGTTTTGCTCAAAAAAAGTGTGAGAATCTAGATTTAAATAAACTTCTGAGATTGGTTTTACCTACAGCAGATGAGCTGAGCTAAGATTCCCCCGGTGATTCTGTGAAGGCCTCGTTCAGTGAGTCTTTTTTCCGAGCACGAAGTGTTTATAGCTGTTCTGAACTCGACACTGGAAGCCCACTTTTCAGAGAGTCTCTCCTTGGAGCATTCATGGTGTTGCAGATTGGTTGTTCAAATGCAAGGTGATCGAAGAAAAGTAGAATTTTCACACCGTCAAAGAGCCAATCAGTGCGTAAAGTGGACACGATCATCGGACTGTCGACTTTGGACGCGTCTGGAAATTGTCCCACGAGGTTACGGGTGCTGTTAGAGGATTCAGGGTTAACGTTTCCTGTAGCTGCTTCAGGGTAAAAAGATAGTACTCGTACAACTGAGGCTGAGCTTAGACGGACGGAATCTCAACCAACTCTGACAGCGAGGATTTGTCAATGACTTACAAAACATATTTGACGTATAAAAGATGATGGTGACCTGACCATGGCTCACTTCAGGAGTGAACTTTTTCCTCGTGGTGGGAGAAAGTGTTCATCTGATTTGTTTGAGACTTGATGCAGAGTTCATTTTTTAGGTTAATAAAGTTTGATTCGAGCAAATTTGACCACTGCAACCAAAATGTGCAGTCTGTACTTATAGTAATGATGGTAACTAGCAACTGTGTGTTTGTTTGTTCGGCTCAGCCTCTGACTGATAAAGGTGGCAATAGATTTAAACGGAATCACTTTTAAACCACGAAGAAACCTGGTGTGAAAGGAAACAGTTCATGTAAACGTCCTGGTCGTCGCGTTACGCCTCAGCAGCAGCATTGAGATGCTTGAGAAGGAGTTTGGATGCAGTTCGGAGCCGATAAGCTCAGAGACACGTCCACAATGGAACTCCGCAGAGAGCACCAGATATTACCACGAGTTGGCACAAGACGTATTTTCTAATACAGCTGTCTCTGTACGAGCCAAGTATCTGGTGGGAGCCGTGTGTCCAACTGGCTGCTCAACAATAAACTCATCGCCGTCAATCAACCAATCACTAACAAATGTCACCTTGTTTTCAGCTGCACACGCTCAGTACTTCTCTTCTTCTGGGGCCTCGCACTGTCACTTTGCAGTTTTCAAACTGCCAGAAAGCAGCAATAGCAAGCTTTGTTCTTTCAATGAACCATACTGGTGTTTATTTGATTTTTTTTGTTGCGCTATTATCCAAAGCTTACTGGAGCCTTTTGGATTGACAAACTCGTTTTTCTGTTACATTCTCGGCTTCCAGTGCAGTCCTTTTAGTTCCGTACAGTGTGACAATCAACAAGCGGACACTGAGAAGTTATAACACCGCTGGAGGTGTGGTGTGAAAAAGAGAAAAACATTTCATTTTTATCATTTAGGAAAATAATTGTCTATTGCCAGACAACCTTACAGCCTCAGCAATTTTATACTCTGTCACGAGAGCATAAAATCCAACTATAATGACAGAAATCTCTGCGTTTGTATATGTGTGTGTGTGTGTGTGTCTTAGTTTCGATTATCTCGCCAACCCTCGGACCGATATACTTCACGCTTGCCGTGTGTGTTGCTGAGGACCAGAGGGAGTGTAGTGCCCTGCATGAAGTTATGTGGATCAGCGGTTCTGTAGAAAACTGCGCCCGGACTTTGGTTAGTGCATGCTCTATAGACTCCACGCAAACATGCTACCCAGGAAACAGACATTAGCGAAAGAGAAGGTGGTCATAAGGCCAGAGAGAGAGAGGTCGAGTGGGTCATTTAACCCCTGAGAATAACAGCTCGGGGAAACGTCCGACCCCCCGGGCCCTTAGCTTTCTGAAAATGTGGCCGCCTGAACAATATAGTTGAATGGTGTGGGACAGTCTGAACTTTCTTCCAAACCTGGGGCAAACACATTTAATGGGGCTTTGACTTTATTGAGGCCATAACATTTACATGGCAGCTTTTGCACCCATGATGCGTCGACTGGCAGCAGTGCTACCGTAAATGCGTGAAGCAACACCCAAGAAGCAGCGGCGCGAGCACATCCCAAACGGGCACAGCACTAGTATTCCTTAAATAAGCAGTAAATAATGTAATGTGTTGATTCGAATCAGCGGCGGAAGAAATATCAGATACTTCATAACTAATCGCACATTGTGAAAATACTCCACGACCATTAAAAGTCCTCCATTCAGTAAAAGTATGTAGATATAATCAGGAACATGTAGCCTAGTTAAATGATTAAAAGTAGAAAAATGTCCATGGTGAATATTATTACTCATTAATGTTAAAGCTGGATTTTAATGTTGAGGTGAAGCTCATTTTGAACTATTAACTAATGATTATTTTCATTATGGATTAACCTGCTGATTATTTTCTCCATTAATCCATCTATTGTTTGGTTTGTAAAAGTAGTGAAAACAGTGAGAAATGTTGTGAAACATGAAAAATGATAAACTATTATTGCCAATTAATTTCCTTAAAATAAATATATCAACTATTCATTTCAGCCGTACTTGCAGATGGTCATATGTTTTGTCTGCAAACAAAACGACATTACATGGTGCAGTAATAAGTACAATATTTTCCTCTGAGATGTAGTTGAGCAGATGTAGAAAGTGGCATGAAAAGAAAAATACTGAAGTACAAGTACCTCAAATGTGTTTTTAAGTACAGTACTTGAAGTAAATGTACTTAGTTACATCTGACACATTATAAAGTCAGTGTTTCTTTGAGATATAATTAGGATATTATTCCTTATTTATTTAACGTGACAATGGTAAACATACTGTAGTATTGAAAAAATTATTAAAAGAATATATAATAAAATCTAACTCCTGATATTAATCTCGTATTTCCTCTCTGATGCCGTCTCAGAAATATCAGATGTATGAAGCGTAAAAACTTTTCCTCTCCATCTTCTTCGGCAGTGAAAACAGTGAACATCAGCAGACTTAATTAATCAGACTGATTCGGTGCAGCAGAAGTACAGTGATTTGAAAGATTGCGGTGCATTCGAGGAGTTTCAAGAGGAAGTTTCGGATGGTGAAAGTACGGATTTTATTATTTTTCTCCTTCCAAATTGCAAGTAGAGAGGCGTGCTCGCATCAGCGCTCACATTTACATTTTACACTTCAATCATTTCAGCTGAGAGAGTTATAAAAGGGGGTCAACAGCAGGAGAAATTCTCAGATCAACAAATCGTGGTGAAAGAAGGTGAACTCAAGACTAAGCGTTAGATCAGAGAGAGGAGGGACCGCATCTGTCTGGGTAAAGGTACAATGTGGCCAGAATTTTAGTCAAAAAGATTAAAAAACTCAACTTTATCAACAGCCTGTTAAGTTCAGTTTCAAAGTCAGCAACGTCTCGTATCACCTCGTCAGTCCCGTTGAAGGTAAACCCCCCGGTTAGTGGCAAAGTGAACACAAAGATGGCCACCATCCCAACCATCCGCTCCCAGCGAGAAACGACGTCCGGCGGCAAAGAAAGCAAGTGATATAAAAGGAAGCGAAACAAGAATAAACATTGGTGGGGGCTTTCCACCGCTGGAGACAGATTTTGGAGAGTAAAGAGATGAGGTGTGACGCTGAACTCGCAACGTTTCTTGTAGACTGGTAAGGGACATCCAACGGTGGCTATTGAGCGGAACGTATCTTTAGCGCAACTAATAACAACGCAAACCGTACTGAAAAACCATTCCCAATAATGTGGATACATGGTTTTTATGTGGCTATTTTCTTGCTACTATGGTCTTGCTAAAACTGAGCTAAGCGGGCTTTGATGTAAACTTTAGGCCAACGGCACACGTGAGGATAAGACAGCCGTATTGTTTTGAGTTCCAGCTGTTTGGTCGAAGTTTTAGCATTAATTTAACCCCGCTGTTAGTTAGCAATTCGCTTAAAATATATATATATATATATATATATATATGTATATATATACATATATATTTGGATTGTATGGACCCAGTAGTGAAGGGTATATATATATATATATGTATATATATACATATATATTTGGATTGTATGGATCCAGTAGTGAAGGGGAAACTCTGCCACCTGTTTGTTTGGAGCATGTGGCCAGGTATTACACATTGTACCTTTAAAGATAATATCAGTGTGTGAGGTCAAAGGTCACGGCAGCCAGATGAAAGATGAAGACGTGGCAGATGGGAAAGCGAAGAACTTTTCACGGTGTCGGTTTGTAGCAGCGACTCATTTGTCCTTCAGAAATTGATTCCAATTCCTCTCGTCCAATCACAGCGCTTCATTACAAAGTGTCATCATTGAACCTTTTGTAAAGCTCAAATAAGATAGTCAGGTATTACATCTACCGTACATGCTCATAAAAATATGGACACCAATGTCTCAAATCTTACGTTTTTATAACATTAAATATTCACAACTAAAACAGCAACAATCAAAGCTAATACATTTTTTTTTTAAAAGTTGTTTCATTTATTATCCAGTCTGTTTTATCATTTGATTCGGATGATGCTAAGTCCTGATTAGTCTATGAAAGTTTCTCCAATGAAATATAGAAATCCGTCCCGTAAAAATAGCCACAACTGTAGCAGTCAGTGTGTTCATTTAAGATCCCACTGCTCATAGTGAGAACCTGACTGAGAAAATAAATATATATATATTAATATAAATAAATATATATATATATATATATATATATATTTATATTTATATACAGTATATTAATATATATATATATATTAATATATATTTTTTTACTTTTACTTTTGTTACTTTCATTTTGATGCTAATACTGCATTTTTATTCTATTGTTTCTGTATGTTGCACTTTGGTTTGGCTTATTTGAAGCTATTGTACTGAACTTGAATGATTTCACCTTTTTGAAGCTGATGTACTTGCAAGATTCTCGCTGTTCGGAGTTGTATCCTCATGATTGTTGTAAGTGGCTTTGGACAAAAGCGTCAGCTAAATGAACTGTAATGTAATGCACTTCAGTAAGCTTTTGAATGCAGAACTTCTACGTGTATCACTACTTTTACTTCTTCCAACACTGCACGAGCCCACAACTTCTTGACTTCTGTTGCCACAGGTTACTCTTCTGTTTGATTCTGTTTGTAAAGGAAACACAAGAATACATTTGTCAGTTCTCAGTCGGACAATTAACTGAACCAGCAGCCTCACTGGTGCACTAAAGCTGCAGTTTGACAACTCAATAAGGCCCTCAGGCTGCTCTCTCTGACTGAGTGTGTGTGCGTGTGTGTGCGTGTGTGTGCGTGTGTCCTGAACATTATGGTCCTGAACACCTACTGCCCTCTAGAGGCAGATGACTGACGGATCGATCAGTCAGGACTCTGTGTGCTGTACACCTGAGAGACTCCAGCTGACGGCCCTTGTTCACACTTGTTCACACTTGTTTGCATGATGATTACATGCAGAAAAAGCTTTTTTCCTTTTAATCATGTTACTTTTCATTCTGGATTCTGAGCTGCTGACTGACACGTTGACATCAGTTTAACAGCTGGAAAAGGGTTTTAATTTGTTTTTCCTTTTTAAACATTTTTTTTTTAAGCTGAATATGTAGTTATGAAGTTTTGTTGCTGACATGTTTACACCACAGAGAACAATAAGCCAAATTTCATGTACACATGTATTATTTAATCAAGTTTTATTTTGATTTACTTTATTCACCTTTTGGACTCTTGTAATATATATATAGTATATAGTATTTGGAAAAGAGAAGGAAAACTAAGCCAACAAATATAAATAAGTCTAAAGTGGGTCAACAAATATTGAAATAAAGTTCTGACAATAAGAGGGGGAAAAAAAGGAGGTTAAATTAAATTGAAAGCTGGCGGAGGAGGTGAGATGCAGACGAGGAAAGAGGAGGAGCAGGAGGAGAATGAAGTAAACGAGATGAGGAGAGCATGAAAGGGAGGAAAAGAGGAAGATGGAGGGATGAGATAGACAAGGAAGGACGGTGGAGGAAGCTCCATTGAGGAGGGAAGAGGAGAATCAGGAGGAAGGAGAGGAGGAAGTGAGGAATCGGGGAGGAGGAGCAGAAGAGAGGACGTTAGGAGACAAGATGGAGAGTGAAGCTGAGAATGCTGGTTCAGGAGAAGAAATGAAAAAGGTGAGAGGGAGGCAACGAGAAAGAGGAGCAAATTAGGAGAGAAGAGGAGGAGAAGATGAAGGGAGGAATCAGGGTGGAGGAGCATGCGTTAGAAGATCGAAGGATGGAGAGAACGTTGAAAGGAGGTGGAAGATGAAGAGATGAGGAGAAGGAGGAGAGGATGAGGATCAAATTAGGAGAGAAGAGGAGGCAAGACGATGGAAGCAAAGGAGCAAGAGGAGGAAGTGAGGTATCAGGAGAGGAGGAGCAGGAGTAGGAGGAGAGAGGAGGTTAGGAGAGAAGAATTGAGCAAAGAGAAAAGAGGAAGGAAGAGGAGGAAGAGGAGGAAGAGGAGGAGGTGCCTAGACATGGGAGGAATTTCAGATGTTTAAATATCAGGGGGAGCCGAGTTGTTTTGTAGTTTTTTATCCCTCCATCTCCACCTGCTGTCTTCGGAAGTTCCTCCTTTCAGCCCTCTTCGTCTTTCTTTTTGTGGCGTCTACTTCTCTCCTCTTCCTCCCTTCCCTCTTAATGTTTGTCCCCTCCTCCTCCTCATCCTCTCCTCTCCTTCTTGGCCTGTTGACCTTTTTTGGATTCCTCTCTAATCACATTAGTATTCGTTTCTCTCCTCTGCTTTTTGTTAGCCTCTTCTCCCCCTCTGACTGCCTATTTTTATTTCCTCCCCTCTCTCCTCCTTTATAACCTCTTAGTCTCTGTCTCTCTCTCTCCCTCTCCCTATCTCTCTCTCTCTCTCTCTCTCTCTCTCTCTCTCTCTCTCTCTCTTCTTTTTTAAATATTTGCCTTTTTTATTCCCATCATCCTTTCCTTCCTCCCCCTTTTTACATCCCCCATTCGTCATCATCTCTTCCCCTCGTGTCTTTATTTCTCCCATCTCTCCCTCTCTGAGACCTCCTGTGTTCCCTTTCTTCCCCCCTCCTCCTCCTCCTCCTCCTCCTCCTCCTCCTCCTCCTCCTCCTCCGTCTCTTATTCACTTCTTTGCTGGTTTATGGTAATTCTTTACTTCTCCCGTCATATGTGTCCTCTCTTTTTTTCCTCCCTCACCCCTCTATCCTTCCCTTTGTAACCTCCTGTCCTCCTTTTTAGTTTCTTCTCCCCTCCACTCCCCGAGATCCCTTATGTCTTCTTGTTCTCCTCCCTTTTCCATTTTCTGTTGCCTTATGGGCCTCCTTTCACCATTCTTCAAACATCTCTCTCGCCCTCTCCTCTTCTCCCCTCTCTTTCTCTCTCTCGCCATCTCTCCCCCTCTCATCCTTCCCCACCCCTGTCTCTCTCTCTCTCTCTCTCTCTTTCTCTCTTTCTCTCTCTCTCTGTCTCTCTCTCTCTCTCTCTGTCTCTCTCTCTCTCTATCTGTCTCTCACACTCCTATGTCCTTCTTCTCTCTTCTCCCCGATCTCTCGTCTCCCTCTCCTCTCTCCTCTCATCTTCTCCTTCTCTCCCCTCATCTTCTCCTTCTCTCTGCCCCTCTCAGTCGGGGGTCTGTATTGTCCCGGTCTCGGCTCTCTGTGGGAACAGCTCCTGTGTTTGTTGGCCAATAGGTCCAATTCAGCCGGGGCCTTTTTAGAAAGACCAGCACCACAAAAGCCAACGGGAAACGACCGCCCCACCCCCTCTCCCTCCTCACCCCTCAACCCCCCTGCTGCCGATCAACGTCTTCTTGCTCCTCCACCTCCCCCTCCTCCCCCACTGAGGCCCTCTAAGTTTGTTTAAGAGATTGAGGGTCCAAAGAAAGAGACAGAAAGAGAGAGGGACGGAGAGAAAGCGTCCGCCCATTAAGGTAATTATATAGAGCCTGTGTTCCCGTGAGGGCCCTTAATTGATGTTAATGTTTGTCTAATTGGGGTGATTGGGCGGGAGAGGCGGAGGCGTGGGGGGGAGGCAGAAAGAAGGAGGTGAAGGTCCTCCTCAAAAGGTCCCTCTTCCTCACAGGACAAGAAGCACTTTTCAGTTCTCCCTCCTCCTCTCTTCTTCTCTTCTCTCTGTCTTTCACACCTTCCCACAATGGCTGTCACCTCCAGCTTTCTCACATTACCTTTTCTTAACCCCCCCGCCCCCCCATCACCCTCCACCTCTACTCCCCCATCCTCCCTCCTTCCTCACCCCCTCTGGGCAACAGACCAAGTTCTTACAGATCGCTGAGGCCTCAAACCGACTGACTAAACTGCATCAACACGACTAAACAACAAGAAACTAAAGCAAACACAATTAAAGGGTCAGTTCACTCAAAAACTATGACGAACATGTTCCGACTTATTTCCAGAAGTGCACAGAGCCTTTGCTCAAGTAAAAGTGCTGTCACAATGTAAAGTTACAATTCCGCATTGAAAATGTTACTTCAGCAAAAGTATATATGTAGAATAAGTATATGTGTTATATATATGTTATATGTATAAGTGTTGAGGGTGTTCTTGAGGCTCGCGGAGGAACAACATCTCACAAACACTCTTCATGTTGGGATTTACTTTCAATTGTCAGCCAGCGGTGTATCCAGTAACTAAGATATTGTATCAATTAAGAACATGTTTCTCTACGACACTGAACTAAACTAACTAAAAACACTGGAAATATATAATAGGTAACATTTCCGCATTAAAATGTGTAAAAATGAGGAGACCTTGATACATGTCGTGTGCTTACATTATACCGAATGTTTTCAACAATTCTCAAATCCAGATTGGTCATTTTTAAATCAAGGTAACGGCCCGTTTTATTCGGCCCGTAACGGTGACGTATCCCCTTTGCGCATGCGTCAGTCCGCCGGAAGCCGTCATAAACTGACTTCTATTCAGTTTGGAGCCACATTTTTACGACACACTTTTAACATCTCGGTCATTTTTAACGATATAGCATTTTAGTCATCGGACGTCTGGAATCAGGGAAACAAGCTCAGCAAACGTTAAGCGGAAGCCAAACAATGTCGGAGAAACACTGATTTCTAACGTAAAAAAAAACCCACAACTGCTTTATTCAGTGTTATAATTGGTTTTAATCGGCGGGTCCGTTTGTTTTGGAGAGGAGGCTACTTCTGCGGATAATTTGGCTCCCTGTAAAAACCTCCAGAACAGTGAACACTGAAAGAATCCAAACCGGGTGAAGGTGACTCTAAACTTTTGTATTCAGTGACCTTCACGAGAGAAAATTACATATTGTTCTCCTGATCAGATATTGAAGCCCAAACACTGCGAAGGACGACAGGAGCAGCTTTTTTTTTTCCGACATTTCCAACAAAATGGACTTTCACGTGGACCTCCTCTCCCTGCATGCACAACATCCACATGACCTATCATGGCCTGTGTTATTAATCTGGGCCTCCTCCGCTCCAGTCTTTAAAGAAAATCAGATATGGAGTGATGAAATTCTGACTTTCATTTTCCCACTAACCTCATATTTCTGATCATTTATTAGAAAACAATGTCAAGTACATGCTGCGTATAAGCAGTACTGTGTAAATGGCAGATCCACATACAGGCACGTTTGTGACACAAGCTGAAAGAGATTGTAATTTTGTCCTAGACTTCTAGTATCGAGTGACAGCCGATACCAATGTGAGCCAAACATGGCCGACGGTGGCGCAGAATTAAAGGTCCCAACCGTAATTTACAAAATAAGAGAACCGAATCTAGTAAGTACTCATGAAGGGAACCACACGTTTTAAACTTCACAGTTTCATCTTTGAAAAGTCTTTCAAACCAAAGCCTCCGTTTTGTTCCCATGGCAGCACAGAGATCAATCGACCTGTCAAACTTTTTGTTAACTTGCTGGCTTACCACCCGTCACAGGATGTCTTTACACAACTGTGCTTAATGTAAGGTCGAGGGTCACGCTACGCAATTACTTTGGAACATTTTTTTTATCTTTCTAATGCAAATGAAACCTTATACAACTGAAACAGATTTATTTTCACTTAAAATGTACTGAAACAATCAATACTTTTTTTTGTCTTTTTTTTTGTCTTTTTTTGTCTTTTTTATTACTACAATAAAAAAAAAATGAAAACTGGGACACATCAGACAGTAAGACATGGTTGTTTTTGTTCGTGGGAGAACTTTTGGAGTTGGTTTCTGTGAACGTATGAAAGCGTGCCGTGTATTAATCTCTGCACAAGCGTGACCGGGTTCTATTTCACGCAGTTTTCCACCAGCGTCGGGAGAGGACGCGTTAGCAAGTGAACCTTTAATCTTCGATGATTTTGTGTCCACAGGTCAATGATAAACACCGTGCACGACCCAAATGAGCCAAATAATCAGCAACCCAACAGTTGAATCACGAACAACACGACAACAAACAAACAAATACGTCTTTTTTTCCCCCCAAAAAACAAACAAAGGAAACTGAGTTGATCCAGATGAACTCGAGCTAACTGACAGCAGCCATTGTGCCGCGACGACACGCCGCTCTGACACAGACTGACAGCGATTGTTGGTTTGTGTAGGCCCCGGTGACGATGACGACGATGATGAAGGTGATGGCGGTGAAGCCGTGAGGGTGAAAGCCACTGTCAGCCTCCAACGTTCTCCGCTGTCAATTCCACCACCACCACCACCACCGCCAATCGCAACCACCGCCGCCGGGCCTCGTGCTAATTACCGCTACATCTGTCTTTCTGTTCGTCTTCTTCTTCCCTCATACCCTCCGTTGTCTGCCGAACAAATAGTTCACGCCACCTCCCTCCCCTCCTTCGTCTCTCCTCTTTACTCCTCCTGACACCTCCCTGCGTCTCCTCACAGCTGGAGGCAGTGTCAGCGCCGCTCTATTGTGGATTGTATTTGCATGTTGCGAGAGAGTGCGAGGGAGCGTTTGGTATTAAACACTGGTGCATTTTTCTCTCTCTTCCCACATCCTCTCTGTATATATTTGTGTATGCTAATGAGGGATTTCTGTGCTGCCAGCCATAATGGAGCTGCTGGATAATAACCCTGCAAAACAAACTCAGCCGTAAACCAACAAACCAATTATCTCTGCTCTTGTTTTTCCAAGCCCACTGTAATTACTGTACGCGGGGAAAAAAGGAAAAGAAGAAGAAGAAGAAGAAAAAGTTCAGTCTGTTTTCGCCATGAAAGAAAGTGAGACAAAAACTGGGTTGACCAAACCCAAATCCTAAAAAAAATAATCAAGTTTGATTTCATTTTTTTTTTAACCTAAACTCCTTTGGCTCGGTGAAGTCCCCCCTTTCCTCTCCTTCTTCTTCTTCTTCTTCAGTTCAAATTTACCCATCATTCCCATGGAGGGGGCTCGACAGACAGACAACGAGACGGGCGTTAAAAAAAAAAAAAAATAACAAATAACCTTCTTCGCTTTCTGTCCACAAAGTCGACCAAAGACAAAAAAAAAAAAAAAAAAGCCTCTAAACTATGTCCCGCGGCCAAATGAGACACCTGTCCAAACCTCTAAAGACCTTTTGTGTCTTTCACAGATTCTTTGCAATGCTTTCTAATTGGCTGGCCGGCCTGTGTGTTAGCGTGCATGGCATGCCCGGCTGCCGGGAAGGTAAAACAGGCAAGGCGGGGGAGCTGAATAGAAATGTGATTGTGTTGCTGTCAAGCGCTCCCACATGAACTCCCCTTTTCTTTCTCCACCCGGACAGAGAGTAGAAGTGTGAAGGGAGAGGAGGAGGTGGAGGGGAGGAGGGAGGGTGGGGGGGTGAAGGGGGGAGGAGAAGAAGAAGAAGAAGAGGAAGGGTGAGAGAGAGAGAGTGAGTGAAAGAGACACACTTCATTTGTCATCCAGCGGCCTGATTGGAGTGGCAAAGCCAATTCACATCTCGAGTGGAGTTCCCATCACACAAACCCCCTATACCAAACCTCCACTCCTCCTCCATCACCCCCCTCTTCACACCCTCCTCACCCCCTGTATCCTGCCAATCAAGCGCAGCCTGTACAAGCTGCCGGTGTTTCGAGCTGAGAGCTTCATCATCATGGATTATGGGAGCGGTAATGACTCTCTCTCAGGGGCTGTAATAGCTACAGCTAATGGGGAAAGGTGGGGGGAGATGAATGGAGGGAGGGACGGTGTGGGTATGGGTCATGGGGAAGGTTGGATAGATGGATGGATGGAGGAGGAGGAGGAGGGGGGGGTTGCAGAGCAGAGCTGCTGCCGTCATGGCCGGAATCTCAGAACTTTTTTTTTGGGGGTGATTTTTCGTTCGAAGGCTTCACGTCGCTCAGCGAGTTCTGTGACACTCAAAGTGTCTCTGATTGTCCAGAAATACATAAATACATTTTTTCGAAAAAAATACAAAAGTCTGAATACCAGCAGACGTATAGACGTATCGAGTGTCTTAGAAAGCGGTCCTCAAAGTGCGGGAAGAGTAAAATCATTAGGAATCCCAAAGTGAGACGTTAAATTAAATTAAGATGTTTTTTCTGGCAGAAATTAGAGCGTTTGAAAATACAAAAAAAATAGCCCTTGAATTCTTTACATGCAAGCTGTATGTGTAATACTGCAGGTCAATATAGGTAAGCTACTTTTAGGACTTGAAGTAAAAGTCATTTGTAAGCTTTCTCGACCCAGGAATGATCTGCTGTCTGTGGGGATATTTGTGAGGAGACGCAGGAGTCGGATAATTCGGAAATGTGTCTTTGGTGGAGAAGAGACACAATTACACATTGATTTTAAGATTTTCTAAGGGGTGACAAAAGAAAAAGCTTGGGAGTCGATAAAAATCATTGTGTTTTATATATAGATTTTTTAATGTAAAATCTTAATCTGAAAACTAACTGCGGCTGTCAGACATATCAGTATGAAGTTGCATTTAAATGGAAATACCACAATAAAGTACAAGAACATCACAATGGGTGCACTGTATTAAGTTACCAAGTTATAAATACAATGGGAGTGAATGGGACTTCATACTGCATCACATAACATATAAATCATAACACATAAATTGAAATATAAATGCAACTTGTGCTGTATGAAATAGCTTAAATATAAAGACAATGAATGTCAATGTTGTTGCTTTTAAACCTGAAGCACTCCTTAAGTGAAACACTTAAGTACTGTCAGTAAGAAAAGAGATTTGGCATGTGAATCATGTTGTTAGTTTTTCCAGCAGTATCTTATTAAATATGAATGCTTATGAATACACATCTTGGGAAAAAGTGGGAAACGACGTGACAGTTTACACGCAGATGTATTATGGTTGCCCCTCCATACCACGCACACAGAACATACATAAACAGATATTAAAATGTTTTCAATTACAATAGAATTAAACACAAACATAGAACAAAACTATGCTAAAGAAATACTAAAAAGGAGGAAATAAAAAAGGAAAACTAGGCTGCATTCCAAATTGCATACTTTTTCTGTTTTACTTGCTGCCCAAAGTATGTACTGTTGCATGCAGTGTGCATATTGGGAAATATTACTTCGTCATAACATTTATTACAGCAAATTAACATAACGTAAAAACAAAAATGTTAGGTTACAAGAAAAGGTATGGAGATAAAAGAAATATATTTAAATCAAAAAATGAAGGCCGTTCAGTGACTTTCATGGGCTTTGATTTTCAGGATAAACAGCATGTCAGTCCCTCTTTCAATACTGTCTGACTTCCTGTTTGTGTCGCTCAGCTCCAAGCCCATTGGTTCCTCCTGAATACCTCAATCTCAAGTACCTCAAGTAATTTCCAAAAACTGTCAAAAAAAAAAAAACGTCCATCCACATTTGGTGCTCTAGTCAGTATTTGGGGGACGGTGTGTGTGTGGGATTGAGTCAAAAATAAACTCCAGTGTGCGTATGTGTGTGTTCATGGCATTGAAGGAACATGTCACCCAGTGCAACAGTGTGAATAATTGATTTTTTTTGCTCTGTGGCACAGGTAGAAGATACATCAGGCTCTGATACACACACAACACTTCTTAGTAGATACTTTCACTGCTGGTTGGAGATTTGAGTTGACAGAGAGTTGAAGTTAACCCCCCCGGAGCAGATTATTATAACGCGTTTTACACCGCAAATTAAATTCTCTGCCATTCAGCATCTGACCTTCGACCTCTTTCAGATTTCTCTCCTCCGGAGGGATTTGTTTCCACTTTTTGTTTTTTCCATCTCCCTCCAACTATTTTTCCTATTATACCTCTTTTTTTATTCGTCCCTCACCTTCTCTGCTCTCTGTTTTCACTCCGAAATGATGCTGTCAGTCCCATGAATGCAGTTTCTGTGCATGTTGGATGAGTCATGTGCAGGGTTCTTTTCTTCAGGTCCGTCATGGCTGCTGGCTTTGCACATAATCTGGAAATAGTCGCTGTTGTTGTTGTTGTTGTGTCTGCTGTGTTGTTTGTGTGGGCGGAGGTGTGAGTCTTTGCAGCGGTTTTAAAACGGTTTCTCTTTGATTTTTTTTGTGAAATGGAACACAAACCTCTTCTTTTCTCTGAAACGAGTCGGAAAAGATTTTTTTATTTTCTCAGTTTTTTCCTCATATTTTACACTTAATATTTAAACATACTTAAATATACTTTTGAATTCGTAAATTCCAGAAATCTCATATTTGCCAGTACAACAATGTCCTAATACTTAACCATAAGTAAAAGCCCTGTATTTAAAATCTTACTTAGAAGTACAGAAGTATTATTTGCTAAATTAACTTAAAGTATTAAAAGTACTCGTTCCGCAGTAAAAAATGTCATCTGACTGATGTATTATATATTTTATCATTAGATCGTTAATACTGAATGTAAGGGCAGCATGTTACTGTTGTAGCTGCTCGAGGTGGAGCTGGTTTTAACTACTTTTTTAAAACACAGGTAGCGAGTTTTGTACATGGTTTCCAACCTAGGGGTCGGGCCCCTCCAAAGGGTCACTAGATAAATCTGAGGGGTTGTGAGATGATTAATGGGAGAAGAACGAAGAAGAAACTCATTTCTGACATGTGCTTTTTTTTTTGTGTAACATTGGAATTTATTGTATTGCATTTTCCAAGATTATCATATGGTTTTTTTTGTTTGTAAAATGTTAATCCGCAAAGAACCTAGTAACTAAAACGGTCGGATAAATAAAGTGGACACACATCTTTATTTCTTTCCTTCCTCCTTTCCTCACTGCATTTCCCTCCTTCTTACCTTTCCTTCCTTCCTCCTATCCCTACTTCCTGTTTCCAATTTTTCCTCCTTCCTTCTTTTCCAACTTTGCTTTTCCCTTTTCTTTTTTGTCCATCTCTCCTTCCTTATTTCGTGTCCAACTTTCCTCTGATCTCCGATTCTTACTTCACCTCTTCCCCTGTTGGATATCAAACATTTATCTTTACATGTCGGTTTACGTGACGCAGCACAAAGCCAATACAAAAGGGAAACCAACAGTTTCCATGTTCCCTCCTCCTCCTCTTCATCCCTCTCTCCTTCCTCCCTCCTGTTTCCTTCACGGAGGAGAACTCAACTCCTCGGCGGCTGTAATCACTTTACTACTGTTTTTGTTCGCGGTAAGTGGACTAAATATTTGGATGCTCATAAGCAAAGCAGAATAATTGAATGTGTGATTTGTGGCAGCTGGCTCTGAGTCTATGGGCTTGTCTCGGCATAATGAAAACAGCTAGCGAGCCGCTGTAAACAAAAGCAACTTGTTATGTTGCAAACCCCTCGCTGTGATTTGCTGTGTGTGGGAAACAACTAATTTTCTTGATGGCGTACTGTAATCATGGCGAAGCTTTACCACGCGCTGTGTTGAGTACTGCACTGCTTATTAATACAGAGAGAGAGTTGGTCCACTCCTGGCAGAGCTGCTATTAATGTAAACACTTTTAAGTATAAAGAGGGAGAGAACAATGAAGAAAAACGGAATTATTATAATTATTAGTTGAGTCCAAGGCGGCGGACTGGGCCGGCTGGAGGACCTGAGCTTACAGCCCCCGCTGGAACTTCAAATCTGGATTCCAGGACCGAAGTACTCAAGCTTATTTAAAATAATACCAACTATGTGAACGGAAATAACTACGGTAATAATAATGAGGCAGGTGGAAGAGATCGTCGACAACAAGCTGTGGAATACAGCTTTGTCAAATCGCCATGGAGATCTGACATCATTGGATTTTTAGACCAAAAAAAAATATATTTAAATTTATTTGACAGTTTTCCAAAAATTATCTGAAAGATAAAAATGCACAATAAAAAAATAAATAAAAGTCACTTAAAATACTTTTACTTAAGTAATAATAATAATAATAATAATAATTATAAAGTGAGGTATTATCACTTTTACTTAAGTAGTAGCCTACTTCTTCCACTCCTCGTGAAATGTACTGAAACTCAAGTAAAGTACAAGTACCTAAAACATTGTACAGTACTTGAGTACAATGTAACTCTGCATTTAGCTTGTTGACGTGACTTTGAAGAAACTGAAGTTATAGTTGATTAAAACTAAACGTTTCAAGTTCAATTTTGAAGCATAAACCTCTTCCTCTCTTCCTCTTTTCTTTCACTTTCCCATCCTCCCCTCTCCCTTTATCTGTGTATCTGTCTCATCCCATCACTGTCTGAAGACTCTCCACCTCGTCATCCTCCCTCTCTCTCTCTCTCTCTCTCTCTCTCTCTCTCTCTCTCTCTCTCTC